>JARQOD010000002.1:248936040-249057921 GCA_033576555.1 Oophaga sylvatica | reverse complement strand
AATATATATATATATATATATATATATATATATATATAATAACACCACACACACATTATATATATACATGTTTGTATGTATATATATATATACAGTGCCTACAAGTAGTATTCAACCCCCTGCAGATTTAGCTGTTTGATAAGATGCAAATAAGTTAGAGCCTTCAAACTGCAAACGAGAGTAGGATTTATTAACAGAAGCATAAATCTTACAAACCAAAAAGTTATGTTGCTCAGTTGAATTTTAATAAATTTTAAACATAAAAGTGTGGGTCAATTATTATACAACCCCTATGTTTAATATTTCGTGAAATAACCCTTGTTTGCAATTACAGCTAATAATCGTCTTTTAAAGACCTGATCAGGCCGGCACAGGTCTGTGGAGTTATCTTGGCCCACTCCTCCATGCAGATCTTCTCCAAGTTATCTAGGTTCTTTGGGTGTCTCATGTGGACTTTAATCTTGAGCTCCTTCCACAAGTTTTCAATTGGGTTAAGGTCAGGAGACTGACTAGACCACTCCAACACCTTGACTTTTTCCCTCTTGAACCAGGCCTTGGTTTTCTTGGCTGTGTGCTTTGGGTCGTTGTCTTGTTGGAAGATGAAATTACGACCCATCTTAAGATCCTTGATGAAGGAGCGGAGGTTCTTGGCCAAAATCTCCAGGTAGGCCGTGCTATCCATCCTCCCATGGATGCGGACCAGATGGCCAGGCCCCTTGGCTGAGAAACAGCCCCACAGCATGATGCTGCCACCACCATGCTTGACTGTAGGGATGGTATTCTTGGGGTCGTATGCAGTGCCATCCAGTCTCCAAACGTCACGTGTGTGGTTGGCACCAAAGATCTCGATCTTGGTCTCATCAGACCATAGAACCTTGAACCAGTCTGTCTCAGAGTCCTCCAAGTGATCATGAGCAAACTGTAGACGAGCCTTGACATGACGCTTTGAAAGTAAAGGTACCTTACGGGCTCGTCTGGAACGGAGACCATTGCGGTGGAGTACGTTACTTATGGTATTGACTAAAACCAATGTCCCCACTGCCATGAGATCTTCCCGGAGCTCCTTCCTTGTTGTCCTTGGGTTAGCTTTGACTCTTCGGACAAGCCTGGCCTCGGCACGGGAGGAAACTTTCAAAGGCTGTCCAGGCCGTAGAAGGCTAACACTAGTTCCATAAGCCTTCCACTTACGGATGATGCTCCCAACAGTGGAGACAGGTAGGCCCAACTCCTTGGAAAGGGTTTTGTACCCCTTGCCAGCCTTGTGACCCTCCACGATCTTGTCTCTGATGGCCTTGGAATGCTCCTTTGTCTTTCCCATGTTGACCATGTATGAGTGCTGTTCACAAGTTTGGGGAGGGTCTTAAATAGTCAGAAAAGGCTGGCAAAAGAGATCATTAATCCACACATGTGAAGCTCATTATTCTTGGTGCCTGAACTAATTCTTAATACTTTAGGGGGACCAAACAGAATTCTTGTGGTTTGAGGGTTGAATAATAAATGACACTCTGAATTAACTTTTAACATTTAAAAAAAAAATAAAAAAAATTATAAAAAATTTTTTTGCTGCAGTGCATTTCCCACTTCCAGACTGATCTACAGTACAAATGTCACAATGCCAAGTTAATTCCGCATGTGTCAACCAGCTAAATCTGCAGGGGGTTGAATACTACTTGTAGGCACTGTATATACATACGGTATTTCCTTTGAAAACTGTAAATGACACGGAGAATTACTCTATGTAAAAGCTCATGTTAAAATCGCATTGCAATTGAATTGCATTCGGATGCCAGGTGATAAAGATCATATTGTACTCGAAAGAAAATCGCATGACATTCGTCCCTCTTTTCTTTACCAATATGAGACTGTGTTTTGTTATTTTTACGCTGAAGGCTATGAGCACTAAGGGTAAGTAAAATGCTCAATCTATTTTAAGAAGTTAAAATAACTACATAGCATAGATGCAGAAATCTCAGACGGTAAAGCTGGTGCGACCTCTGAAAGATTATGATGGCAAAGGAAGTGTTTAGCAACTGGGATGCAATAAAAGCTAATATAATGGAAACCACAGACCACTTCCCTATCTCTTTCTATAGGTTGCAATTTTACCAACTCCCTCCTGTTATTCTGCTCCTGTCAAACTCAAAGATGACAAATAGCAAAATAGCAATTTGAAGGCTCCCATTTAATGCCATACTTAAGGGAAGTCAATGCTGTACAATTCCTTTTTCTTCAGGTCTGTACGAAGAAAAATTGAACACAGAGAATCCTATCAGTTGAGAGTAGGAAGTGAACAAACAGTCAGTTCTATTACTCCTCTGCACGACCATGACATGGGAAGTAATGCATTCATTAGTGCAGGTCCTCTAGACCAGGACTGCACCACCTGCGGTCTGTCGTGTCGGTCTTTGCAGCCTCCAGCCCAAATCAATATTTGTGGGTCAGTCTGCGTGTGCAATGAACCCTGGCGCTTATTCAGGACTTTTTTCAGCATCATGATTCTTGGTGCATTTTGTTCTGGTGGAGACATGTAGACATTGGCAGAAGTGACCTCTCAAAGTTTTCTTTTAGGAGGTTCTGTGTGTCTCAGCTTTGCTTGGGTCAGACCATTAGCTACAAACTTTTTTATTTTTTTTTTCTTGCAAAACTCTTCTCTGAACAGGTTGGAGTTTCAGAAGTGGACCCTAATCTAATTGCTAATAATACATATAAAGTCCAAGGTGTCTCAAAGATTTATGCCCCCCTGTGCTGGACACTGCAAGACTCTCTTTGTAGCCACTCTAGCTAAATAATCAAAATTCTAAAATCAGGACCCCCACCCCGCTCTATTAAAGCATGCATTGGCGATACTTCTCTGGAAGTGAAAAAAAAAAAAATTGGAGTGCAGCTTTAGCTTAAAATGGCCTAATAGTGAGGATCCGAGAACAGCTTTTGTAAACCAGAAAACTCGTTTATAGTGTAACAGTCCATTTAATTTTTTTATATATTACAGGTTCTAAATAATAATGCTATCCGGGTCTCGAGACCTCCAGCAATCAGTCAAAACACTACTCTGAAGTGCTCAGCACCTACCTGATCTGCACGCATGGTGTATGGGCTTAACAGTAAGTCTATGGATCTGTACAGCGCTGTGACATTGAATGTACGCACCCATAGACTTACCATTGAGCTCGCACACCGCTTTGTGTGCACAGATCAAGAATGAGCTGAACGCTGACCCGGACCCCCTCCAATCAAAAACACTATGCAGCACCTGTAATACATGAAAAGTTTTATATTGCCACAGTTGCACAACAACCATTGTGACCAATCTCTGGATTTACACTGATTGCTTGAAACTCGTCTTCTAAAAGCACAACAATATTTAGAAGATTTAGATACAGAGAAGAGCTGCCGTAGGGAAGTCATCCCCTATTCTGCTCTCTGAGCATTACCATCAAAATTCACATGCTGCGTTAAGACAGATATATATACATTTATATATACATACATACACTGCTCAAAAAATAAAGGGAACAACAACACAATGTAACACCAAGTCAATCGCAATTCTGTGAAATCAACCTGTCCAGTTATGAAGCAACACAGATTGTGTATCAATTTCTCCTGCCGTTGGGCAAATGGAACAGACAACAGGTAGATATGATAGGCTATTAGCAAGACAACCTCTATAAAGGAGCGATTCTGCAGGTGGGGACCACAGACCATTTCTCTTTTCTCATCCTTTTGGGCTGTTGTTCTGGTCACTTTTGCATTTTGTCATTGCTCTCACCCCTAGAGGCGGTGTTTGAAACCCACAAAAGTTGCTCAGGTAAGTGCAGCTCATCCAGAATAGCACATCAATGCGAGCTGTGGCAAGAACGGTATCTATCAGCAGTGTCCAGAGTATAGAACAGGTACAAGGAGACAGGTCAGCACACCAGTGAACGTTGAGGGGTCCCTAGGAGGTCAACAACCCAGCAGCAGGACCGCTACCTCCTCTTTTGTCCAAGAAGGAACAGGAGGAGCACTGCCAGAGCCCTGCAAAATGACCTCCAGCAGACCACTAACATCCATGTGTCTGCTCAAACTGTCAGAAACAGACTCCATGAGGATAGTATAAGGGCCCGACATCCATAAGTGGGTATTGTGTTTTGACCGTGATCTGTCTCTATAAGGATGTCTCTAAAAGGATACAGCAGAAATATGCCAGAAAATAACTCCCTGCTATAGATGCTTCATTATTATTACTATGCTTCACTATTGCTATTAATCTGACAATTGATCTGCTTCATCCTCAGGTATGTCTTACTGGCTGCAATCCCATCACCATCACCCATCTTTCCTGATCCCACTCACCCTGTATCTGTCTGCTATTCCTGGTATGTCTACTGGTTGCAATCCCATTATCATCACCCATCTTTCCTGATCCCACTCACCCTGTATCTGTCTGCTATTCCTGGTAAGTCTACTGGCAGCAATTCCATCACCATCACCCATCTTTCCTGATCCCACTCACCCTGTATCTGTCCGCTATTCCTGGTATGTCTACTGGCAGCAATTCTATCACCATCATCCATCTTTCCTGATCCCACTCACCCTGTATCTGTCTGCTATTCCTGGTATGTCTACTGGCAGCAATTCTATCACCATCATCCATCTTTCCTGATCCCACTCACCCTGTATCTGTCTGCTATTCCTGGTATGTCTACTGGCAGAATTCTATCACCATCATCCATCTTTCCTGATCCCACTCACCCTGTATCTGTCTGCTATTCCCGGTATGTCTACTGGCTGCAATCCCATTATCATCACCCATCTTCCCTGATCCCACTCAACCTGTATCTGTCTGCTATTCCTGGTATGTCTACTGGCTGCAATCCCATTATCATCAACCATCTTCCCTGATCCCACTCACCCTGTATCTGTCTGCTATTCCTGGTATGTCTACTGTCAGCAATCCCATCACCATCACCCATCTTTCCTGATCCCACTCACCCTGTATCGGTCTGCTATTCCTGGTATGTCTACTGGCTGCAATCCCATCACCATCACCCATCTTTCCTGATCCCACACACCCTGTATCTGTCTGCTATTCCTGGTAAGTCTACTGGCAGCAATTCCATCACCATCATCCATCTTTCCTGATCCCACTCACCCTGTATCTGTCTGCTATTCCTGGTAAGTCTACTGGCAGCAATTCCATCACCATCATCCATCTTTCCTGATCCCACTCACCCTGTATCTGTCTGCTATTCCTGGTAAGTCTACTGGCAGCAATTCCATCGCCATCACCCATCTTTCCTGATCCCACTCACCCTGTATCTGTCTGCTATTCCTGGTAAGTCTACTGGCAGCAATTCCATCACCATCATCCATCTTTCCTGATCCCACTCACCCTGTATCTGTCTGCTATTCCTGGTATGTCTACTAGCTGCAATCCCATCACCATCACCCATATTTCCTGATCCCACTCACCCTGTATCTGTCTGCTATTCCTGGTATGTCTACTAGCTGCAATCCCATCACCATCACCCATCTTTCCTGATCCCACTCACCCTGTATCTGTCTGCTATTCCTGGTAAGTCTACTGGCAGCAATTCCATCACCATCATCCATCTTTCCTGATCCCACTCACCCTGTATCTGTCTGCTATTCCTGGTATGTCTACTAGCTGCAATCCCATCACCATCACCCACCTTTCCTGATCCCACTCACCGTGTATCTGTCCGCTATTCCTTGTATGTCTACTGGCTGTAATCCCATCACCATCACCCATCTTTCCTGATCCCACTCACCCTGTATCTGTCTGCTATTCCAGACCTCCTTCTCTCCTCCACATTTATTCGCTCCTCACCCAATCGCCTCCAAGACTTCTCCCAAATATCCCCTATCCTCTGGAATTCTGTGCCCCAACACGTCCGGTTATCACCACATTTGGATCCTTCAGACGGAACCTGAAAACCCATTTCTTCAGGAAAGCTTACAGCCTGCAATGACCACGCGGCCACCTCAATACCATCGGAGCTACTGCAACCCCGAACCTACTGTCTCCTTCCCCATAATCCTGTAGAATGTAAGCCCGCAAGGGCAGGGTCCTCTTCCCTCTGTACCAGTCTGTCATTTTTAGTTTGTTTACTGCAAGTGATATTTGTATTTTGATGTCACCCCTTCTCATGTACAGCACCATGGACTCAATGGTGCTATATAAATAAATAATAATAACAAAAAAACAACACCATGCAGGGTGATTGGCATTTGCCAGAGAACACCAAGATTTACAGATTCTCCATTGGCGCCCTGTGCACTTCATGGATGAGAGCAGTTTCACACTGAGCACATTTGACAGACATGACAGAGTCTGGAGACGCCGTGGAGAACGTTCTGCTGCCTGAAACATCCTTCAGCATAATTGAAGTGGTCAGAAATAGTGTGGGACAAAAGGTGGCTACTTTGAAGAAACTAGAATATGACATTTTCAGTTGTTTCACACTTTTTTGTTAAGTATATAATTCCACATGTGTTAATTCATAGTTTTGATGCCTTCAGTGTGAATTTACAATTTTCATAGTCATGAAAATACAGAAAAATCTTTAAATGAGAAGGTGTGTCCAAACTTTTGGTCTGTACTGTATATATACAGTCATGGCCAAAAGTTTTGAGAATGACACAAATATTATATTTTCACATGATCTGCTGCCCTCTGGTTTTTATGTGTGTTTGACAGATGTTTTTATCACAGACAGAAATATAATTGCAAACATATGAGTAACAAAGGCTTATATTGACCGTTAGAATGAGTTAATGCAGCAAGTCAATATTTGCAGTGTTGACCCTTCTTCTTTAGGACCTCTGCAATTCTCCCTGGCATGCTCTCAATCAACTTCTGGACCAAATCCTGACTGATAGCAGTCCATTCTTGCACAATCAATGCTTTCATTTTGTCAGAATTTTTAGGTTTTTGTTTGTCCACCCGTCTCTTGATGATTGACCACAAATTCTCAATGGGATTAAGATCTGGGGAGTTTCCAGGCCATGGACCCAAAATCTCTATGTTTTGTTCCCTGAGCCATTTAGTTATCACCTTTGCTTTATGGCAAGGTGCTCCATCATGCTGGAAAAGGCATTGTTGATCGCCAAACTGCTCCTGGAGGGTTGGGAGAAGTTGCTCTTGGAGGACATTCTGGTACTATTCTTTATTCATGGCTGTGTTTTTAGGCAAGACTGTGAGAGAGCCGATTCCCTTGGCTGAAAAGCAACCCCACACATGAATGGTTTCAGGATGCTTAACAGTTGGCATGAGACAAGACTGGTGGTAGCGCTCACCTTGTCTTCTCCGAATGAGGCGTTTTCCTGATGTCCCAAACAACAAGGGGATTCATCAGAAAAAATAACTTTACCCCAGTCCTCAGCAGTCCACTGCCTGTACCTTTTGCAGAATATCAGTCTGTCCATGATGTTTTTTCTGGAGAGAAGTGGCTTCTTTGCTGCCCTCCTTGAGACCAGGCCTTGCTCCAAAAGTCTCCGCCTCACAGTGCGTGCAGATGCACTCACACCTGCCTGCTGCCATTCCTGAGCAAGCTCTGCACTGCTGGTAGCCTGATCCCGCAGCTGAAACACTTTTAAGAGACGGTCCTGGCGCTTGCTGGTCTTCCTTGGGCGCCCTGGAGCCTTTTTGGCAACAATGGAACCTCTCTCCTTGAAGTTCTTGACGATGCGATAGATTGTTGACTGAGGTGCAATCTTTCTAGCTGCGATACTCTTCCCTGTTAGGCCATTTTTGTGCATTGCAATGATGACTGCACGTGTTTCTTTAGAGATAACCATGGTTAACAGAAGAGAAACAATGATGCCAAGCACCAGCCTCCTTTTAAAGTGTCCAGTGGTGTCATTCTTACTTAATCATGACAGATTGATCTCCAGCCATGTCCTCATCAACACCCACACCTGTGTTAATGAAGCAATCACTGAAAAGAGGTTAGCTGGTCCTTTTAAGGCAGGGCTGCAATGATGTTGAAATGTGTTTTGGGGGATAAAGTTAATTTTCTAGCCAAATATTGACTTTGCAAGTAATTGCTGTTAAGCTGATCACTCTTTATAACATTCTGGAGTATATGCAAATTGCCATTAGAAAAAGTGAAACAGTAGACTTTGTAAAAATTAATATTTGTGTCATTCTCAAAACTTTTGTCCATGACTGTACACACATACACTGTGTGCAGTAAAATACCACATCATAGATCCTCAAAATAAAAGTGGAAAATCAATACACACTGTATATATATATATATATATATATATTATATTATATATATATATATATATATATATATACATACAAAGAGAGGAGACAACAGATGCGCTAAGAAAGACGGATTTTGGTAAGAACTTACCTGTAAAATCCTTTTCAGCGAAGGAAGGAAGAGAGACACACTAGTCATTACTAGTGGGTAGGCGGAGCCCAGATAGGATTGACACCTCAGATTAAAAAGAGTGTTGACCGGCCCCTCCAGCACGGGCTCCTCCTACTCCAGCTATCTCCAGTCGTACCCAAGCTTAAGGCAGAGCAATATCACCAGCGGAGCAACATAACCCCTTCTGAAGGACTTCAGAGAAAAAACACATGAGTACAGGTTATGCATGCATTTGGCAAAAAACCACACAGTTCCAGGTACTACTCACTGGACCTGACCACTGCGATGAGCTGGCAATGCTGGAACAGAGCCTTAGCGCGTCGACCTCAGCCCAGATAATCGCTATCAGAGAAGGGTCACGCCGCATCTGAAAACAACAACACACTTCTGCCATGGGAGGGAGCTGTGTCTCTCTTCCTTCCTTCGCTGAAAAGGATTTTACAGGTAAGTTCTTACCAAAATCCGTCTTTCAGCAGCAGATGGAAGGAAGAGAGCCACACTAGTCATTACTAGTGGGACGTCCCAAAGCAGTCAGAAACTAGGGTGGGAAAAAAAACAAAATAGGCAGAATCCCAACAACCTAGATAAATGCGCAACATGCGCCAAATACAAGTTAACTAGAACTTTAAACTACACCCGCCTGCAGGACCCTACGTCCTAAGGCCACATCAGCGGAAGCACTGACGTCCACCTTATAAAACTTTATAAACGTGTGGACGGAACGCCAGGTCGCCGCTCAGCAGAGCTGAGCTGCCGAGGCCCCTTGATGAAAGGCCCACGAGGAAGCTACAGCCCTCGTGGAGTGAGCTCGAATCTTAATCGGCCAAGGTTCGCATTTAAGTCGATAAGCCTCTAAAAAGGCCGACCGAATCCAACGAGCTATAGAGTCCTTGGAAGCTCGTTGACCACGCTGACGACCTGCTGGAATCACAGAGAGTTCCGACTTCCGAAAATTTTGAGTAATAAACAAATAGAACTTCAAAGCCCGCACCAAATCCAATTTGTGCAAGGCCCGTTCCTTCGCATTCCTCGGCTCCGGACAGAGCGAGGGCACCTTAGGTAGGAAGTCGCCCCGTGTGCGAAGTACTACGCGATCCGGGTGAAAATCCAGGAAAGGAGGCAAGCAAAAAAGAGCCGCCAACTCAGAAAACCTTTCTCAAAAAGGTAACCGCCACTAGAAAGGCAACCTTCCAAGATAGCAAAGAAAAGCTAGCAGAGTCCATAGGCTCAAAAGGCCCATGTTGAAGAGCTTCCAATACAAGATTGAGCCGCCAAGGCGACACAGGTGCCTCCGTGGCGGAAACTGACGGGTTACTCCGCGAAAAAAGGAACGTTCGTCCCTACGCGAGGCGATAGCCTTCCGAAAAGCAAAAGCAGGGCAGAACCTAACCCTTCAGAGTGCTAACTGCCAAACCCTTGTCCAGCCCGTACTGCACGAGGCCAACAAATTGGGAATGGAAAGAATCCTCGGGTTCCTTGAAGAACCCGAACACCACAAAAAGAAGGCTTCCCAAGACTTTGTGATAAATCCTAGTATTAGCCGGACCTCTGGCAGCCCGCAAAGTGGCAATGACTTTGGCTGAAAAACCTTGACGGTCAATATTTCGGTCTCAAGAGCCACGCCGTCAAACGCAGAGACCTCAGGTCCGGATGACGAACGGGCCCTTGGGTTAACAGGTCCGGGCGAAGAGAAAGTGGAAAAGGAGGCGCTGTCAAAAGCGACACCAGTGTCGAGAGCCACGTCCTCCTTGGCCAATCTGAGCTATCAACATAGCCGGGATTCTCTCCAGTCTGATCCGACACAACCCTAGAGGAAGTAAGGGTATCGGCGGAAACACATAGATTAGCTCGAATTGGTCCAACGGAGCCACCAGAGCATCCACCGTCACAGCCTTCGGGTCCTTGTACCTGGACATGAAAGTCGGTAACTTGGCATTGAACCTGGATGCCATCAAATCCACTTGGGGAGTTCCCCAACGGGAGCACAGCAGTGCAAAAATCTCCGGATGAAGACTCCATTCTCCGGGATCCATCTTCTCGCGACTGAGAAAGTCTGCCGTGATTCTGAACTCCTGTAATGTGGATCGCAGAGATGGCTGGCACTCTGGTCTTGGCCCATACCAGGATCCGAGATACCTCCACCATGAGCCTGGAACTCCTTGTCCCGCCTAGATGGTCGATATACACGACCGCCGTAGCATTGTCTGTCTGCACTCGGACTGGGAGACCGCCTAAAGGGACCGTCCAGTGTTGGAGTCAAAGGAAAATTGCCCTCAATTCCAGGATGTCGATCGGCAGGACCGACTCCTCCGACGACAATACCTCCTGAATCCAAAGATCGTTGCAGACACCTCCCCAGCCCGTCAGGCTGGCATCGGTGGTTATGACCGACCACCTCGGAGGAAGGAAAAACTTCCCCAGGAATAAAGCTTCCGGACGTAACCACCATCCTAGAGACTCTCGCACCCTGTGGGAGATGATGACACTGCAATCCAGCGAAGTCTGCACTCGCCAACGGCTCAGACTAAGCCTTTGGAGGGCCCTGGAATGAAACTGAGCAAACGGAAGTGCCTCCATGGACCACCATCAAACCCAGAAGGCGCATACACCTTCGAAGGGACATTGCTGTCGAAGACTTCATAACCTGTACATGTCGAAGGAGACATGCTTTCTTGTCTGGAGGCAGCGACACCACTGCTCGTACCGTGTCGAAAAGCATCCCCAAAAACAGGATTGACTGCGACGGTTCCAGAGACGACTTCTCCCAACTGATTAGCCACCCGAAGTTCTCCAGGAGCTGAAGGGATAGATTGCAAGCAGTCACTGCCTCCTCCTTTGAGGACGCCACAATCAAAAGGCCGTCCAGGTAGGGAAGAATCGAAACCCCCTGTCTTCGAAGAATTGCCATGAGAGGCGCCAGAATTTTTGTAAAAACTCTGGGCGCTGAAGCCAGGCTCCCCACAACCTCTTTATTATTATTGAAAAGAGTGTGCGAGCTCCCTTAAGGGATAACAGCCGCAGGACAGCGCAATCTGTCACTCATTAGTGCCTCAGAAGGCGCCCGCTGTGGGGGTGAAGGGGTTAAGCTTCTGCCTGCGGGCTAGAAGCGACTCACCCAGCTGGCCACAGTTGTAACATCTTGCCGGGAGGGGAGGAGGGAGAAGAGCCAGAAGAAGCTTTCAGCCTGCTTCTGTAATGGCCGCCGCGCTGTGTCTCCGTGTGCTCCATGAGAGAAGCCGGAAATGGAGACTGCCGTAAAGCGCGCGCTCAGAGCGGCGCGAAAATTCAAACAAAAAAGCGCGCACTCCTCTCCTATGTCCTATGTCCTGCAGGCATCAACCTGCGGACAAAAAAATACTAGTCACCGGCATGTTTACTGTAACAGCGCTGCCGCAGCAGTCGCTGAATCACTCACACACATTAATAAAAATGCAGAGTACTCACCAGCCGAGCGCCACAGGGACCCCAGGGGTTTGTGACGCTATGCCCATCGCTTCCCCCCAGGGCAGGGAACGCAGTGACCCCCGATGTGCGGTTTGCGTCCCCGCCAGGGAAGCAATCCTCATCCCCCAGGGCCGGCATGATTCTGCAGGGACCACCATCAGGGTAATTACAGATCCGCCAAGGGAGAGGTGGGAGTCCAGCAGCGCTGAGACTCCTGAGACCTCTAGACCACTTCTGGTGATCAAGTCTCTTGTCCGATGAAAATAATAAAATCTTCTGAGGAGCTGCTTCCAGCAGCGACCATCCTCTGGACCTCAAATTTTAGACTGGAGAAAGCTGGAGTAGGAGGAGCCCGAGCTGGAGGGGCCGGTCAACACTCTTTTTAATCTGAGGTGTCAATCCTATCTGGGCTCCGCCTACCCACTATTAATGACTAGTGTGGCTCTCTTCCTTCCATCTGCTGCTGAAAATACAAACTACCAAGTATTCTTAACCATCATCTAAACTTACCTGAAACAGTCTTGTAAAAATATCAAACTCAAATACAGATATGTAATCATTGCACGTCAAGTCAATGGTGGACTTAAGAGCCATTGCTTCTAAGCCAGATGTGATTTGATGAACTTCATGAAGGCACTGTCTGAAGACTTTCCAGGGCACAATGGTTCTGTCAATGGATGGACAAAAATACATATTATACATTTATGTTTAACTTTACAAGAAAACAGAATATAGTTCTAGAGAAGGCATTGCAGCATGACTAGGCATGCAGCCAACCTGCTGAATACATATTCATTGTGGGTGTGCTGCTGTATAGTATACAGGTAGACTGTTTTCTGAATCACAAAAAATCATTCTTGGGAAAGAAAGTATCTCAGATATAATAAAAAATAAAACACTACTAGGACAACCCCTTCTTGAACTAAATGATTGGTCCCGACAAAATAAAAAAAACTATAATCACCTCCCGTGCTGGTGCTGTTCCAGCAGTGTCAGCACTCACGGTCCCAGAGCTCTGGTGCAGTGGAATGACACGTGGTGCATGGTGACCAATCAGCCCTGGCGTCACTTCAAGCGCTTTTGTACGTATTGAACATGAATAGGAAGACAGAGATCAGCTGTAGCCCGGATTTCCTCTTCATGATCAATCCGTACGGAGACGTACGGATGTGTTGCTGATTGGACACCGGATTCACATGTCACAAGAACTGCACGGGAGCCAGGGGGAGAGAGAGTGCCGACACTGCTGACACGGCGCCAGCACGGTAAGCGAGTATAGGCTTTTTTATTTTATCGGGGCCAAACATTCAGTTCAAGAAGACGTTGTCCTAGTAGTGGACAACCCGTTTAAGTGCTAGATTCACAGCCACACAGCTCAGTACTGCTGCAGCTTCTGTCATTGGGATACAAAGAAAAAAACATTGCTGTTTTTGTTACTTGCATGGAGAAATAAAGAACTTTTTTCACTTCATTAATCTAACTTGAATGACCAGGGGTAAGGGTGATTTGGTGGATGCCAATTAAGGCCTCTTTCACACATCCGTTTTTTTGTATCAGGCATGATCCGTCAAATACCTGAAGGGACGGATCGGGCACTGAAATAAAAAACTGATGCAATGGATCCGTTTTTTTGCTGGATCCGACCTGAACTTTTGAACCCAGAAAAAGAGGGTTTTGGATGCCCGTAGTAGTAGTAGTAGACCCCGATTTCCAGAATCCGGATCAGACTTTTGACGGATTGCACAAAAATCTCATCCGGTTCCATTGACTTCTATTGTTTCCGGCCGCCTGATGCCCCGCCTCAGGCACTATCAGGCGGCTCCGGTAAACAAAAAAAAACGTTACATGCACCGTTTTGTCCGGCCGCCGGAATGTACATTTCCGCCGGATCCGGACAAAAACGGATGCAACGCAACGACATCAGGCACGATCCGGCGCTAATGAAAGTCAATGGTAAAAAAACGCGTCCGGTACCGGATCCGTTTTTTTAGCAACACGCCGGATCATGCCTGATACAAAAAAACAGATGTGTGAAAGAGGCCTTATTTCTCTGTAGATTTGCACCAAAGTACAGTACAATGCAAATTCAAAACACTATTCACATGCAGGGGTTTTCTTAGTTGATATTACCACACAACATCTTTATTTATGTTGTGAATTTGTTGTCAAAGCAGAAAAAAAGGGTTAGAATTGGTGGAGCTCAGGGATTTTTACATAGTATTTCACTCATTTTTTTGCAAGAAATTACAAATCTTTAAATCTATGTGTCCAGTTATTTACAATAATAATAATGTGACTATGGTGCACAGTTTTGGTAAAAGTGTAGTATAACTCTTTGACTTTAGGTATGCACTAGGGAAAAGAAGATAAATAGTGTAAGTATATCACCTAAAGTTCACATGGAGGATTCATACAGGCACGACTTTTATGAACCATTAGCTAATGACATAGTTGTCCATGGTGTGATAAACAGGAAAACCTCAGAAAGCTTTAACGAACCACAACAATAATGTTTTATAAGCTGCTGACGTCAGACTCCTAGGCAAATTACATTTTCACGTCAGCATTTTTTTCCTCCTTAAATGGTTGCAGGTACCATTACTGGCATTTATCAGAGAGTAACCAGCAGTATGTTCACAAACATTTGAAATTTCTTATACGTAAAATGTGCATAATGAAAACAGTCCGTACAGACTTCAGTCATTCCAGCGCACTTACTTCTCTCCAAAAAACTTCCTCCAGAACTCTGCAGCATCGGCTTTTGTGATACGGAAGGTATCCCCTTGAAACTGTCCATTAGGGAATATTGCCTTTATTTCTGCCAACATGTGGCTAAATATTAAGGACAGCTTAGTAAGGTTCCTCCTGCATTGAAGAAAAAAAAAATATATTTATATATGTTAAGGGTCACATACCAGCTCTAAGACACAGAAATAAAACGCACATTTTCAGTTCAGTATTAGCAGTATTGCAATGCTTTTTGTATATTCTCAATATTAAGAAATAAGAATAGCAAGATATTAATATAGATTAAAGGCGTTGTCTGGGACTTTATCACTGACGGCCTATCCCTAGGATAGGTCATCAATGTCTGATTGGTGGTGGCGCGACTCCCAGCACTCTCGCCGATCAGCTGTTCCAGTGGTCGGAACTGCTCAGTTGCCGAGCTGCACAGCAGAACTCCGTCCATAGAATAGTGGCCGTGGCTGGGTACTGCACATCTGCTACCTATTCAAATCAATATGGGATGGCTATGCAGTACCCTGCTGCAGCCACTATTCTGCTGATCGAGTGGTGCTGTGCAGCTCCGCAACTGACCAGTTCTGGCCGCTGCAGACACTGGGAACAGCTGATCGGCGGAAGTGTTGGGTGTCGTACCCCCAACCGATCAGACATTGATCACCTCCCCTAAGGATAGACTATCAATGTAAAAGGGGTTGTCCGGTCAAAATCAACAAGTCTGCAGTCACTCTCTGTGACTGCAGACTTATGAATCAACCCCCCCCCCAAAACTGTGTGCTGTGGGGATTCGCTGGTTTCTGACCTGGGACCAGAGGGTATGAATGAGTTTTACATACTTCCGGCCACACTAAGCCATATTGAGCCGAGAACACACCCTGTCTGGTGACACGGCCGGCCAGTGAGTGTGGCCAACTAGAAGTGTATGGACGCAAGGCCACGAACACTGGCTGGGAGTATGTATAAGGCCGGAGTCACACTACTGTACAATATGGCCGAGAGCGATGCTATTAAGCATCGCGTAGCACTCGGCCCAGTGTTACTCTATGGGGCAACTCACATCTGCGATTATCATTTCATGTCAAATCGGCATGCGAGAACAATAACAACATGCTGCGATTGGCACCGAGACTCGGCTGAGTCTATGTATATGGGTGGGAGTGACACAGCGCACATCACTTGGTTATCATTCGAGTGCGGTGCGATATACGCCGACGCCGGCAGCGGAGGAGATGGAGAAATTATTTTGCAGGTTTCATTGCCTGATGCCTGATGTCCAAGTGTAGATAGCTAGACAAAGACTAATAGGACCAGTGATGTGTCCGCCTAGGGCTTGGTGGAGGTTATAATTCTGGAGAAAATAAAAAAAGTTCTCCATTACATCCAGTGACACATTTTTTTCAGGACTTGTTTCTCTTCGTCAAACTGGAAATTTAAACAAAGGAAAACTTTTTATTACAAAAGATGTCTGTACAGTGAGCCTTCTGCCATGCTGGAAATCAACTGGGTATTCACTACGCAAAAAAGGGCATTTTGTTCAAAATCACAATCTTCTTCAGTAGCAGGAAGATTTATATATCTATTTTGTTAACCAATATTAAAATAAACAAGACCAAATGTTAGTAAGACATAACAATGTATAAATAATGTTATGTTTTACTAGTTTAAATAACATAATTATAAAAAAAGGGGTATCATGTTTATTACGGAATACAATATTATACCCCTATATTAATGTATTGCAATGTATTATGCTTTAACCAGAATGTATTAGGCATAAAGCCAAGGCAGGCCTTTGTTAGATAACCTCAGTGGCGGACACAGACAGAATAGGGCCCCTGTGCAAGAACAGCATATGGGCCCTTTGTAATCCAATAGCTCAGAGGACACAATTCCACTAACTTTGGGGGTATAAGTGGCCCCCCTTACTTCTTGGGACCTGAGGTGGCTGCACAGGTTGCACCAATGGTGTGTCCACCCCTGGGGAACCTCGTACGTGTATCAGGCCCTAAACTGTCACACTCAATAGTAACCACAGCACTGATTCTAACCATTGCAGCAGGATATCATCCTGCACATGCACTATCACTGTACTGTCATACTATGATGGCTCATGGGAATGAGCCATTCCACATACTATTACAGGATGGGAAGAAGTTACTAACACGATACTGAAGATATGTTATTATGTAGTCGGGCTTATTAAAACATAGACAAATCCTAGGATAAAACAATGAGCAAATACCCTGCAGTAAGTACCGCAAGTTAATAAGAATAGTACATGTAAATAAGAAAGGGTAATTGGTTGGCACTATATAAGAGCATGGTTCCCCCTTTTTGGGCTGTGCAGCTAGTCTATATAATGTTCCACAGGCAGGTGAAAATAGTCAGGTCTGGATCCTGCTCTGCCCCCATCTATTGAGGCCGGCTGGCACATAGAGAGGTGAAATACTACAGATAGGACCATCCTGATTACACTTTGTTGATGGATGTAGGATTGTTCTTACTCTTATTTGATCAAAGTAGTGTCAACTAAGTATCCAGTGTTATTATATGTACTATTACCATTTACTCATTACTTACTATAGAGTATATGCTCCTTTTGTTTTTAGCCCAGGTTTTGCCTGTTAATGATCACAGTGTGAATGTGCTCCTACACACTGCACTTATACCAACAGGTGTGCTGGCCCATTTCTTCGATTTTATTATGAAAGAAGTATTAATCACTTTCATTTACACAATCTGCATGAATGACAGGTAATATTATATCAGGCTTGCGATCATTACAGTAACCTTCACAAAAAACAAAGGCTGCTTAATTTGTGTCAATCAGTTGTCATTCCTGATGGCGCATTAGAGAAGTCAGATATTCCTATAAATTACCAGCACAAACTGAAGGTTCCTACCAGCAATGACACATTCACCTACCACTTCCTGACACTGTGTACTTTTCAAGTGACACCTTGATCTTTTGTGCTTGCATTTTTCTACTTCCTCTACATCACAAACGTCTCTTACATACAGATGTATTGCATGATTTGATTCTATGCAAAATAACCTTAAGGAAAACATGATACACCCCACACACAGAAGGAAAGTGGTCGTCAGGTGTGGAGGTGTCTATGCACCAAACATTCTTTTCTTCATTCATAGAATAAAAAAATTAAGATAGCTTTACACATAACATTTACAAATACCGGTATATGTTATATTACAGACTTGCATCTATGACATGCTTCCAAATTAAAATGGATGTTTATGGAACATGAAACCTCTGTAAAGGGAATCTGTCACCCCCTGGACGAATTTAAGCTATTACTATGGGCAGACAGGAAATAGAGTGGTTAAACCAGTCTTGCCTGCATGCCTCATAGCTGCGGTGTAGATGTTGAGAAAAGCAGTTTTAATGTTTTATGTTAATGATTTCTTCCAGGTTCCGGGGCATGCGGTGCCTGGAAGAAATCCCTGCCGCCTCATTTAATTACAATAGCACCCCCCACCCATGCACATCACACTGACCTGCGGCGCTGTAATCCTGCGCATGCGCCATGCACTGTGAACACTATCCGCCCTTCTATGGGCAGAGTCTTCATCGATTTTCTGCGCAGGCGAGTCACTGTGCAGTAGCAGATCAAATGTGTATGGCAAGCTTTATCGCACCTGTCTGGTCACCATTTCCCACGATGAACAAAGCTACTACAGATATGAGATTATATCAATAAATAAAGCTTTCCTTGCATGTTTTTTCATACATGGGTCTTTCAGAGTCAGTTGCCCGTTGGGCACAGGAAACAAGTCTCCACACTAAAACTGGTTATACACTAGCAATTTTTGTCTTGTTTATACAATTGCAATCAAAATCATTCAACCTTCATTGCAAATTAGGTTTATTAGCAAAACTTACAAACTTTCTCAAGTTCAACATTAAAAGAAACACTGGGTGGCTATACTACCAGGAAGTGGCAAAAAGATGATGCGTGGGAACTGCGGCTGTCTGATCAACGGTAATGATTTGATCACCGATCGGCAGCGGTGTTTGCCGCGCTGTCATGTGCATGACAAACACCCGGTGTTCGGGGGCCAAACCCGAACAGTAACACGGACTTCCTGATAAAGTCCGTGCCCGAACAGCAGGTGTTCGGTAAGGACGCCGAACTTTACTGTTCGGGTTCACCCATCTCTACTCGTCAGTCCGCAGAGTATTCCTCCAAATGTCATGGGGATCATCAAGATGTTTTCTGCCCAAACTGAGACAAGCCTTTATGTTCTTATTGCTCCGCAGTGGTTTTCGTCTTGGAATTCTACCATGCAGGCCCTTTTTGCCCAGTCTTTTTCTTATGGTGGAGTCATAAACACTGATTTTAAACTGAGGGAAGTGAGGCCTGCAGTTCTTTGGATGTTGCTGTGGGGTCTTTTGTGACCTCTTGGATGAGTCGTCGATGCTCTTGGGGTAATTTTGGTCAGCCATCCACTCCTGGGAAGGATCACCACTGTTCCATGTTTTCACAATTTGTGGATAATGGCTCTCACTGTGGTTTGCGGTAGTCCCAAAGCTTTAGAAATGGCTTTATAATTTTTCCAGACTGATAGATCTCAATTACTTTGTTTCCTATTTGTTCCAGAATTTGTTTGGATAGCGGCATGATATCTATGGACATGGATAGGTGTCTTATATATGTCTCTCCATTACTAATCCATGGACTTGATGTCACCGGACAATACAAAGGCGACATAAATCCCACAAATATTACCCCACTTCCCACCGCCACAGGGCAAGTGAGAAGAGCCGTCCAAAGCACCAGAATTGGCGTATCTAATAGATATGCTTTTTTCTGGTCAGCTGAGGGCTCCTAATTTTAGGCTGGGGTAGGCTAATATCCCTGGCCCCTTACCAACCTGAGAATACCAGCCCCCAACTGTCTGCTTTAGCAAGGCTGGTTGTCAAAAATGGGGGGCAGTCCACGTCGCTTTTTATTTTATTATTTATTTAATTAAATTTAATAAACATCGTGGGGACCCCTCTATTCTTCATAACCAGCCTTAATGAAGCTGACAGCTGAGGGTTGCAGCCCCCAGCCATGAGTTTTGCCTGGCTGGTAATCAAAAATACAGGGGAACCCATGCAGTTTTTTTTTTATTATTTATTTAGAGCGCAGGAGCCAGCTGATGAATACTCCCATCAGTTACTCCTGCTCTCACTGTTATTAGCGGCAGCAGGTGTCGGCTGATGGGAGCAGTAGTCCCATCAGCCGACACCAGTGACCGGAGGTAAACTTTATACCTCCCTTTCACAGCTGTGGGCTCACACTGTAATTTGATTTTAACGCCAATCAGAAGCGGTGTTTGCCACGCTGTCATGACAGCACGGCAAACACTGGATGACTGGATGTTCGGGCCCCCCATTCAAGTTAATGTGGTCCGGGTACTGTTCTGGTACCCGAACTTTTTTTAAAGTGCATGTCCCATTACATCTGGTGTAGAAGTAGCACAGGATTTCAGAAAAGGAACATCATACCTACAGTAAAATATGGTGGTGGTAGTGTGATGGTCTGGGGCTGTTTCGCTGCTTCAGGACCTGGAAGACTTGCTGTGGTAAACGGAAGCATGAATTCTGCTGTCTACCAAAAAATCCTGAAGGAGAATGTCTGGACATCTGTTCATGACCTCAAGCAGAAGTGCATTAGGACAATGATCCAACACATACTAGCAAGTACACCTCTGAATGGCTTAAGAAAAACAAAATTAAGACTTTCGAATGGCCTAGTCAAAGTCCTGACCTTAATCCAATTGCGATGCTATGACATGACCTTAAAAATGCAGTTAATGCTCTGAAACCCTCCAATGTGGCTGAATTACAACAATTGTGCAAAGAGGAGTGGGCCAAAATTCCTCCAGAGTGTTGTAAAAGACTCTATGCCAATTACCGCAAAAGATTGACTGCAGTTGTTGCTGCTTAGAGTGGGCCAATCAGTTATTAGGTTTAGGGGACAATTACTTTTTCATACAGGGCCCTGTAAGTTTGGATTTCTTTTTCCCTTAATAAAGACCTTAATTTAAAAACTGCATTTTGTGTTTACTTGTGTTACCTTTTTCTAATATTTACAATTGTTTGGTGATCTGAAACATTTAAGTGTGACAAACATGCAAAAGAATAGGAAATCAGGAAGGGGGCAAACACCACACACCACTTTAATTCCTATATCTGACTGTGCAGGAACATGGTCTAATCATACCACAGCTCCTGGGCAGGGGAGGTAGCAAAAGAGAGGATACAGACAAGACAACATGGGATCACAGGTGATTCTTTTTGTGACGCAAAAGATTTCACTGCCTGTTTTTAATCAATATTTTACCTCAAATAAAAAAAATCAGCTGTGATACCCTGCTGTAATGTCTTTATACTTTTTTCTGCCCTCTCCTGCCCAGGAGATGTGGTATGATTAGACCATGCTCTTATTCAGTCAGATACAGCCATTAAACAGCAAATACCAGGGGCAAATTTATAAAATTATCTCAGCACAGGAATTTTTTTTTTTTTAAACACATCCAATTGTGGAACTTATTATTATTATTCAAAGATCTGTTGATTAAAATTATCTTTGTTCGTGGGAAAACCCCTTTAAGGCTAAATGCTAAAGGGCTCCACATCCGAACTCCAAGGCATACACTTCTAACTGCACCCGAAAACTTCTGGAAAAGTCGGCTCTGATGTACTCAAACCCAACTACATAAATTGTTTTGGGATTCTGTTCAGTAGAGCAATGAAACAAGCATTTTTGGGGTTTATGGATCGGCGGTATGTATGAAGAATGAATGAAACGCTGAAATGAGCACCCAGTTTGCAGTGAAACATGGTGTTGGCTCGATGATGCTCTGGGGCTGTTTTGCATCCTCTGGCACAGGAAACCTGCAGCAAGCGGAGGGCAAGATGGATGCAACCATGTCTGTGGAACTCCTAGGAGAAAAGGTCATGCCTTCTGTGAGAAAGCTGAAGCTTGAGCGTGAATCCCATCGATAATCTTTTGTGGAATTTGAAGAAGATTACAGCATGCAAATCAAAGAATATAAGTAAATTAGGAGCCCTTACCCATGAGAAATGGGTTAGGATTCTTCAGGAACATTGCCAGAAAACTGGTGTGTGGCTACACATCACGTTTGTAGCTGATCATAACAGCCAAAGGAAGCTCTAGCTTGTCATGAAGGGTTGAATCATTCAGAGACTGCAGTAGTTAGTAAAAGAGGAATTTTGTGATGAATTTTGAGAAATCACCTGTTAACTAGCGCGGTCCTTGTCAATACTTGCGAGAGTCGTTCCTGCAAACAATAGATGTGCACTCAATAAAAAGTAGTCCTGCCTAGACCACAGAAGAGGGTAAAGAACAGTCAATAATTTGTCAATTTAAAGAAGTTGGCCACTACTTTAACACTAGTGTCCTATCATTACGATATGTCACCAATGTCTGATCAGTGGGGTGCGACACCCGGAATCCCTGCCGATCAGTTGTACTCGGTGGTGGAGGCAGCCGGAAGGGCTCATGACTAATGATTGTGGCCGCGGATAGGGGGTCATATCAATAAGAGGCGGATGTACAGTATCCGGCCACGGCCTCTATCAGTAGGTGGAATAGCTAAAAGCAAATGAGCACTTCTGGACGGTGACGACACTGGGAACAGTTGATCGGTGGGGGTGCCGAGTGTTGTACCCCCACCAGTCAGACATTGATGACCTATCCAAAGTAGTGGACAACCTCCTAAAGTTATGACATTAGTCAATGACAATTATCCCCAGCAAAACCTTATATTTAGTTTATGTTGGAAGCATACGAAATTAATACATGTAGAGAAAATAAAAAAAAGCATTGTTGCACCTTTTGATCCTCTCTGCCTTTAGTAACACTGAAAATTGTAAAGTATTTTCAATCACTACTTCAACCTTGGAGCTTTTTACTTTTTTATTTTCATATAGGAATGAAGAATGTTGAGTTTGGAGAAACGTAGGTGTTCTTTTCTGGATGCTTGCTAGTTTTTTAGATGGCAGTAGCAATTATATTAAGAGAAGCTCCACAGGGAAAAAGTATTATTAGGACCTGCAAGTTTCCTCTTTGGAAGTTGGTTTAAGTCACGGTAATTACATTTTAATTGAAAGTGAAGGTGGTTACACATGCTGAAAAGCAGCACAAATGCTCCAATTTTAGTTATAAAAAGAGCTAAAAAGCAAAATTTGAGCACACACATTCTGAATGTGAGCACAATTTGGACAATGACACAAAATTTGGCATTTTAGCTGTTTACCAAAACATAATCAAGATACAGTTATATAAGCAATATGAGCTTAAAGTGCAGACTCTGAGCTTTAATTTGAGGATATTCACATACTAATTGAAGTAAGGGGGAATTCCAGCTCTTTAATATGTAACTGCGTCTTTTAAAGGAACCAAAAGTAATTGGGCAATTATCTCACAAATCTCTTTAATGAGTTGCATGGGCTATTTCATCATTAATCCATCATAAATTAAGCTTGTAAAAGGTTTGGAGAAGATTCTAGGTATGGCATTTGCAAGACATTGCTGCAAAACCACAACATGTGGCCAAAGGAGCTCTCAATGAAAGAGAAACAGACCATCATTAAGCTGAAAAAAAATAAATCCATCAGAGAGATAGCAAAAATGTTAGCAAATCAACAGTTGGGAACTCAAATAGGCCTGGATGTCCACGGAACACAACAGTGGCAGATGATTGCAGAATCATATAGATGCTGAAGAAAAACCCCTTGACAACATTCACCCAAGTGAAGAATACTCTCCAGGAAGTGTTTCAGTATCTAAGTCTACCTAAAAGAGAATGCTTCTTAAGAGCAAATATAGAGGGTTCACCACAAGGTGCAAACCATTATTAAGACTTAAAAATAGAAAGCCAGACTAGACTTTTGACAAAAAAACATCTAAAGAAGCAAACACAGTTCTGGAAAATAATTCTTTGGAAAGATGAAACTAGTATCAACCTGTACCAGAATGATGGGAAGAAGAAAGTATGGAGAAGGCATGGAATGGCTCATGATCCAAAGCACAACACATCATCAGTAAAACATGGTGGAGGCAGTGTGGTGGCATGGGCATGCATGGTACTAGGTCACTAGTGTTTATCAATATACCGTACTTTCTGCTCAGATTCAACCAAATGTAGGAAGGTTGATTTGATGGCGCTTCACAGTACAGATGGACAATGACTCAAAATACACTGTTAAAAACCCAGGAATTTAAGGCAAAGAAGTGGAATATTCTGCAGTGGCCGAGTCAATCACCAGATATCAACCCCATTGAGCATTCTTTATACATGCTTAAGACAAAACTTAAGGCAGAAAGATCCACAAACAAGCAACAACTGGTCAGCTGTAGTAAAGGCCTGGCAAAGAATCACAAAGGAGGAAACCCAGCGTTGGGTGATGTTAATGGCTTCCAGACTTCAGGCAGTCATTGCCTGCAAAGGATTTTCTACAAAGTATTAAAAACAAACATTTTATCTATGGTAAAGTTAATGTCTAATTACTTTTGAGCCCCCGAAATGAGGAGGCATTTATAAAAAAATGGTTATTGAGATTCCGATTTGGTTTTATCCTAAGACATATTGCAAGGCTCGTTAAAAGGTCGACATTCATTTGTAGGATTACTACTTCCCATAGGTGGCACTAAAGTTCAAGTCCTCTTACTCTCTGAAGAGACAACTTTCATTTTTAAATTTCCCAGAGAGGCATGCAAGGCATATAAGTCTCCTCATACTGGAGTGCCTGACCTGGCATGTCACTCTCCACAAGGAGAAACCTTACCCCTTACATCCCTGTCTTAGCCTCTCACCCAGCCAAATCAGTCATATTGAAAGGCTCGTTAAAAGGTCAACACTGATTTGTAGGATTGTTACTTCCAATAGGTGGCACTAGAGTTCAAGTCCTCTTCCTCTCTGAAGAGACTATTTGCATAGAAAAATGGCTGAAATTCCTAAATGTTTCACGGGATATTTTTGTTCAACTCCGTTAATTAAACCTGAAAGTCTACAATTTAATTGCATTCCAGCTGCTTCATTTTAAATAAAAAATAGCGGCATGCAGAGCCCAAATCACGAAGATACAGTCACTGTCCAAATATTTCTTGACCTAACTGTATATACTTATACCTGCCTTACCAATTCACCAATGTTCCCACATAGATGCAGAGTCCCAGGTCACTTACTCTCCTAGAAAAGCCTGTAAGTCTGTGTGCCTACAATGAGTTTTTGGTGAATTTCTGATGCTGTTTATTTTCGGTGCGTCAAAAAACACATCAAATTACAGAAAAGTGGATGTGATTTATACAGATCTCATGCCCACTGTGCATTTTTTTTTTAATCAGTCAAAACTATCCTGCAGTGCACATTTCAAATCCACATCATGTCAATTTCTCTTCCGGGTATGCTGAGTTTTAGGGTATGTTTCCACGGTCAATAAACATTCAGTATTAGCTGCGGATTGAACGCTGTGTCCTGCCGCAGCGTTTAATCCGCAGCGGACAGATGTTTCTGCATAGTGGAAGGGATTTTATGAAATCCCATCTCCACTATGAGTCCGATTACGCGGATGACACACCCGCTAAACCGGACATGTGGCGCGTCTTTTTAGATCGCAGTATGTCTATTTACCTTGCGGCGATGCTCCATCGCCGCAAGGTAAATAACACAGTCCTATGTAGGGGTGTGGCGATTCCGGATGTGATCACAGCGCGTTCAGAAGGGGGCGGGGCTTTGAGCGGAAAGGGGTTTCCGCTCCGTCTAAAGCACATTGATTCCGGACCGTGGAACCATACTCTAAAGTGTAGTTTTTCCCCATAGACCTGTATGTGATGAGGAAAATCCGCAGGTAAAGAACACACACACATGGCGGTAACACTTCAAAAACACATGTAATTCACACATGACTGTATCAATAAACTTTCGTCAAAGCCAAATACAAGGAAGTATTAAAAACAAAGCAGCTTTATTTAAAAACTGACATACCAACAAGAAGCAAAAAGAGCAATATCAAAAACGGGATAAAAACGCATGTAAAAAAAAAAGGCAATGAAAATATGCAAGTAATATAATTTACTTAATGGGTGTATAAAACCTGCATCATCAAAACCTCACCAAAAGCTCATATTGGGAATGTAGCCTAAATCTATCAAATAAGCCCAAACAAGCTCTCTTTACTCGGAATATTTACGCCTCTCCATGAATCTAGCAAGTCTGCCTGGTGATGTGCATCTCTATGAACCGTGCCAGAAATCTTACTCAAGTCTGTGGACGATGTGTGTCATCACACTCCCATCACGACCCTGTCCTGGCCCAGCTCTGCCAATTTTGGCTGAGCTGGAAAAAAACTACATCAAAACGACAAAAAAAACCTGCCAAAAGTCAGATCATTTTTGCGCAACTCAGAGTTGCAGAAAAATTGTATGACTTTTCAAAGCAATTTACACAAGAATTCTAGGGAAATTGCTTTGATGAACAGGGGTCTATGTGTTTTTCTTCTATGCATTACTTTTGCAGGTTTGAACCAATTCTCATCTTTCTACTTTATCTGATCATTCTTTAAAAAAAACAGCAATTCCCTGCAATTTGTATTCTCAATCACGATTGGCAGAATACTAGCACAAGACGTGTCAATCAGATCTAATGGCCATTTTCACACAAATTTAGATTAGTATCATGCTGAATGGGCAGTAAATGGTCTGATAACTAGAATGTTCATGGGGGCATTTAGAGTGCTTTTACGTGCAAAATTGTTGGCTGGCCAAATTTAAAGAATGTATCATCATTAAATTACCTTTTTCATTTGCATTTTTATAGAATTTTTTAAAGTTTTATTTAATTTCTATTTTTTAAATCACTAATTACATAAAAATGTCAGAAGTCTTCCAAATGTCCACTGTGCCTAATAGACTCAAGCTTCCTACTCTTTTCATTAGTCACATACGGGTATAAGCAGCACATACTGATGCTGACCCTATTGATATGTATATAGTATTTTCTGGGCATGCACTGATATGTTCCAAGGTCACTGAGGAAAGAGGAGTAGCAGATGAGGTCTGATATCAGTTATTCTGAATTGATGATCGTGTGTTATCTACTGTGTATGGATGTGTTAGCTTTGATTATAATTCTGTCTGTCATAATTATAAGACTGCTGAAAAGTCATCTATACAGAATAAAATTCTAGTATTTGGCTTACTAACCAGGGCTGTGGTGTTGGAAGCCAAATCTCCTACTCTGACTGCTCAATTTCCCTGACTCCAACTCAGACTCCAAGACTCCGACTCCCCAGCACTGCCTCACTACTGAGCATGTACATAAAGTGCAGAACAGATTCAACTCAACTAATAGCCGAGATCCTTAGATCAGGAACAGAACATTTACCAAACATTTCATAATTTTCCAAATTATTATGACAACATTTACAACACATCCTGCACTGAACTACTGAACCCACTTTATTACGGTATATATTTTAGAGGTTGGACCATTTAATACCGACTCCAACTCCGACTTCACCAAAATGGATACTGACTCCGACTCCACAGCGCTGTTACTAACCAGTATGAAAATTGCAAGATTTATTTATTTGATTTTTTTTAATATAGTTACAGACGATGCGGGAAAAAAGACTCAGCATGTGGAAATCAAACTCATCACCTTTCTGTTCTCTTGGTGACACAAGTTGCAGCAGAAGTGTCTGAAGGCAGCTTACCCCCAACTCTCCACGAGGAACTCCTGCACATTCGGCCAAGTTAAGCCAGTATCTGTACAGTGGCTGGTGTGGGAGATATAGGCATCAGTCAAACAAGATATCTAAGGTGAATTATCATCCTATCACTTTTCCTTGAATTACATGGTTTAAAGGGAGTCTGTCAGCACAGAATGACTGTTCAAACTAAGTTCCACCGCTCAATGCATCACGGCAGGGTCAATAATTTACATTCACCTTCATTTACATACACCTTCCTGCCTGCTTGTTTTCCCTCAATCTCCAAGCCCTCTTCTTTGATTGATAGCTCTGATTTCATAGAGCCAGAGAAGGGAGGCGATAGAATAAAACCAAGCAGGTGAGAAGGTGTAGGTAAAGGATTGGCCCCGCCGTGATGCAACAAGGGCCTAAAAGTCCCTTTTAACAGAACAATCCCTATTATTTCTATGAGGTTATAGGTATCTTCCAGGAGCATACGTGATAAAATAGAGAATAGCACTCCACTGTTTAATCCACTGCCACTTCAATGGTCCTGTGGTTTGCAAATGATCTTTTTTTTTTTTACTTGGCCAGTCTTACACAGTTTCCTATAGGTTGGTTCGTAGTTGTAGTTGCTTCCCATTTTTCCACAGGACTGAATACAATAGGGGTACTCAAAATATGATGGTGCTATACATAAAAAAATTGTCCCTATCTAGAATTGCGTAGTGCAAACGGGACTTCATATTTACAGTAAAACACATAAGAGGATATTTAGGAAGAACGGCAGCAAAAATATTTTTCTTTCCATGGTTGCGTTAGGGCAAGGCACCAGGCTGTTTACCTGCATACCCATAACACTTATCGTCCAGCCTAGTAAGCCTATAGCCACACATGTGTGAGCTAAACAAATTGGTGAAATTGAAGAATTAAAGTAAAGACTAATATTTAACAGTAAATCCACTCGTGGGCAAAGAAACACATGTGATTCTAGCTGTAGCCTGCTAAGAGAAAAGTAATGCCGATGTACTCAAATAAAAGCAACATTTATGATGTGTACACTTCTGATCCCTTTTGTACACAAACGAATTTAAGCAAACATTTATAAGAATCATAGCAAGAAAACAGTTCGTGAATACTGGCTTAATTGGTTATTCTAATCTTTAGAAAGGATATACAGTGGTATGGAAAAGTATTAGACCCCTTTACATTTTTCACGGTTTCATTGCAGCCATTTGGGTATGTCAAAAAAGTTCATTTTTTTCTCATTAATGTCCATGCTGCACCCAATCTTGACAGAAAAAAAAACAAATGTAGAATTTTTGCAAATTTATTAAAAAAGAAAAACTGAAATATCACATGGTCTTAAGTATTCAGACCCTTTGCTCAGTATTTCGTAGAAGCACTCTTTTGAGCTAGTACAGCCATGAGTCTTCTTGTGAATGATGCAACAAGTTTTTCACACATGGATTTGGGGATCCTCTGCCATTCTTCCTTGCAGATCCTCTCCAGTTCCATCAGGTTGGACGGTGAATGTTGGTGAACAGCCATTTTCAGGTCTCTCCAGAGATGCTCAATTGGATTTAGGTCAGGGCTCTGACTGGGCCAGTCAAGAATGGTCACAGAGTTGTTCTGAAACCACTCCTTTGTTATTTTAGCCGTGTGCTTAGGGTCATTGTCTTGTTGGAAGGTGAACCTTCGGCCAAGTCTGTGGTCCAGAGCACTCTGGAAGAGGTTTTCCTCCAGGATATCTCTGTACTTGGCCGCATTCATGTTTCCTTCAATTGCAACCAGTTGTCCTATCCCTGCAGCTGAAAAACACTCTCATAGCATGATGTTGCCACCACCATATTTCACTGTTGGGATTGTATTGGGCAGGTGATGAGCAGTTCCTGTTTTTCTCCACACGTACTCACCAAAAGGTTCTATCTTCGTCTCATCAGACCAGAGAATCTTATTTCTCATAGTCTGGGAGTCCGTCATGTGTTTTTTAGCAAACTCTTTGCGGGCTTTCATATGTCTGGCACTGAGGAGAGGCTTCCGTCGGGCCATTCTGCCATAAAGGCCCGACTGGTGGAGGCTGCAGTGATAGTTGACTTTGTGGAACTTTCTCCAATCTCCCTACTGCATCTGTGGTGCTCAGCCACCATGATCTTGGGGTTCTTCTTTACCTCTCTCACCAAGGCTCTTCTCCCACGATTGTTCAGTTTTGGCTGGACGGCCAGATCTAGGAAGACTTCTTGTGGTTCCAAACTTCTTCCATTTAAAGATTATGGAGGCCACTGTGCTCTTAGGAACCCTGAGTTCTGCAGAAATTCTTTTGTAACCTTGGCCAGATCTGTGCCTTGCCACAATTCCGTCTCTGAGCTCCTCGGCCAGTTTCTTTGACCTCATGATTCTCATTTGGACTGACATGCACTGTGAGCTGTGAGGTCTTATATAGACAGGCGTGTGCTTTTACAAATCAAGTCATATCGGTTTATTTAGACACAGCAGGACTCCAATGAAGGAGTAGAACCATCTCAAGGAGGATCACAAGGAAATGGAAAGCATGTGACAAATATGAGTGTCTGAGCAAAGGTTGTGAATACTTATGACCATGTGATATTTCAGTTTTTCTTTTTTAATAAATTTGCAAAACTTTCTACATTTCTGTTTTTTTTCAGTCAAGATGGGGTGCAGAGTGTACATTAATGAGAAAAAAAAATGAACTTTTTTGAATTTACCAAATGGCTGCAATGAAACAAACAGTGAAAAATTTAAAGGGGTCTGAATACTTTCCGTACCTACTGTACAATAATTTGCTGACTGGTGGGGCTCCAACAGCTGGGATACCCCTCGATTCCAAGTAAGGGACTCTAGCTGCATGGCTGCATGAAACTTTCCCACCGCACTTGCGCTGACATCAGAAAGGTGAAGTGAGTTCATTGGCTGTGAATTCTTCGGACCTCTCTGACGTCACCGTAAGCAGGAGATCTGTCTCAGACTCGCAGTGCTGTCAGACAGGTAATAGGAGCTCACAGGAAGACACTGAGCACACGCTGCTCAGTGTCTCTGCTGGATGACAGGCTGTATGGTCGCATTATGCAACCATGCAGCCTGCCATCTAGATGTATCAGAGCTAGAACCGTCATGGGACAAATGGATTATCATCTCTGTGAAAAGGTGAGAAATATTGGGTTTTTTTTTACTCTTTTGCAGAAGACAATGGCATCACTGGAATGGGTGAGGTTGTAACTGGTTTAATTAAGATTAATTAAAGGAGTCTGTCATGCTTTTAATTAAAGGACTTTTTTCTGGGTGTGTGTTTTTATACGATAGGACTATGGGATTAGTAATGGAGCGTCTTATTGACGCCTCTCCATTACTAACCTCAGAGCTTGATGTCACTTGATAATACAAAGTTGTCATCAAACCCCCCAACCATCACCCCACTTGCCACAGGTACCAGTCAAGTGGGAAGAGCGAGGCCAAGTGCCAGAAATAGCACATCTTAGAGATGCACCTTTTCTGGGGCGACTGAGAGCTGATGTTTTAGCCTGTGGTGGTGGGGGGCAGTATCCATGGCCCTTCATAGGCTATTAATATCAGCCCTTATCTGTCTGCAATGCCTTTGCTGGTTATTAATTATAGGGGGACCATACATCATTTTTTTTAGGGTCCCCCATTTTAATACTCAGTAAAGGCTAAGTATAAAGCTGTGAGCTGATATTAATAGCTTGGTAAGCTCCATGGGTATTACCACCTTCCCAGGCATCGACCCCTAGCCATCGGTTTTTCTAAGTGTATACTCATGCGTCCTAATACAAGGATTAGCTTGTTTTATCGAGTCTGGTAAGTGAACCAACTGATTTACAATAACAAATATATATATTCTTTCATTGTTGCATTAGCAGCTCAAAATTAGGAAATCTCTTATTACATATTTTTTAGCTTGGCAGCCTGAACATAGTCAGCATTTTCACTTTTACATACTTTTACATACTGTGAGTGTGAATACATGGCTTTACAAATACAATTTTGCATAACAAATTTATTTCACAATGCCGCTATTAAGTAAAAGAGGAACTAGAACTGAATCATTGGATATATTTTTGTGTGTAACAAGCAAATAGGAAACAGAGGGAAAAGCCAATTACGGTATTTACTAAAACTTACAGCTCTGTTCTAATAGTAAAGCGTAAACTGTAAGAAATGTATTCTTAGCTTCCCTGTGTACTGTGTGATGACCTGTTCTGTCATGCCACTGAGGAGCCATCGAGAATATCTGCAATTTTTTATTACTACAAACAGAGAAATATAGCCTTTTAACCTGTTCACGACTAGGGAATTTTTCATTTCTGGCACATCTGATTTTTCTTACCCTTCTTCCAAGAAGCTATGAGCTATTTGCGAAACAAGCTATAGTTTTGAATGACGCCAATAAATTTTACCATTGAATGTACTGGGAAACAGGAAAATAAATTCCAAAAAACAATTCTGCAATTGTCTTTCCCGTTTTGTTTTAATGGTGCTCACTGTGTGTTAAAAAAGACTATTAGGACAACCCCTTCTTAAACTAAATGTTCAGCCCCGATAAAATAATAAAGTCTATACTCTCCTCCAATGCAGACTCCGTTCCCGTCACTCACTCTCCCCAGGACAGTGATACGGTGTTGTGACATATGACGTTGGCGTCGAAACAGCACTTGAGTGTCAATTAAGCAGAGTCCCCTTTTCCTTGGCTAAAGTGCAATAAGTGTTTTGATACCTGTCTATCTAATGGGCACATGTAAATCCACATAGCGCAAACTATTCTTTTACTTTTGTATTCTTTATTCCCCTGACAGCTTTTTGTGGTACTGTCTTGTTTTTTGCTGCTGAGTACGTGTACCCATTACCACTGCGCCTTTCTCCTGTTTTAATATCATTTATATCAGTGAACATATATTCCCTTAAAAATTACTTTTTATTCACAAGATTAAAAAACACTTTCCCAGTGAAAAAATATCAGATGCCAAAAAATGAAAAAAGACCAAAACTAAGAGCCTACACAGCCCTACAATAAACCTAATCTGTATCTACCTGTCTGTCGAGGTTGGCACCCTAAACAACAATTTTTTGGCGCCCCCACTCAACGTGGACTGTCCCTCACTCCCCTGTTACATCCCTATTAATATAGCTGGGAATTCAATAAACAACAGAACAGAAATTAAATAAAGAGGTGGATATCTATGTAGGCATTTTCATTAAAAAATACAAATAACCAAACAATAAATCCACACCATGATATGATTGTCACCACATATCCTCATACATATGATAAATCTATCCCAAATCCGTGGGACTCAGATAACAAAAAGAGTAAAGAATGGTGACTTATCCATGAGCAGATATACCCCGACACGTTTCCCCGCTGTAACGGATCATCAGGAGGTCCAGATGAAAAAATAGATGTCCAAGTTGACCATGATGGCAGATATATATGTTCACTACTTCAAGGTTATTCCTTTATTTATTGTTTGATTTAAGATTTTCATAGCACTAGGATAAGCTATCTCGTATAGATCCATCTGCCAGGATCCTCACAGATTCCAAAATCCTGGTTATTTCAACCTTGTTTCTTCAAAGTGGGTGGCAGGAAGGTCAGATCCACTCAAGCTCTGAAGTAATATACCGTCACTGAAAACCCCCTTTACAGCACTCAGGCAGCATGAAAACATCACACATTCTGTACCTGCGGCTTACACAGGACAACACCCTGCTTCTATAGAAGTCAGGATGGTTTTTTTTCTATGCCCTGTTGCCTGCAGAAAATAAAAATATTTATATTGTTTATCTGTATTTAATTAGTAAAGCAAATAAGAGTTGATCCTATCGCTTTTAATAAGGTCCAAGGGTTACGTGTGAACATTCTCCAGGATGTCGTCGGGTGATCGTTTGGCATTTTAGGATCTACACTAAATGCTACCAATACTTTCCATGTTTCAAAATGAGGTTTAGAGACAGAAGAGTTGGCGATGGTTAGAAGCCGCCAGGAAGGAATTAGGACCTTTCAGGTCAATAGCGTTCTAATCCTACCGTTCAGTTTATCCCCATATATTCTCAGTTCAATGTGAAAACGTCAGGTTCTCTGCAAGTAGGTCACACAAACGTTCCGGCAGAAGAAATAGATTTTTATTGGCAATATCTATATATGTCCATTTTCAAAGCGATTATGGCCAGGCCTGAACGTCTTTCATTGCCTTGTGTAATAAATATGGCAAAGAATCTATTGCGTGCTAAAATGAACAAGTCCCCCCACTGTCCCACCATTGTTAGGCTGGAGTGGTTTTGAATCGAAATTTTAACCCCGCGCGTTCCAAATCGCCAAACAATTTTGGCCCTATCTACATAATGGGAGAAAGCTGAATGCTTGTGTTATGTCCGGCATAGGAATCTGCATTTACGGGCATGAAATTTTGCACACCCGCACGTCTCGACCCCGGGAGCGTCATAGGCTAGGTTTTTAGTCGAAATTTTAACCCCGCGCATTCCAAATCGGCAAATAATTTTGGCCCGGATAGGAATCTGCACCGTTGTACTTACGGGCATGAAATTTTGCATGCCCGCACATCTCAACCCCAGGAGCATCATAGGCTATGTGTTGAATGGAAATTTTAACCCCCGCACGTTCCAAATCGCCAAACAATTTTGGCCCTATCTACATAATGGGGAGAAAGCTGAATGCTTGTGTGTATGTCCGGCATAGGAATCTGCATTTACGGGCATGAAATTTTGCACACCCGCACGTCTCGACCCCGGAGCGTCATAGGCTAGGTTTTGAGTCGAAATTTTAACCCCGCGCATTCCAAATCGGCAAATAATTTTGGCCCGGGATAGGAATCTGCACCGTTGTACTTACAGGCATGAAATTTTGCATGCCCGCACATCTCAACCCCAGGAGCATCATAGGCTATGTGTTGAATGGAAATTTTAACCCCCGCACGTTCCAAATCGCCAAACTATTTTGGCCCTATCTACATAATGGGGAGAAAGCTGAATACTTGTATATAGATATAATCATTACAATTTGTTATAACTAACCGTAGTTAGGTACTATGCCCGGGCAGCGCCGGGCTCTTCAGCTAGTAATATAATATATATATATATAATAATATATATATATATATATATAAAAATTGACTGTATGTGTGTATCACCAACCAATCACAAAGTATCTTACATTTAAACAGAGCTGATTAAAAGAAGCTGAGCTGTGATAGGTTGCTATGAGCAACAGTTTTCCTTGCAACCAATCCCTAAGCACCTTTCATTTCACCAGAGCTGTTTAAGAGAAACTGAGCTGTGATTGGTTGCTATGAGCAACAGTTTTCTCACTCCACGACAACACCTCAGCTGATACTGACCAGGTGGGAGAAATCTAGCATCCCCGGAAACATAAGCTCCAGCCACTGTCTGCCCCCCAGAAAGGAGCAGAGAGCACATGACAGAAATGAATCACCCGCTCCCGTGCCCATATCCCCATCACGCATCATCCATCCCATAGGCACATCTTCCCTCTTAAAGGGATCTCGGTATGGAAGTGAGGGCAAATCCATCCTGCGCTTTGGTTTTGACCCCAGGCCTCTCTTAAAGGGATCCCTGGTATGGAAGTTAGGGCAATTCCACTAAGCGCTCTGGTTCTGCCCCCAGGCCCCTCTTAATGGGATCCCCGGTACGGAAGTGAGGGCAAATCCACTCTGCATTTTGGTACTGACCCCAGGCCTCTCTTAAAAGGATCCCCGGTATGGAAGTTAGGGCCATTCCACTCAGCTCTGTGGTTCTGACCCCAGGGTCTCTTAAAGGGATCATTGGTATGGAAGTCAGGGCAAATCCATCCAGCGCTTTGATTCTGATGCCAGGCCTCTCTTAAAGGGATCCCCGGTATGGAAGTTAGGGCCATTCCACTCAGCGCTCTGATTCGGATCCCAGGCTCTCTTAAAGGGATCCCCAGTATGGAAATCAGGGCAATTGCCTGCAAATGCTCTGGTATTGACCCCAGGCCTCTCTTAAAGGGATCTCCGGTATGGAAGTTAGTGTAAATCCCTCAGCGCTCTGATTCTCACCCCAGGCTTCTATTAAAGGGATCATTGGTATGAAAGTCAGGGCAAATCCATCCAGCGCTTTGGTTCTGACGCCAGGCCTCTTTTAAAGGATCCCCGGTATGGAAGTCAGGACAATTGCCTTCAAATGCTCTGGTACTGACCTCAGGCCTCTATTAAAGGGATCATTTGTATGGAAGTCAGGTCAAATCCATCCAGCGCTTTGGTTTTGACCCTAGGCCTCTCTTAAAGGGATCCTCAGTATGGAAGTTAGGACCGTTCCACTCAGCGCTGTGGTTCTGACCCAAGGGTCTCTTAAAGGGATCATTGGTATGGAAGTTAGGGCAATTCCACTAAGCGCTCTGGTTCTGACCCCAGGCCACTCTTAAAGGGATCCCAGGTACGGAAGTGAGGGCCATTCCAATCAGCGCTCTGGTTCTGACCCCAGGCTGACATGATGATGTGGGATTTTAGGGGAGTAGTCCGGTGGCTCTGGCTGATGGGATGATGTGGGATATTAGGGGTAGTAGTCCGGTGGCTCTGGCTGACGGGACGATGTGGGATATTAGGGTAGTAGTCCGTAGCTCTGGCTGACAGGATGTGTGGGATATTAAAGTGAATGTGGCTATGCGGAGTGCGCGGGACTCTACACTCAGCTTTATATTTATAGATATAATCATTACAATTTGTTATAACTAACCGTAGTTAGATACTATGCCCGGGCAGCGCCGGGCTCTTCAGCTAGTTGTGTATAAATATATGCCAAGCAATACGATCATTGAGAAACAGTCAAAACTCCCATACTATACTGTAACAACCAATCCATAGACACCTATACATAATGTATGTAAAAGAAAAAGGGAATTATAAAGGAAAAGTAGCAAAGACTGAATTAATGATTCATTGATCCATCGATCTAATGGCAAGCTATACTCTGTGTTACACTCGGTCCTAGCGCTGGCTCTGCACTCCGTTCTGCTCACTCACCTGCCCCAGCTGCTCTTCGGCGTCCTGTGTCCTCCTCCACTTCCTGGCACGCTGCTGGCAGGCCTCCAGATAGTCTGCTTAGGACGCGAGGCCGCGCCCACCGTCTCTCTTAAAGGGGCAGCGTGCATTTTTTGAAATAGCTAATTAACCAATGGCTGCGCACTCAGTACTATATCTGGTCACTCCACCATTAGGGGAGTGCCGGAGCAACGTGTTCTATCATTGCTACATCCGGTTCTGTTCCTGATCTGTCTGCGCTGCGTCTGCAGTCTCTGTGCTTCGCTGATACTATTTGTCTCCTCAGATCATTGCTAACCCGTATCTGGCTAACCTGGACAATATCGGCTATTACTGGCGCGTGTCATCCCGTTCCGCCATCAGCCATCCGTACCCGTGGATCGTGACAAGGTCACTGGAGCCAGCCTACTACCATCCGTTCTGGACCAGGACCTTACCCTTCTCCGTCAAGAACCCTCCACGGACTCTGTATATACCTGTTACCCTTTTGGTCCCTCTGGGACAGCTGCCACGTGTCCGGGGTCTAACTGGAAGTAGCACCTGTGTCCTCCGGGTATTCCATTCTGGTCCTGTTCGAGGGGCCTTACTACGGGTACCCGGGGCTCACTAGTTACGCCCCCTTCGGAGCCCCCCGGACCGCGGTCTCGAGGTTCCACATTAAAAAATAAAAACAAATGTGAACTTCACCACCTCTGCCTCCGCTTCCATTCGTTACAGATTGCTCCGGCCATGGAACCCGCTGGATCCCAGAGATCTCCGACCACGGATCTGTGCCAGGAGGTGACCCGTTTGGGAGTTCAACAGGACAAGATCACGACTTATCTACGCAGCTTGTCTACCCGCATGGATTCCTTAGGGTCCTCGTCTGCACCTGACTCTTCTATCAATAATCAGGTACCAGTTCCCATGGCAAGTCAAGGTCCCCGTCTGGCGGCTCCTACCCGTTTCCAGGGTGACCCTACTCTGTGTCGGGGTTTCCTCAATCAGTGCACTCTACACTTCGAAATCTTGGGGCATATGTTTGCTTCTGACCGAGCCAAGGTGGGCTTCATCATGTCACACCTGGGAGGAGAGGCCCTCGCCTGGCTAAACCCGCTATGGGAGAGAGGGGATCCGCTGGTTAACGATCTTCAATCTTTCCTAGAGGCTTTTCGCAGGACTTTCGATGAACCTGGTCGCACCACTTCGACTGCCTCAGCTCTGCTCCGCCTGCGCCAAGGTACTCTCACGGTAGCTCAGTATGCTGTTAAATTCCGCACCCTCTCGTCTGAATTATCATGGAACAATGAGGCCCTGGTTGCTAACTTCTGGGAAGGCCTATCCGGAAGAATCAAGGATGAGCTGGCGGGACGGGACAGACCTACCCTCTTGGAAGAGCTAATATCCTTGGCAACCCGAATTGACCTGCGTTTTCAGGAGCGCTCCATGGAGATCAAGCGGGACAAAAGGTCCTATCACCTGGACTCTAGTTTGTACAAACAGGTACTTCGCCCTCCGCCTCCGAGGCCATGGAGGTGGACCATGTAAGTATGGCCACCCGCCGCCGGGAGGCACATCGCAAGGAGGGAAGTTGTTACTACTGCGGTAGTTCTGAACATGTGATCCATTTCTGTCCTAAAAAGTCGGGAAACTCCAGTGCCTAGGTCCGGTAGGAGGGGCCAACCTAGGTAGAGAACAGTCCTCTCCCTCTTTACTCATCTCAGTCTCTGTGTCCTATGGAGCAATAAAATTCTCCGAACATTGTCTACTGGATTCTGGAGCTGCAGGGAACTTCATCCAGCAGGCGGTTGTGGATCATTACCGCTTACCAGTTCAGCGTCTTCCTGATCCGTTACAGGTGTCCGCCGTGGATGGCAAACCGCTGACCGAGCCCGTCCAGTTTCAAACCGAGTTGGTGGAACTCCGGGTAGGTCTAATGCATACTGAACGAATGCGATTTTATGTATATCCCGGTTTATCCCATCCCATGCTTTTAGGTTTACCTTGGCTCCAGATGCATGAACCAGTCCTTAATTGGAAGACTGGAGAAGTTCTGCGTTGGGGAGATACCTGCATGAATCGTTGCTTAACCCGGATTCAACCTGTTTCGCCTCCAGTCCAGCCTGATACCCTGCCAGGGTTGCCTTCCGTCTATTGGTCCTTCTCTGACGTCTTTGGGAAAAAGGAGGCTGAGAGACTACCTCCACACAGGTCGTATGACTGTCAGATAGAGCTTCTTCCAGGAGCATCTCCTCCTCGCGGGAGAGTTTATCCCCTTTCACAGGCAGAGACTCAGGCCATGTCGGACTACATCCAAGAGAATCTGGCTAGAGGATTTATCCGAAAGTCATCGTCACCGGCAGGAGCTGGATTCTTCTTTGTGAAGAAAAAGGATGGATCCTTGCGGCCCTGCATTGACTATCGGGGTCTAAATCAAATCACGGTAAAAAACAGGTATCCATTACCTCTTATTTCAGAGCTGTTTGATCATCTCCGAGGGGCCAAGATCTTCACCAAATTGGACCTCAGAGGGGCCTACAACCTGATCCGAGTCAGAGAGGGGGACGAATGGAAAACAGCCTTCAACACCCGTGACGGCCACTATGAATACCTGGTAATGCCATTCGGCCTAAGCAATGCACCTGCGGTTTTTCAGGAATTTGTTAATGACATTTTCAGGGACTTGCTCTATACTTGTGTCGTGGTTTACCTGGACGATATTTTGATTTTTTCTGCTGACTTGACGTCACACCGGAGGCAAGTACGCCTGGTCTTACAAAGACTGAGAGAGAACAGGCTATATGCCAAATATGAGAAATGCCTCTTTGAGCAGTCTTCTTTGCCTTTCCTTGGGTACATTGTATCTTCCACAGGATTAAAGATGGATCCGGAGAAGTTGTCTGCAGTTCTCAACTGGCCTCGTCCGTCTGGGCTAAAAGCCATACAAAGGTTCCTCGGGTTCGCCAATTACTACCGGCAATTTATTCCACACTTTTCCACCCGAGTGGCTCCAATCACAGCCTTAACCCGGAAAGGTGTAAACTCTAAGGAATGGTCCTCCGAGGAAGAAGAGGCCTTTGTTTCTCTCAAAAAAGCCTTTGCTTCCGCACCCGTTCTCCATCGTCCTAATTCAAGTGAGCAATTTTTTCTTGAAGTTGACGCTTCTTCCATAGGTGCAGGAGCAGTTCTGACCCAGAAGTCGTCTACCGGGCGGATGATCTCGTGTGGTTTTTTTTTCCAAGGTTTTTTCTCCTGCAGAAAGGAACTACTCTGTCGGTGATCGCGAACTGTTGGCCATCAAATTGGCTCTGCAAGAATGGAGACATCTTCTTGAAGGAGCTCATCACCAGGTAATCATATTCACCGACCATAAAAACCTTGCCTATCTCCAATCTGCTTTAAGACTGAATCCCCGTCAGGCCGGTTGGGCATTATTTTTTGCCCGTTTCAATTTTGTACTTCATTTCCGTCCAGCTGACAAGAACATCAAGGCAGATGCACTCTCTAGAGCCTTCTTGCCTCCTGAACTGGAGGAGGAACCTCAGCACATTATTGAACCTTCTAAGTTAGTCTCTGTTGCCTCCACTGATCTGGCCCGGCTTCCTCCTGGGAAGACTTTCGTGTCCGCCTCTGATCGTAGTCGTGTTCTGCGCTGGGGTCATTCTTCTAAGTTGGCTGGCCATGCTGGTCAGAGAAAGACGCAGCAACTCATCTCCCGTTATTACTGGTGGCCTACCATGGGCAAGGATATCCAGGAGTTTGTTGCAGCCTGTCCTTCATGTGCCCGTAACAAAACTGTTAAACATCTACTAGCCGGCAGGCTTCTGCCTCTTCCGATTTCGTCCGCTCCCTGGCAGCACATTGCAATGGATTTCATCACGGATCTTCCCATTTCTTCTGGCTGCTCAGTGGTATGGGTTGTGGTGGACCGCTTCTCTAAAATGGCCCACTTCGTTCTGCTATCTGGCCTCCCGTCTGCTCCAGAACTGGCCACTCACTTCATTCAGCACATCTTCCGTCTACATGGATTTCCTCTCCACATCGTGTCCGACACGGGCGTCCAGTTCACCTCTCAGTTCTGGAGAGGACTCTGTAAAATGGTAAAAATTGAACTAGATTTTTCTTCTGCATATCAACCCCAGTCTAATGGGCAAGTGGAGAGGATCAATCAAATCCTGGCTGGATACCTACGTCACTTCGTCAATGCTCATCATAATGACTGGGTAGAATTACTGCCCTGGGCGGAATTCTCCTACAACAACCAAGTAAGTGAATCTTCTGGAAAGTCTCTGTGAGGAACTAAGCCGACCGCCACACGGTAGCCCGGGTATCACAGCTTCTGATACCACCGCCGCTACCAAATGTGACGGACGATCCCTTTCCTCCCACGTCACCAATGGGACGTAACTCCACAGGTACAGCTCTCCGGCGCCCCCCTTTGTCTCTCAGGTCAGTAAGAGAACTGCACCTAGAGCAAATGGCCGCCGGGGAAGGTGTCCTGTTACCCACTGGGTATTCTAAGATTCGTGATCAGAGTAAAAGCATCAGCCCAAGATTAATTTTATGGTTTAATTTGCCTGAAGGGCGCACTAGATAATTACAGGAATATACAGTAAAGCTATACAACGTAATTACAATGGATTTGCAGTCAGAGTAAGAATACAACAATAATGTACAAGGCTTAAAGGTATTAGCTATAGATCAATATTACCGGGTTGTAGTATGGTCATGGGGAGGCATGGAGCTCTGCGTTCCCCAGTAAAGTCTTCAGTTGCTGGACAGCCCCCAATGCATGTGCTGCAGCTCCATTTGGCAAGTCTGTCCCTGGTGCTTCTGTGTGTGAAAATGGAATGAGAGACCAGCCTCTTCTTGGCTACAGCTTTTAACCCTGCTAGGCCCTTCCCCATTTGCTTTGAAGCACGCATATTAACTGGCCTGCAATTCATATGGAGCAGGAAACAATGGCTTGAGCTTGAGCTAGTTACCATAAGACTGACCATATTATTCAGACCCTGGCCTAAACCAATTAGCATGTAAAGGCCTATTGATTCATAGTGGACATCAAAGCTGGCCGTACTGAATATGCTAATAGGCCCTGTGTAGCTAAAAGTCTGTGGCTGTGTGAACTGACAAAATGGAGGCTGGTACAGGCCCTATACAAAATGGCGACAACCTTTTCCTTACACCTCCCTGCTTTTGAGGGCGCTAGGGGGCATCACATTCCTGTGTTCCCCCGTGCGCCCTACCGCACCCTCTCTTTGGCTAGGGTGGCAGATCCATGAGGATTTCTGACTCTCTGTCCTCTCCTTCCTCTGGAAGGTTGCACACTGGGTGAGCATAAGCCTCCCGCTCATGGTGGGCCTTCATCATGTTCACATGGAAGGCCTTCCTCCTTCCACGGGCGTGGTCCAGGGTGACCAGGTAGGTGACGGCGTTGAGCTGCTCGTGCACGAGGTATGGACCCTCCCAGGCCGCCTGAAGCTTGTTTTGTGGTACGGGGACCAGTACCCACACCTTTTGACCCACCTGGTAGGTCCGCTCACAAGCATTCTGGTCGTACCATCGCTTCTGGTCAGCCTGAGCTTGGGTCATATTGTCATGCACCAGCCGCGTCAAGGCCATCATTCGGTCCCGGAAGCGCACGACATACTCAATGACCGACACTCCAGGGGTGGCTAAATCCCCTTCCCATGCTTCCTTCACCAGAGCAAGGGGCCCCCGTACACGTCGCCCGTACAGGAGCTCAAAGGGGGAGAACCCCGTTGAGGCCTGTGGAACCTCCCGGTAGGCAAACAGCAGGTGTGGGAGATACCGCTCCCAGTCTCTCCCGTGGGAGTCGACCAACATCTTCAGCATCTGCTTTAAGGTGCCATTGAACCGCTCACACAAGCCATTGGTCTGTGGGTGATACGGGCTGGCCACCAGATGTTGCACCTGTACCTGCTTACAGAGAGACTCCATCAGCTGCGACATGAACTGGGTCCCTCGGTCGGTGAGCATTTCCTTGGGAAACCCCACTCTGGAGAAAATCTCCAGTAAGGCAGTGGCCACTTTGTCGGCCCGAATGGACGACAAAGCTACCGCCTCCGGGTACCGGGTGGCATAGTCCACTACCGTTAGTATGAAGCATTTCCCGGAGCGGCTGGGAGTGGACAGAGGTCCAATGAGATCCACAGCCACCCTCGAGAAAGGCTCTTCGATGATGGGCAGAGTTACCAGTGGGGCTTTGGGGCGCGGCCCCGCCTTCCCCACCCTCTGACAGGTGTCACACGAACGGCAGTAGGCTATCACCTCGGTCCTCATTCCAGGCCAGTAGAAATGCTGAGCTAGCCTGGCCCTGGTTTTAGTGATCCCTAAGTGTCCGGCCATTGGAATCTCGTGTGCGATCCGCAACAATTCCGCCCTGAACGGATGGGGCACCACTAACTGTCGGTCCCTGGGCCACGCCTCCGGTGAACCCTGCTGGACCGTTACCCGGTACAGCCGTCCCTGGTCCCAGACCACTCGCTCGCGGTCGGACTCCAGGGGAGGCTGTGCCGCCTGTTCCTTGAGAGTCTTCAGGCTAGGGTCAGCTTCCAACGCTGCCTGAAATCCCTGACTAGATATGGCAAGAATTGATGAGACTGCCCTGTCCTCTGTCAGTTCCCCGGGATCTGTCTCCTGGCTACTGTCTGACTCGGCAGCCACTTGGTCAGAGAGGGGGAAACCGTCGGACCTCCGCGAGGCTCCTTGGGCTTCAGCGCTCCCACTCCTGGTAACAGCGGCCACGACCGCTGAGACCACGGGTAGCGCCTGCTTTCCCTCCTCCTCTGACCAAGTCGCCGGGTCAGGCAGACTTCCCTGACTTCCTGACATCCCGGATGTGGGGAACTCCTGACCTGGGGTCCTACCTGGTGGCTCCTCTCCCGGGACACCCCCTCCCCCCATGGCCTGTTCCTCTTCCTGCAGGGGCCCTAGACTCAGCAGGCTGGATTCACTTAGGGGCCCTACACTGCCCATAGCAGCCCCTCCCTCCACCTCTGAGCTCTCCCCTACAGCCTCCTCACCTGTCCTCACTGTGAGCCCTGTGTGTGTAGTGTCAGTGCATGGCTTACCATCAGGTTTCACTCCCTCCTCCACTGTTGGAGGCACATTCAATACATTAACATTAGCATTCACAGTAGAGTCATGACATTCTTGGGGAGCCGGACTTGGGGTTCAGTGGCCACATACTGGGACACTAGCCGCCCCAAATCGGTCCCAAGCAACACATTTGCAGGAATATTCGGCGTTACTCCCACCTCCCGCATCCCCCTCCCGGCACCCCAATCCAAATACACCTTGGCAACGGGCAGCGCCGGTTCAACGCCTCCAATTCCGGAGACGGAAAGGGTTTTCCCAGGTACCAAGTCTTGAGGGGACACCACCTCAGGGCGTACCAGGTTCGTTCAGCGCCTGTGTCCCGCAGTCCCATGACCGCTGAGCGGCCGATGGTGACGGGTTGGTAATTGTCTAGGGACCTCCCACCACCCCCTCCCACACACAAAACAGTGGACGGTTTCTGGGACAGGGATGGGGCCTTCTGGCGCTGGGGACATGCAGCCTTAAAGTGTCCTGGCTGATTGCAATTATGGCAACGTCTGGGTTCTGTTCCTGGCCTGGAGAGGGCAGCCGGGGGGTACACCCCTTGCACTCTGGGGGCTGGATATGGGGCTGGGGCAGGATTGGGCTTACCCCCTCTCCAGGTGCTGCTGGCAGGCTTCTTTGGCTCCGGCGCCCTGTTGTTGGCATACTCGTCTGCCAGGGCAGCTGTAGCAGAAGCCCCCTTTGGTTTCCGGTCACGGAGGAACTGCTGGAGGTCCTCTGGGCAGTTCCACAAAAATTGCTCCACGACAAACAGTTCCTGGACCTCCTGGCGGTAGTGAGCTCTAGACCCGAGGTCCAGTGCTCCGCAGCTCTCAGCAGGGCCCGCATGTGGTCGGTCCAGGTGTCCTTTGAACCCCGCTGCAGGCTCCTGAACTTCCTGCGGTACGACTCCGGGGTGAGGTTGTAGTGCTGGATCAGGGCCCGCTTGATGCTGTTGTAGTCCTGCTCCTCCCCGGCAGGTAAGTCCCCCAAAACTTCCAGGGACTTACCCCTCAAACGGGGGGTCAGGTACCTTGCCCACTGATCCGGGGCCAGATGATGTTGGAGGCATGTCCTCTCAAAAGCAAGCAGAAAGGAATCCAGGTCTCCATCCTTTTCAAGTAAGGGAAAGTCCTCCGCCCGGACCTTGGGAGCCCTTGTCTCCGGTGGGCCTGGTGCGTCCAGTGGGGGCCCGTGCTGAGCCATCTCCAGTCGGTGCCGGCGCTCCGCAGCTTCACGGCGTTCTGTATGCTCCAGCTCCGCTGCACGCTCTGCTGCTGCTTGCTCACGCTCCGCAGCTTCACGGCGTTCTGCTTGCTCACGCTCTGCTGCTTTCTCTGCCGCTGCTTGCTCACGCTCTGCTGCTGTCTCTGCCGCCACCAGGAGTCTTTCATAGGCGGCGTCATTACCAGCCTCGAGCTGTGCCATAGCCGCTTGGAAGAGGGTCTCCGATCTGGATAGGCTGGGACGGGCAGGGGGTGGGCAGTCCACTGTGAGACTGAGCACGGGGGTCGGGCTCCTTGGGGAGCCCTGGCTGAGCTCCCCCTCATCGGTATCGAACCCCTCATAGGCCACAGCATTGGCCTCCCCCTTTGCCCTACTCCTGGTGCCTTCGCCATCTTGGGAACCTTTGGTTACTGAAACACAGCTGCAACCCTGACCTTGCACACAACTTGTTATATTTACACTCTGACCGTCTAGTGCTGGGCTGACCTTAAGACCCCAGCAGTGAAAGTACTGCTGGTAGTCTCTAGTGTCTGGGAGTAGGGGTCCCACGCACACTATTACTCTGATCCCACCGCTGCCACCAATTTGTGAGGAACTAAGCCAGCCGCAACACACGGTAGCCCGGGTATCACAGCTTCTGATACCACCGCCGCTACCAAATGTGACGGACGATCCCTTTCCTCCCACGTCACCAATGGGACGTAACTCCACAGGTACAGCTCTCCGGCGCCCCCCTTTGTCTCTCAGGTCAGTAAGAGAACTGCACCTAGAGCAAATGGTCGCCGGGGAAGGTGTCCTGTTACCCACTGGGTATTCTAAGATTCGTGATCAGAGTAAAAGCATCAGCCCAAGATTAATTTTATGGTTTAATTTGCCTTAAGGGCGCACTAGATAATTACAGAAATATACAGTAAAGCTATACAACGTAATTACAATGGAATGGCAGTCAGAGTAAAAATACAACGATAATGTACAAGGCTAAAAGGTATAAGCTATAGATCAATATTACCGGGTTGTAGTATGGTCATGGGGAGGCATGGAGCTCTGCGTTCCCCAGGAAAGTCTTCAGTTGCTGGACAGCCCCCAATGCATGTGCTGCAGCTCCATTTGGCAAGTCTGTCCCTGGTGCTTCTGTGTGTGAAAATGGAATGAGAGACCAGCCTCTTCTTGGCTACAGCTTTTAACCCTGCTAGGCCCTTCCCCATTTGCTTTGAAGCACGCATATTAACTGGCCTGCAATTCATATGGAGCAGGAAACAATGGCTTGAGCTTGAGCTACGGTAGTTACCATACGACTGACCATATTATTCAGACCCTGGCCTAAACCAATTAGCATGTAAAGGCCTATTGATTCATAGTGGACATCAAAGCTGGCCGTACTGAATATGCTAATAGGCCCTGTGTAGCTAAAAGTCTGTGGCTGTGTGAACTGACAAAATGGAGGCTGGTACAGGCCCTATACAAAATGGCGACAACCTTTTCCTTACAGTCTCCCTTTCAGATTGTGTTTGGACTGCAACCCGGAATTCCTCTTCCTGTCTCGGGATTGTCTGATGTTCCGGCAGTCGATACCTTGTCTAAGAATTTCTCGGACATTTGGAGAGAGACCAGGTCGGCTTTGGAGAAAGCTTCTCAACGTATGAAAACGCATGCGGACAAAAGACGTTTGGAGGCTCCCATCTTTCGTCCAGGAGACAAGGTATGGCTCTCCTCCAAGTACATCCGTCTGAAGTTACCATCGTACAAATTGGGTCCCCGTTTCATTGGTCCCTTTGAAGTCTTGAGACAAATCAATGTTTTTGAGGTAAAACATATCTTGGCCTCTAAGAGAGTAAGAGGTAGGATCTATTACCTGGTGGACTGGAAAGGTTTTGGTCCTGAGGAGAGGTCTTGGGAGCCTAAAGAGAACATCCAGGCTCCTCTTCTTCTTAAAAGATTTCACGCAGGCTTGAAAAAGAGGGGGAGTAAAGAGGGGGATACTGTTACACTCGGTCCCAGCGCTGGCTCTGCACTCCGTTCTGCTCACTCACCTGCCCCAGCTGCTCTTCGGCGTCCTGTGTCCTCCTCCACTTCCTGGCATGCTGCTGGCAGGCCTCCAGATAGTCTGCTTAGGACGCGAGGCCGCGCACACCGTCTCTCTTAAATGGGCAGCGTGCATTTTTTGAAATAGCTAATTAACCAATGGCTGCGCACTCAGTACTATATCTGGTCACTCCACCATTAGGGGAGTGCCGGAGCAACGTGTTCTATCATTGCTACATAGGGTTCTGTTACTGATCTGTCTGCGCTGCGTCTGCAGTCTCTGTGCTTCGCTGATACTATTTGTCTCCTCAGATCATTGCTAACCCGTATCTGGCTAACCTGGACAATCTCGGCTATTACTGGCGCAAGTGTCATCCCGTTCCGCCATCAGCCATCCGTACCCGTGGATCGTGACAAGGTCACTGGAGCCAGCCTACTACCATCCGTTCTGGACCAGGACCTTACCCTTCTCCGTCAAGAACCCTCCACGGACTCTGTATATACCTGTTACCCTTTTGGTCCCTCTGGGACAGCTGCCACGTGTCCGGGGTCTAACTGGAGGTAGCACCTGTGTCCTCCGGGTATTCCATTCTGGTCCTGTTTGAGGGGCCTTACTACGGGTACACGGGGCTCACTAGTTACGCCCCCTTCGGAGCCCCCCGGACCGCGGTCTCGAGGTTCCACATTAAAAAATAAAAACGAATGTGAACTTCACCACCTCTGCCTCCGCTTCCATTCGTTACACTCTGACTGCAGTGTACACAAGGGTTGGCACTGGAATCCTACGACTATCTGTCTTGTCTAAGCCCCAATAGACCGCTGGCTATCTCGCATATTCTGAGTTACCAAGAGGTCTCAGTTTCTCTTCACTTGTAAGGTCGGTATGAACTGCAATCTCCAAATAGGCCCTGGGTCTTTCGACCTAATAGTGACAGTCTCATAGGCATATAAAAGGTTGGTAAAATCTGGGCATCGCAGTCCATATAGAATTACAATACACTTTTGCCATCAGCATAATAACGATCACGTCTACAGTACTCCAGCGATAAAACGTCTGTATGGTTAAAGCGGTATTCCCATTTCTAAGATCCTATCCCAATATGTAATAGGTGTAATAATAGTAATATTAGCAAATACCTCCAATTAGAAATGTAGTATAGTTCTTCTGATAAGCTATGCCGCTTAAACATAGTCACATAGCTTATCAGAAGAACTATACTACGTTTCTAATTGGAGGTGTTTGCTAATATTATTATTACTACACCTACTACATATTGGGATAGAATCTTGGAGAAAGGAATACCATTTTAAGGCATTTTAAAGAAACCGCATCATGATCCGTTTATGGCTATAAAATGCAAGAGATACAAAATGTAGAAAAACTACGTCAAGTGCATTTCCACACAGGATTTTAGCTCCCATAATAAACTGTAAATGACAATGGCAAATAGAGCATTTTTCAAATGAAAAAATTATATTAATATAAAAAAAAACACACACACTAAGTAAAATAATGGACTTTACCTAATTATTGCACACAAAAAGCACATGCCAGCTCACATGCTGCTGTCACTCTGCTCATATACTGCTGCCTGGCAACCAGTGCAGCACCCCCCGTTACACCAGCGAGCATACAGGGGGCGGTTATTAATCTCGGTGGCCATTCCCGACCAGTAATACATGTTCCCAGTTATATATACACTTTACAGAATTGTCACGTACAGGAGCAGAATATCTTCAGTTACCGGGAATGTAATCATTGAAAATCAGGATTGAGATGTAAGAGGGATCTACAAAGATAAGGACGGCAGCGATGGTATCATCACAATAGCCATGGAGTTCTACGGACGTGGCGAAATTCTGCAAATCTATTGGCTACCATCCTCGTATAACTATACTAAATCACTTTTTGCAAAGCTTGTTTTCCTAATTTCCCTGTAAAGCGAGAATCTGGGGAACAAAGTACCTAGTACTAGATATCTAACTCAAGTGGAAAAAAGTAAAGGTCCATTTCCACTGCACGATAGTTGTGCATTCTAAGGCCACGTTCACACACTGAGTATTTGGTCAGTGTTTTACACCAGTATTTGTAAGCCAAAACCAGGAGTGGGAGAAAAATACAGTAGTGGTGACGTGTTTCTATTATACTTTTCCTCTGACTGTTCCACTCTTGATTTTGGCTTACAAATACTGAACGTGTGAACACAGCCTAAACAGGCTGCAACTCAACGACCGAGAGCAAAGGGCTTATTCGTCAGGTGAAATGATCTTTAGGTTTGCACAACAGATCATTGCTCTTGGCAGCACATAATCTTGTGAAAACAGAACCTGCAGGCTGCTGAGAACAATGGCAGCCCATGTGCAATGAATGACCTATTACAGATCGATCGGTGCGGAACTTAAGAGCGATCTGTCTGTATAAACAGTCTACTAAAAGGGAACCTGAGAGCCGATGCGTGCTGTCTGATCAATGGGCAGCAAGTATCAGACACTAGCTGTGAGTTTACTCATACATGCTTGACTCTGAAACGGTGCGGCCTTTCAGAAAAAAGCATACTTTATTAGCTGACAGGGATGAAGCCCACTCCGCTAGAGTGACAGATCTCTTCCTCCGTGCATGTATAAGGATAGAACTGTCAGTTATTGGCAGCGGGCAGGAGAAGTCGCCGTAGATGGGCCTTTTCGGGTAATCTCCTGCCCGGCTTTGTTCACGTCAGGTTTTGAAATATGTTTTGCTCTTAAACACTGCAGAATGTCAGAGTTAAACATTTTGGCTGATCGCCGTGGAAAAGTTCTCATGCTTGCTCTGACTTCAGTGAGGTAAATGGAGTTCAATGGCCATGAACTCCGCTCAACTTTCTCACATCACCGCGAGGTACTGAGGTGCAGGAAAAGGCGCAGCTCAGGGTCTGCTGCCTGGCAGGCTGAACGCTAGCATCATGTAAGCGTTCAGCTGGCCAAGTAGATGTAGCAGAGCTAGACGTGTCAAGAGACAAATGGATTATCTTCTCGTCGGAGAGGTGAGGAATATGGTTGTTTATTGTTTTACTCTTTTACAAGGGACATGGGCATCGGAGGATTATCTTCATGTGAGACAAGTTAGAGGATATGGTTGTTTATTATTTTTATTTTTTTCCAGAAGACCTAGGCTTTGGTAGATTAAGCGAAAGGTGAGTAAAACTGTGTTTTTTTTATCATTAATCAGTAATGCAGGAGTCTTATAGACACCTCTTCATTAGTAACCCGTGGGCTTGATGTCAGCTGCCAATACAAAGCTGACATCAACCCCAATAATATTACCCCACTTGCCAACGGACCAGGGCAAGTGGGAAGAACGAGGATTAGAACCAGAATTGGCATATCTTATGGATGAGCCTTTTCTGGAGTGGCTGAGACCTGATGTTTTTAGTCTGGGAGGGGACCAATATCCATGGTCACTTCCTAGACTATTAATATCAGACCGCAGCTGTCGTTCTAGTCTTTGCTGGTTACTAATTGTAGGGGGCCCTATTTCATTTTTTTGGGGGGACCCCATTTTAATAACCAATAAAGGCTAAGTCTACAGCTGTGAGCTGATATTAATAGCCTGGGAAGTTAGATGTTTATTACCCCCTTCCCATGGTTTTAAACAACAGCCCCAAGCTGTCCGCTTTCCCTCTACTGGTTAATAACATTTTGGGGGATTCCACACCATTTTTTTCAGAAATGCATTTATTTATTACCAAAATACATGTAACTTTAAACAATAAAATATACTGAAAATGTATAAAGAAGAAAAAACAGAATAGCAATTTCATCATGGCTTTTTGTTTCCACGATATTCACTTTGTAGTAAAAATTGCCTGGTAACTTTTTTTCTATGAATCAGTACAATTATAGTGAATGGTTTCAGTCGCCATACTCTGAGAGCCATAACAGAGTTGTATTAGGTTTTTTTTTCTGTTGCGGAATGAGCTGTAGTCTTTATTGTTACCATTTTGGCATTAGTACAACTTTTTAATCTCTTGATTCTATTTTGTTGGGCAAAGTAAAGTACTTAAAAAACAGCAATTCCACCATTTTAATTTTTCTTCCATTTTGGCGTTCACTGCATGGGCTAGTTTAATATTTTATTAGAACATACAATCCTGCACACATTGATACCAAATATGTTAATTTTTTAGATTTGACTTTTTTTATTACAAGATAAGGGCTATATAAATTCTACATATTTTATGTATTTTTTTAATGTTTTGTAATCTTTACGTTTTATTTGTTTTCTTGGGAGACTTGAACCTTCAATTGTCTATACAATACAGTGAAAATATTGTACAATTATGCATCTCCTGAGCTTTGTTGGTGTAGAAATATGACAGACATGAGACTCCAGTAGGCTTTGGATGTAATGGTGACGTTTAGGCTTCCAGAGATCGGGTCACGGAGGAGGATTGTGTGACAACAACTCACTTCATTCCTAACTTTTCTGTAACAATCGACAGTGACATCTAAGATGTTTCAACTCAATTTAGTGCTGATCATTTTCATGCTTTACAACTTAGATTCTTGAGACTGCTTCCTAAACAGTTGCCCATTATAGCACACACTTTTTAATGTGCTGGACCCTCTGAGAACAGCTCATTTGGGCTGGTGGGGGATGGAGAAATAGCACTGTTGGATGCCAGTTCTAATCAATCGTACTAAAATAGGGCATACTGAAAGCACGTAAGTTCTTTAAACCCCTCAGGGTGCCTATTCACGTTCAGGTTTTGATCAGGTTTTTTGATGAAATTTTCTGAAGTTATAACCAAGAGTGGATGATAAAGTTAGATAACGTATAAAGGACAGATTCTACTTATCTTTCTTTTTTAATCCAGTAGATTTGGTTTTAAAACACACAATAAAAAACACCTGAACTTGTATGAGTATTTATTATTAGCTTAATAATCCGTGACTTTTCACATTTGCTAGCTTAAAGGGAACTGCTTGGGCCCCCAAACCTCTCAATCCACAAAAATGATGTGTCAGTGTTATTGATGTCCCAATCCCAATACACTCTTGATAATGGTCACTTTTATTGTGCCGCTCATTACAAACAATTTTGCCAGGACTAACCCGCTGGGGCATCTATTCCCTTAGGGTCCCGTTACACATAGCGACTCACCAGCGATCCCGACAACGATATGCACTTGTCAGGATCGCTTGTGAGTCGCTACATGATCGCTGCTGAGCTGCCAAACAGGCAGCTCAGGCAGCGATCAGGACAGCGACTATGCCGGTAACAAGCGACGCACGTTGCTTAGTTACCGGCAGTGTACCTTAGATACCAGCGTCCTGGTGCAGGGAGCTGGTAACCAAGGTACACATCGGGTTTCCAGGCGCCGCTCGGAGCTTAGAAACCCGCTGTGTACCTTGGTTACCAGCTCCCCTGCAGCAGCGCGCTGGTATCTAATGTACACATCGGGTTCCCAGGCGCCGCCCAACACCTGGAAACCCGATGTTTACCTTGGTTACCAGCGCTGATCGCTGGTCTCCCGCCTGTCACACGCAGCAATGCGAGCTGGCCAGCGGGAGACCAGCGATTAAAAAATGCTACAGGATATTCAGCGACGATCAGCGACACCCAGCAGGTGGGCTGATCATCGCCGAGTGTCACACTAAGCGAGATCGCTGGCTAGGTCGCTGCTAAATTACAAAATCGGTGACGTTTCAGCGATCTCGCTTAGTGTAACAGGGCCTTTAGACTAATCTGGCCATTGGTCCTGTAATCACACATCCCCCTCGGCAAGAATGATGTTTAACCCCTTCAACACCCATGAATGTTTGCACCTTCATGACCAGGCCAAATTTTACAGTTTTGACCACTGTGACTTTATGTGGTAATAACTCTGGAACGCTTCAATGGTTCCCACTAATTCTGAGATTGTTTTGTGACATATTGTACTTCATGATAGTGGTAAAATTTCTTCAATATGATTTGAAATTATGAATAAAAGGAAATTGAAAATTGTAACATTTTTAAAATTTTCGCCAAACTTTTAATTTTTATGCCCTTAAATCAGCAAGTCGTGTCAAACAAAATAGTCAACAAATAATATTTCCTACATGTCTACTTTACATCAGCACAATTTTTTAAACATTAAATGTTTTTACATGATCGGCATAACATTGGTCATGGTGTATCAAAAAATATTCCAATTGAATAAGGTGTGCACGGCAAAATTGGAAATGACAATGTCAGAAAAAATTAAAAAAGGTATGCCAGCTCACCATAAAATGTACAGTCTGCACAGAAACCACGATCCGACCAGTTGTGCGTAATATGAACAAACAAAAAGGGAAAGTTCCAGCTACTGGTATAAAAATATGTATCAAACTTTATTCCATCAACATTATCCAAGCAGTATTGTTTCTCCTTGCGGAGATTGACATGCTAAGCATGCCGAGATGAGGAGACTTAAAGCCGCAATGCTCCTCTGGGAAATATGCAAATTGTCTCTTCAGAGAGAAAGAGGACTAGAACTCTAGTGCCACCTATTGGAAGTAGCAATCCTAAACGTCAATGTCGACCCTTTGTATACCGGTCAGACGCCTCTCACACAGCCAAACCAGATCATCTCACACTTTGCATGGACGAGGGGCAGTACCCCAAAACACAGTGTCTGCAAATTGAGATTCTAGTTTGACTTTTATCCAAAGTCATGTGACAAGGCTCGTTAAAGGGTCGACATTGACGTTTAGGATTGCTACTTCCAATAGGTGGCATTAGAGTTCTAGTCCTCTTCCTCTCTGAAGAGACAATTTCCATCAACATTAAAATAGTATCCAAAGCAGGATATTCAAAAAGCGACACGTTTCAAACATGATCGTTCTTTGTCAAAGCTTGTTTGAAATGGGGATTTTTTTTATGCCGTTCCGCGTGTTATAAAATTGATAATGCAGCTGTATACTTCAGGTAAGTATGATTACAGTATTATCACATTTATAGTTTTTTTAGGTTTTGGCACTTTTACACAATAAAAACTATTTTATAGAAAAAATAATTATTTTTGCATCGCTTTTCTGAGAGCTATAACTTATTTTCGGCTGATTTAGCTGTATGGCGGCTTGTTTTTTGTGGGACAAGATGACGTTTTCAGCTATACCATTTTCATTTACATTTGTCTTTTTGAACGCATTGTATTCTACATTTTGTTTGCCGGTATGATGATAAAGCATAATTTTTGCCTCGTTTTATATATATATATATATATAGATATATATATTATATATATATATTATATCTAATATATAAAGCTGAATGTATGTATGTGTGTATGTATGTGGGTATGTTTGTCCGGGATTGGAATCCGCACCGTCGCACTTACGGGCATGAAATTTTGCACGCCCGCACGTCTCGACCCCGAAAGCGTCCTAGGCTATGTTTTGAATCGAAATTTTAACCCCGCGCGTTCCAAATCGCCAAACAATTTTGGCCCTATCTACATAATGGGGAGAAAGCTGAATGCTTGTGTGTATGTCCGGCATAGGAATCTGCATTTACGGGCATGAAATTTTGCACACCCGCACGTCTCGACCCCGGGAGCGTCATAGGCTAGGTTTTTAGTCGAAATTTTAACCCCGCGCATTCCAAATCGGCAAATAATTTTGGCTCGGGATAGGAATCTGCACCGTTGTACTTACGGGCATGAAATTTTGCATGCCCGCACATCTCAACCCCAGGAGCATTATAGGCTATGTGTTGAATGGAAATTTTAACCCCCGCACGTTCCAAATCGCCAAACAATTTTGGCCCTATCTACATAATGGGGAGAAAGCTGAATGCTTGTGTGTATGTCCGGCATAGGAATCTGCATTTACGGGCATGAAATTTTGCACACCCGCACGTCTCGACCCCGGGAGCGTCATAGGCTAGGTTTTTAGTCGAAATTTTAACCCCGCGCATTCCAAATCGGCAAATAATTTTGGCCCGGGATAGGAATCTGCACCGTTGTACTTACGGGCATGAAATTTTGCATGCCCGCACATCTCAACCCCAGGAGCATCATAGGCTATGTGTTGAATGGAAATTTTAACCCCCGCACGTTCCAAATCGCCAAACAATTTTGGCCCTATCTACATAATGGGGAGAAAGCTGAATGCTTGTGTGTATGTCCGGCATAGGAATCTGCATTTACGGGCATGAAATTTTGCACACCCGCACGTCTCGACCCCGGGAGCATCATAGGCTAGGTTTTGAGTCGAAATTTTAACCCGCGCATTCCAAATCGGCAAATAATTTTGGCCCGGGATAGGAATCTGCACCGTTGTACTTACGGGCATGAAATTTTGCATGCCCGCACATCTCAACCCCAGGAGCATCATAGGCTATGTGTTGAATGGAAATTTTAACCCCCGCATGTTCCAAATCGCCAAACTATTTTGGCCCTATCTACATAATGGGGAGAAAGCTGAATACTTGTATATAGATATAATCATTACAATTTGTTATAACTAACCGTAGTTAGGTACTATGCCCGGGCAGCGCCGGGCTCTTCAGCTAGTATATATATATACACACACACATATATATATATATATATATATATATACAGTATATATATATATATATATATATATATATATATATATATTATATACACACACACAGTACAGACCAAAAGTTTGGACACACTTCATTCAAATATTTTTCTGTATTTTCATGACTATGAAAATTGTAGAATCACACTGAAGGCATCAAAACTATGAATTAACACATGTGGAATTATACATTACACTTTACAAAAAAGTGTGAAACAACTGAAAATATGTCTTATATTCTAGGTTCTTCAAAGTAGCCACCTTTTGTTTTGATTACTGCTTTGCACGCAGAAAAGGTGAACGGATGGATTCTACATGCCTGGTTCCCACCGTGAAGCATGGAGGAGGTGGTGTGATGGTGGTGGGGGTGCTTTGCTGGTGACACTGTTGGGGATTTATTCAAAATTGAAGCGGTGAGTGGTCCAGCTCACCCCAAACCATCTCGATTGGGTTCAGGTCTGGTGACTGTGGAGGCCAGGTCATCTGGTGTTGCACCCCAACACTCTCCTTCTTGGTCAAATAGCCCTTACACAGTCTGGAGGTGTGTTTGGGGTCATTGTCCTGTTGAAAAATAAATGATGGTCCAACTAAACGCAAACCGGATGGAATAGCATGCTGCTGCAAGATGCTATAGTAGCCATTCCGGTTCACTATGCCTTCAATTTTGAAAGTGTATTGTACAATTTGGAATGAGGTCTGGCATTGTCCTGCATTAGGAGGAACCCAGGGCCAACCACACCAGCATATGGTCTCACAAGGGGTCTGAGGATCTCATCTCGGTACCTAATGACAGTCAGGCTACCTCTGGCAAGCACATGTTGGGCTGTGTGGCCCTCCAAAGAAATGCCACCCCACATCATTACTGACCCACTGCCAAAGCGGTCATGCTGAAGGATGTTGCAGGCAGCAGATCGCTCTCCACGGCGTCTCCAGATTCTGTCACGACTGTCACATGTGCTGATTGTGAACCTGCTGCCTGCAACATCCTTCAGCATGACCGGTTTGACAGTGGGTCAGTAATGGTGTGGGGTGGCATTTCTTTGGAGGGCCACACAGCCCAACATGTGCTCGCCAGAGGTAGCCTGACTGCCATTAGGTACCGAGATGAGATCCTCAGACCCCTTGTGAGACCATATGCTGGTGTGGTTGGCCCTGTGTTCCTCCTAATGCAGGACAATACCATCCCTCATGTGGCTGGAGTGTGTCAGCAGATCCTGCAAGATGAAGGCATTGAAGCTATCAACTGGCCTGCCCGTTCCCCAGACCTGAATACGATTGAGCACATCTGGGACAGCATGTATTGCTCCATCCACCAACGTCACGTTGAACCACAGACTGTCCAGGAGTTGACGGATGCTTTAGTCCAGGTCTGGGAGGAGATCCCTCAGGAGAACATCCGCAACCTCATCAGAAGCATGCCCAGGCGTTGTAGGGTGGTCATAAAGGCACAGGGAGGTCATACAGGCACGTGGAGGCCACACACTACTGAGCATCATTTTGACTTGTTTTAAGGACATTACATTCCATTTTAATTTTGTGTGTAACTCCAAATCCAGGCCTCCATTGGTTAATAATTTTGATTTCCATTGATGATTTTTGTGTGCGTTCGCTGTGCATAGACCTGTATGGCTAACGGATGGTAACAAAATGCTACCATGCGTTAGCGCATATGTTAGCGCTAGGGGTTAAAAAATATGTAAAAAATGACATCAGTGTAGCGCATCCGTTTAACGGATCCGTTAAATGAATGCCTCTAACGCAATGTGAACCTAGCCTTAGGAGCATATCCTTGAAAGTCTTCCATGATACCAACAATATCCATTATCTGCATTTTTCTCAAAGAGACAAGAACTTAAAAATAAGAATGCACTCGATGCAGTTTAAGCATGAAGCTTTCATTTATAATCAGCTGGTTATTCTATGAAAAGATAAGGTTCTGAAGAAACCGCATGGTATGAGAAATGCTCAGTGATTAGATAGCAGCTTCAGTACCCTTTCAGAACAATAAAGCAGAAGCTGGGAAAAGGCTGATACCACAATGTGCAGACACACAGGCAGACAAACGTGATGCACGTTGCCGAAATGATACCAAAATCACACACACTTAAATTTAACATATAGATTGAGACGCTGTGATACCTCCCACTAGCAGGGTCTGAGACAGAATACGGTATATTTCTAAATTGATAAAAACAAGTTCTTAAGGGGTTTTCCACCTCTAAATTAAAAAAAAAAAAAACAGACGAAAGGTAACGAAAATTCTCTTCTACGGTTAAGTGCACAATGCATCAGCGCACTAATCCATCAGTACACAGTAGGTAGCCCCCACACATACTGTATATTGGCGGTGAGACAAGATGAAATACAAACACAGGCAGAAAATAGAGCAAGCAAACGCTGGGGCCCAAACTGTCTAGATAGAACAGGACAGGAAAAAATACTGTCTGCAACTGCAATCCAGCAAAAACTCTAAGAAAAATTCCAACACGCTGATTTCCAAAAATACTGAGACCACACGATCTCTCCCCCGCTAGATCAGAACTCTGGTGTGAACTGGTAGCTAACCAGCAGATACTGAAATAACGGACTGAAAACAAATTAACAGTGGTAAAAGAGAAACAGAGTCCAGTGCAGGCCCCAGCCGGGGAACCTGGCTGACCTCACTCCAGAAGGGAAGAAAACAAAAGGGAAAACAAATGCCACAGAAATAATCAGCAAATAACTTATTTGAAAGTTGAAGGATAAAGTAGGAAGCAAGCTGACTTCCAAAAGGGACCAGAAAGAAACAAATCACCGGCGAGGATCATGGGAAGGTTGCTCACTTATATCTCCCCAGTCAGTGAGACCTGATTGCCAATCATTGCCCCCAGCTGATAGACCTCTGTTAGCCAAAGCAGCTTCATTACTATCAGCAGCCACCAGGGGGAGCCCAAACTCAGAAGTCAGATCCAGAGCGTTCACAACAGCGATCATTCACTAGAGGGTGGCCGAAAGTGTGTTCCTTCTGCCTCCGTCTGGCCACTATGTGCCTGCACACCATTTGTTTAACTGTACAGAAAATCTCAGTCGATTGTGCGTTCCTATACAGAGGGCCACTGCAAAGAGATGTATAACATGCGGCATATGTTTCTTTACAATGGTTCGACGGATGCCTGGGCATTCGACAGTGGCCACCTTTGGGGACATACTTTCTGAATGAATGCGCCCGACGATGGCCAAAAATGTAATGTGCACCTAGGCTCTTACTGCCTGGGTCAGCCACTGGTCCTTTTGCTTCCAATTTTTGTCAGGTAGCGTCTTGTGAGCAGTTTAAATGTCCATATGACGGGAGCAAGATGTACACAGCCGGTCTCTGTGCATCCTGTTCTGTATGGACATGTGACTAGAGAAGTCAATCACTGACTGCAGTAGTGACATGGTGGTCACTGCTCTGGCCAGTGGATGGCTATACAGGGGATATGCCTGTTTAGGACAAATCATAGGATTTTAAATCTAGTCATACACATTAGACAACCAAGTCACTGACTCCTCCAAAGTAAAGCCTCACCCAGCAGAGCTTTTCAGTAGTTTCTGTATGATAAACTAATGTGTATGGGGACATTATGGCAGTGACTAACATTTTACTAATCTGCCAATAATGATGGGTTCAGCTGACAGTCTAATGTGTATGGAGGACCGCAACAGATGATGTCAGGGACTTAAGGATCCAACATGTCCGATTTCACACTGTTGATCCTTTTGTTTTATAATAGATGTGCTGTCTCTAGAGATTCTTAGGAGTTGTTCTCTCACAGAAGACACAGGTACACTTAGCAGAGCAAGTGCTCCAGTGTATGGAAGAGTCGGAAGAAATAGCTGCCGGACAAATCAGTGTTTGGATGACAGCTCTTAAAAGTGTAACGTCAACTAAAGTCACCTGGCAGCAGCTTATCTTGCTGCCAAATAAAAACATTGGGCTATTGAATTCCAACTGTACAATCTTTATGTTCCCTGACATAATTCTGTAGGGGAGCAGTTGGGATATCCACACACTCTGTAAATTCTTGGCCAATACCAACGAAATCAGCAGGGTTGGACGACTTTCAACTAATATGGTCCTAATGGGAATATTGGAATCATACAATCAATGAACTGCAAAGCAAAATTGAATTGAAAAAATGAAAGAGAAAAGTAAGTCCTGACACATTTATTCAAAAATAGTAATACAAAACAATGAAATAAAAAAAAATCAAAATATCACCATCCCTAAAAAAAAGAAAAACACAAGAAATATACAAGAATGCTTTTTAGGCCTCATTCTCACGTTCGTATTTAAACACGTACATGGGGAAAATAGTACCAGTGTCATTTCTGTTTTGGATCAGTGTGTCATCAGTGTATGGTCCGTGTGTCTGTATTTACCATCAGTGTGTCATCAGTGTATGGTCCGTGTGTCCATTTTTACCATCAATGTGTCATCAGTGTACGGTCCGTATGTCCGTTTTTATCATCAGTGTACGGTCCGTGTGTTCTTTTTTACCATCAGTGTGTCATCAGTGTACGGTCCGTGTGTCCATTTTTACCATCAATGTGTCATCCGTGTACGGTCCATGTGTCCATTTTTACCATCAGTGTGTCATCAGTGTACGGTCCGTGTGTCCGTTTTTATCATCAATGTGTTATCAGTGTACGGTCCGTGTGTCCATTTTTACCATCAGTGTACGGTCCATATGTCTTTTTTACCATCAGTGTGTCATCAGTGTACGGTCCATGTGTCCGTTTTTATCATCAATGTATCATCAGTGTACGGTCCGTGTGTCCTTTTTTACCATCAGTGTACAGTCCATGTGTCCTTTTTTACCATCAGTGTACAGTCCATGTGTCCTTTTTTACCATCAGTGTGTCATCAGTGTACAGTCCATGTGTCCTTTTTTACCATCAGTGTGTCGTCAGTGTACGGTCCGTGTGTCCGTTTTTACCATCAATGTGTCATCAGTGTACGGTCTGTATGTCCGATTTTACCATCAATGTGTCAGCAGTGACAGTCCATGTGTCCTTTTTTACCATCAGTGTGTCATCAGTGTACGGTCCGTGTGTCCGTTTTTACCATCAATGTGTCATCAGTGTACGGTCCGTATGTCCGTTTTTACCATCAATGTGTCAGCAGTGTACGGTCCGTGTGTCCGTTTTTACCATCAATGTGTCATCAGTGTACGGTCCGTGTGTCCGTTTTTACCATCAATGTGCCATCCGTGTACGGTCCATGTGTCTGTTTTTACCATCAATGTGTCGTCAGTGTACGGTCCATGTGTCCGTTTTTACCGTCAATGTATCATCAGTGTACGGCCTATGTGTCCGTTTTTACCATCAATGTGTCATGAGTGTATGGTCTATGTGTCCGTTTTTACCATCAATGTGTCATCAGTGTACGGTCCATGTGTGCGTTTTTACCATCAATGTGCCATCCGTGTACGGTCCATGTGTCTGTTTTTACCATCAATGTGTCGTCAGTGTACGGTCTATGTGTCCGTTTTTACCGTCAATGTATCATCAGTGTACGGCCTATGTGTCCGTTTTTACCATCAATGTGTCATGAGTGTATGGTCTATGTGTCCGTTTTTACCATCAATGTGTCATCAGTGTACGGTCCATGTGTGCGTTTTTACCATCAATGTGTTATCAGTGTACGGTCTATGTTGATCATCAGTGTATCATCAGTATATGGTTCACGTTTATCAGCAGCGTGTCATCATTGTACATTCTCTGTGTCTGTTTTTACCAACAGTGTGTCATTAGTGTTTTTCACTATCCTTTGCAATTTTAAATTCAAACAGCACACGGCTGGCACTCGGACCCCTGGACTTGTGTTGGTACTTCTCATCCGTGATACCGGAGAAAAATGGACGTCTTCATGAATTTTGCGCGGACATACAGTTTGCGAAAATACACGGACATGTAAATAGCACCACAGATTATAATGGGTACATGTTGTATCCATGAAAAAACGGATAGAAAATGTACGTGAAACACAGACATGTGAATGAGGCCTTAGCATGTTTTTTTAAATCCAAAAATGCGTGTATGAAGCTAGTCTATCACTTGTATGGCACACATCACATTTCTTGCAGATCAGATGTAGAAGATCTATATACAAAGTAGAACGACTACATAAATGCACTGCATGGTTGTGCCATGCCAGCTTACAATGCATGCCTTTCAACTTTACCAACCAATGACTAGCCTGTGTACACAAAGTAATCAGTTTTTAACCGATAACCATAAAACAAGTTAAAATGGCATCAAAGGAGTTACCTCTCCTGGGATTGCTCCTCATACATTCTCTCTTTTCCTTCTTTGAAGAGGCGAATTGCACGCTTTGACTTTTTCATTAGGCTGTCAATGTAGATCTTAAAGTATTCATTTTCACTGAGCTGCATAAGTTTCTGGTTGTCATCATACTTGCTCAAGATAAGTCTCAAATGTTGATATGTGTCAGGTAAAATATCAAGTACATAAGGAGGGCTGTTCTTCAGCTGAAGCTTCGGACTTTGGCATAATCTTACCTGAAAAAAAAAAAAAAGTAAAGTTCACATTTACTAAACATAACATAACTAAAGAAATAGAAAACGAGCGAATACAATAAAATATACATTAAAATGTGACCCTTCTTTACCTTATGTATGTTATGCTAAAGTGTGCGATCCCCGGTGTTAGAGCACACCACTGATCTTACTACATCAACAGATCAAGAAGAGAAGCAGCAGTTACTGATTGTGTGTGGCTCAAAGGATGGGTTACTGGTGATTAAAGGGATCTATCAGCAAGATTTCACCCCACAACCTGTTTATATGCGCATTTTCTTAGACAAGTCCAGCAATACTATTGCATGAGCAGTCAGTTCCTCCAATAATGAGAAAACAGCGTTTTAAGTGGTATCCAGTTGAGGTTGTAGATATAAAACTCCTACCACTCCAGCTCTATTCCCCGCCCAGCGCTGCCTCCTTCTGCTCGACTGACCGCTCCTTTGCCTAAAGTCACACAGCATAGAGGCTTTCAGTTGAGCAGGAGGAGGAGGTGTTTGACTGGGAATGGAGCTGGAGTGACAGAGGCTTCAGATCTACAGCCTCATTTGCATATAAATATATAAATTCAAATGCTGATTTTTTTCAGTAACAAAGGAGGGACTGGCCATGTAATGGTATTATTGGGTTTGTCTTTGAATCCTGCTGACAGATTCCCTTTAATTCAGTAATGTGGACTTTCAGGTCTTGGAACTCCCATTTTGCTGAAAGATGTGCTGTTTTTATTTGTGGCTAACTTATCAAAGTGTTCCAACATGTTTGATAGATTGTGTGCATTTAACGTTTTGGTATAGAGCCGCTTCTCCAATTTTCACATCAATTCCCCAAAAGGGCTGAAAATTGCTACTATATTTGTACGTTTCATCAAAATGTGCAAATATTCCAGGCCATAAAATAGTTGCGGCAAGTGTAAACATGTCGGAAAATGCTCATTCATCAGGTGATTGGATCGTTTATGCTGGCAGCAAATCGTTCTCGGCAGCTTATTGACCTGTGTAAACTGGAGGTGTGCTGCCAATAACGATAATATTCTATGTGCACAGAACAATCATCGAAAAGGATCGTTCTGTGCACAAACAATGCTAATAGGCATGTCTGAGCAGGCTATTAAGACAACAGCGGACCAAATGCTCGACCATATGACAGTTATGAGAAAGCAGAGTATGCCACTGTCTGGCTTATTTTCTGTGAAAACAGAAGAAACCAGTAATTGGTCCACTGAAGTCCACGGGTTCAGACGACTTTAATGTGTATGGAGGTCTTAAGACCTAACAAAACCAAAATATAAAAAAAAAAAGAACAGAATAAGAGGCATCGCATAACTCGGCACAAGTTTTTAGTTTTTTACGCTTTTTAGTTAGCTGGTATATTTACTATACCAGTTACCCTTACTACAGACCACAAATGCTTGATTCTTGGTGGATGTCTATATATCACACACATGCAAGCAGTTAGTTGCCCGAGTTGGCCCATCATGTCTTTCTCCTCTATGGAGTCAATTTCTCAATGTGTTTTAGTGAAGCTTTAATGAAGTATATTTAGTACTTTTTGGACTTTTGCCTGCTTTTCTTTGAAGTGAGGTTTTTGCTTTTATGGTTTGAGACCTCACTATATAGGAAAATGTTACATATTGTACACACAATTAGATTTGGGCTTTCATTTTCCAGTGGACCTCTTAAAGAGACTCTGTCAGCACAGCACAACTGTTCAGACTAAGTACTCTGTGTGTCACGGCGGGGCAATCATTTATATACACCTTTCCACCCACTTCTTTTCCCTCAGTCTTCACCCTCCTCCTATTTGATTGACAGCTCTGGCTTCATGGAAATCAAGCAGGTAGGAAGGTGTATACAAATGATTGGCCCCAGTGTGAAGTACCGAGTGGAACCTCCACTGAGAACAACCGGAGTAATAGGAATGGTCACTTCTAAACAGCTTCTCATTACAAAAAAAACAACACACACAAAACATAGTAACTTTAGAGTAACGTTTTGATTAGTGACTGTTGAGGTGGTGAGAACCCCACCAGTTGCTAAAATAAAGGGTAGAGGCGCTACGCTCAGTACTGCTCTCCTTGGACACTTATGAAAGAGTCACAGACTTTCTAAAGGGCCAGTCTTCAGTCTCCGAGGAGCAACCTTATTTTTCTGTACAGGAATACATCCAAGAATTATATATCTTTTTTCAATGGAAGTCAAAGGCCTGTACAAAGGCACACATCAGAGTCTATATCAGAGCATACTTCAGACGTACACCTCCGACCTCCGCCAAAAATGAGATGTGAACGGAGCGTGAGATATTATACATATTCAGCTTTAATCAACAGTGTAAGCTATAAAGTTATAGCATTCACTCAATGTGATAGAAGAATATGTGAGGAGACATTATTCACAACTGAACTGCATCGTATGTGATTGCAATTAATGGAGAATTAACAAAATATGTTCTAGGAATCAAATGCCGTCTGGTTAATACATTAAGTCCTGCAGGAACTCTGAAGTCAGCAGAAGTCCAGTCTACACCTTGATGTAAAAATATTACTTCTGCTCTTTCAACCCTTTATTCTGACTTAGCCATTTAAAAAAAAAAAAAAGGTTTTTAGATACCTGACAGCACTTAAAGAGATTCTGTCAACTTGATTTCAAACCCCAAACTTTTCTACATGTACATGAAGGCAGAGCCCATTAGGCATAGTAGGCTCTGACCTATGGGCCCTGTGCCTTTTGGGCACCCTGTACAATATATGAAAACTAATATGACCGACTGACAGTGAAAGCCAGCTGGAGCAATGGAGGTCCGATGTGAACATTACAGCAAGAGGCAGTGAAATGTTTCATCTGTTGCCGGGTAAATTCTAGAATGCATGAGTGTTAAGAGGAGGGGCATGCCTTGGATCGGGCATGACAACTCTGTGATTGGCCAAAACAGGGAGTCGGAGTGGAGGAGATGCAAGTGACGGCGAGTTGTCGCTGACTCCAGATCATAACATGACATTCACAAGTAGAAGATTTGGGAATACAGACAAGTATATATGGGCCTACACCCGAGACTGACATTAGTTAATCACCTTTTCTCTATCATAATGAAGTTTGATTAACTTGGGCGTATACATATCTCTTTCAGGCATGTATGGAGTTGGCCAAAAGCATACTCCGCCTATGCTCCAGGAGGCGTGTGATGAAGTTTTAATACGAAACGTGCGTTGGGGTGGTGGGGACCTGTCTCATCATTTTTATATATGTAATTTATATATGTAAGTGTTGCCATCCTGTTTGTTTTTACTATTCATGCCTATTATATGTGGAAAAGTGATATTTAGACTTTTATGATATGTAGTTGTTGGCTATAACTTGCTAGATTAGGCTTAAAAACACTACTGAATGCTATGTGTGATGCTGGTCCCCTCACTTTGTTTAATGCCCAGTAGTATTGATGCACTGTAAAAAATTATTTTAAATATTGAAATTATAATAAAATATTTTTATGTGTTATACTTTTTAGTGGTTATTATTTTTAACCAATCGTTGTCTTTTAAGTTCTTTTGAGTTAATACCCATTTTTATTTTCTTGGGCCTATTGTGTATTTAATAGCTGTAAGTGTAACAGCCCATTCTTATGTAAAAAACATATATTCAGTGGACAAATCAGCTTTGTAACTAGGCTGACCGATAGATGATTAGACTAGGTAAGATAGCTTATCATTACCATTTTATATAGGCATTTTTACAGGTGTATATGAGTCATACAAAGGAAATACACGGCACTCCGCCCTATAGCTTGAAATGGTCGGCAGGTAGGATACAAAGACTTAATTCTGAACATGAAAAAAGCCCGGCATACCAAAATAACATGTCAAATAAGAATGGGTGTTTTATTGGCTCTGCAATCCAAATATGTGACGTTTCGGTCAATCGGACCTCTGTCAAACGGATTTCACTGGTAGGGATCGAGAAGTCATCTGGTTGGAAATGAGACTCTCGTAGCTGTTGATGAAGTGCCCACACTGTGATGAAGGTCTGATTGAACATCACGTACTTAAGCCGCCGTCTCACATAGCGAGATCACTAGCGAGATCACTGCTGAGTCACAAGTTTTGTGACGCAACAGCCATCTCCCCAGCGATATCGCTGTGTGTGACACGCAGCGACGATCAGCCCCCCTGCCGGGTATCGCTGATCGTGCTCGAATGCCCTGGACATTTTTTTGATAGTTGGTCTCCTGCTGGCCAGCACGCATCGCTGCGTGTGGCAGGCGGGAGACCAGCGATCTGGAGCTGGTAACCAAGGTAAACAGCAGGTTTCTAAGCGCGCCGCAACCGTGTTTATCTTGGTTACCAGCTCCCTGCACCAGCGCGCTGGTATGCGGGTAACTAAGCGACGTTACCCGCGTAGTCGCTGTCCTGATTGCTGCTGAGATCTGCCTGTTTGGCAGCTCACCAGAGATCATGTATCGACCCACCAGCGATCCTGACAAGTTCATATCGTTGTCGGGATCGCTGGTGAGTCGCTATGTGTGACAGGGCCCTTAGACTCGCAGAACCAATAAGACATCCATTCTTATCTGGCACTTTATTTTGGTGTGTCGAGTTTTTTATACATTGTGAATCATAGTCCACACAAATATTTTATGGCTTTGTGGGCCCCTAATTATGGTCATGCATAGATAAGCAGCCCTCCCATTGATAACTAACGCCGAGGTGCGGGACGATGGCACATAACTTATTCAAAGTGTGTTCACATCTGTGTTATTAGTTCTGCTTCATAATAGGAACAAAGGTAATGGATGTGCCGAACGCTTAGCGCTGAAGACAGACCCAACGGGCTATCACAGGGTCCATCTGGTATTTTTGCTCAGATCTGCGACAGAGGCCCTAAATGACACCAAACTGAAGAATAAAAAGCTCACATGCCGTACTTCTCTACAGTACATATTTAGTGCCTTATGAAGCCGCTTCTCAGGTCTTTGAAGACCATGTTCACACGTTCAGTATTGGTCAGTAATTTTTTTTTCAGAGGAAGAGTATAATAGAAACACGTCACCACTTCTGGATTGATCACTCACTCCTGGTTTTGGCTTACAGATACGGAGTTAAAAAAAACCTCACCAAATACTCAACGTGTGCACGTGGCCTTAAAATTAAATTGGGGATACAATGATGTGCCAGACTATGTTGACACATTGCATTTTTGCCTTCCTTTCTGGGTAGCGTTTTACCGTGCCAGCAAAGTGAATGAGATTTCTGAAGTTTCATGCACACACTGCTTATTTTTTCTTTGCAGTAGTTTTACATCTTACTAACAAAGGGAAAAAAAGCATAAAAGATTGAAACAAAACATGTGCATTTTATGCAGCGTTTTTCTGAACGTGCGCACATACCCCTAATGGCATGAAGCATACTAATGTAATGGGGAACCCGCAGCCAAATATAAAAACATGATGTACATACATAAATGGAAACATTATATTCTCATTTTGAGTAAATTCAGTACCAGTCACAGTTCTGAAATACATCAGCGATTCAATATATGCATCAAAGGTAAAATAATATATTGAGGAAGTATATTTTGTCTCATGTCACACGGAAAGTCTCATGTATCTGACTGACAACACATGTATATACAAGCCATATTATTTTCCAGAAATTATACATTTTAGAAATCTGTTATACATCAAGTTGCCCACAACTGGGTAAAAGGGAATTGCATGTTATTCAGTGAAATTACAGTGCTAGCTGCCACTTGGGGTATGATTGCAATTAAATGAAGATCACTTAATCAAGTAAAATATCAGATTAAGTCTGATACCTCACAGTTCTCGTCATTTTATCAGTTTAGATATTCTGAGAGCATTAATTAAATGTGCAGTGAAAAAAATGCCTATACATTCCAAAGTCTACACATTAGAGCTTTTTTTATGATACTATTACAGATTGGCACGATATGGCGATTCTATGCTTTGTTGAAAATACACAAGAACCAATAATTGGCTTATCTGAAAGTCTGAATACAAATTCTCTCAGATCTGTCAGTACAGTCACTTTTCTGGCTGATAGTTCAGGTCATTAGGCAGACATGCTGAGATTTGGCCATAAATGTATGTTTTTATTACATTAGTGTGATACTGGCATAGTGCTGTAAGTACTTGCAGATGAAGCCCTGATCTTTCATATGAAGCATTTATAGTCCAGTCTATAACAGAACATAGCCCTAGAGCAACGCAATGAGTTGATGTGGGATTATTATCTATTGGTGGAAAAAAAAGAACCTTCCATTTGTCACAGTCTATATGTTAAAAAAAGCATTTTCTGTATGAGTCTCAGGAGGGATCTTTTTTCCACATACAACTGAGCACACCAGTCACAGGGTGGGGCAAGTAAAAAGCCACTTCTCAAAATGGAGAGGATTAAGAGAAGACGGGCCAGACATTTACTACAAATCGATATACACAGTTTATATAGCTTAATAAAGAACCCAGGAAAAAAATAAAATTTAGTCACTGAGGCTCCCAAACCACCTGCTGTAAAGAGATTTTCTCAAGAGAAAAGGGCTGAGCCGCAGCTCTGGTCACAGACGGGTGGCCGGCAGCAATTCATCCCTTTATAAGACGGGAAAAAACCTTTATAAGTGCTGCCCTGTTTAGTAAAGCCATTTACATTTACCCAATTGGGCATTTTCAGTGGTGGAGACAGGAAAAGGCACTGTGACTGGTCCGCAGCTATGCCCACAATCCACAGCAAGCTGCGAGGCACCGTATTCTGGCAGCAGGCTAGGCAAATTAAGCTACGGTAAATATTCATCGCCCCTCCCCCCCCCCGCTAAACAGTAAAAGGCCCCCGCTAAACAGTAAACCCCCGTCACACACAGCGATCTCGCTAGCAAGATCGCTGCTGAGTCACTAGTTTTGTGATGCAACAGCGATCTCCCCAGAATATCGCTGTGTGTGACATTCAGCGACGATCAGCCCCCTGCTGGGTATCGCTGATCGTCGCTGAATGTCCTTGACATTTTATTGATCGCTGGTCTCCTGCTGCAGGCACGCATCGCTGCGTGTGTCACACGAGAGACCAGCGATCAGCTGGTAACCAAGGTACACAGCGGGTTTCCAGGTGCCGGGCTGGTATCCAACGTACACTGCGGGTAACTAAGCGACGTTACCCGCAGTGTCACTGTCCTGATCACTGCCTGAGCTGCCTGTTTGGCAGCTCAGCAGCGATCATGTAGCGACACACCAGCGTTTCTGATCGTTGTCGGGATCGCTGGTGTGTCGCTATGTGTGACGGGGCCCTAAATCGCAATATACACTCTAGGGGCGATTCATTAAGGTGCTTTATCTGGGGTAAACACCTTAAACGGGTACTCCAGGGAGACAAAACATTTTTAGACTGTCCCTGTCCTCATCTACATATATAATCGCCAGTTGGGACTTCAGGCCGCTGTCCCCGAATCCCATAAGGCACCGCAGCAGTGTCACTTGTGCAGGCGCAGTTCGTAGCAGCAAGCCAATGATACTGTCTCATTCATTGCAGGGCTACTAGCAGAGAACAGGCCATGCCTCCTCACCTCAGACTGCAGACAGGGAGACATTAAAAGGGGGCTGCAGCTACTAGTAGCAAGGTGTGGGGGATCAGGCCATGCCCCTGCCACACTCCCTCACCTCAGACTGCAGACAGGGAGACATTAACAGGGGGCTGCAGCTACTAGTAGCAAGGTGTGGGGGATCAGGCCATGCCCCTGCCACACTCCCTCACCTCAGACTGCAGACAGGGAGACATTAACAGGGGGCTGCAGCTACTAGTAGAAAGGTGTGGGGGAGCAGGCCATGCCCCTGCCACACTCCCTCACCTCAGACTGCAGACAGGGAGACATAAACAGGGGGCTGCAGCTACTAGTAGCAAGGTGTGGGGGAGCAGGCCATGCCCCTGCCACATTACCTCACCTCAGACTGCAGACAGGGAGACATTAACAGGGGGCTGCAGCTACTAGTAGCAAGGTGTGGGGGAGCAGGCCATGCCCCTGCCACACTCCCTCACCTCAGACTGCAGACAGGGAGACATTAACAGGGGGCTGCAGCTACTAGTAGCAAGGTGTGGGGGAGCAGGCCATGCCCCTGCCACACTCCCTCACCTCAGACTGCAGACAGGGAGACATTAACAGGGGGCTGCAGCTACTAGTAGCAAGGTGTGGGGGAGCAGGCCATGCCCCTGCCACACTCCCTCACCTCAGACTGCAGACAGGGAGACATTAACAGGGGGCTGCAGCTACTAGTAGCAAGGTGTGGGGGAGCAGGCCATGCCCCTGCCACATTCCCTCACCTCAGACTGCAGACAGGGAGACATTATCTGGGGCTGAAGCTGCTAGAAGCAAGGTGTGGGGGAGCAGGCCATGCCCCTGCCACACTCCCTCACCTCAGACTGCAGACAGGGAGACATTATCTGGGGCTGCAGCTGCTAGAAGCAGGGTGTGGGGGGGGAATCAAGCCATGCCTGCGCCACACACTGTAATAAGCAGGTACTGGGATACAGTAATACAAATGCTGCAGAGCAGGGATCAACTATATTTAATTACAGTGGGAAAACTCCGCACAGGGAGATAACAGGGTAAAACTAAATAAAAGTCGGTTAACTAAGCAGTGTTTCTTTAGGGTATGTGCACACGTTGCGGATTCTGCTGCGGATCCGCAGCAGATCCGCAGCAGAATTGCAAGTGATATACAGTAGCATTAGAATCAATGGAAAAAAAAAACCGCAGTGCACATGCTGCGGATTTTTCAGCGCGGATTTGGTGCAGATTTAAATCCGCAGCATGTCACTTCTTTTGTGCAGTTCCGCAGCGGTGTCAGACCTGCTCTAAATAGAAATCCGCAGGTCTGAAACCGCTGGGGAAATCCGCGGCAAATCCGCAGTAAATCCGCAGGTAAAAAGCAGGTCATTTTACCAGCGGATTTACCAAAATCTGCGCGGAAAATTCCTTAGCAGAATCCGCACCGTCTGCACCTAGCCTAAAGGTTTCACTTATCGTGACTCTGCAGCCTGTCACTCTCTGAAGGCCCTGTGGGTAGCAGAATGCCGGCGGTGTTCGGTGTAATGTCTGCTAGCATCCTCGCCTAGCACAAGATCTTTCTTCTGGCGGCAGCGGGCGGCCTCCGGTTTCACCCGCTGAGGCCCTAGTCCATATATCTGTGGAGTAAGGCTACTTTCACACTTCAGGCTTTTTGTATCAGGCGCGATCCGGCATGTTTTTAAAAAAACGCATCCAGTACCGGATGCGTTTTTTTTACCATTGACTTACATTAGCGCCGGATCGCGCCTGATGTCACTGCGTTGCATCCGTTTTTGGCAGGATCCGTCGGAAATGTACATTCCGGCGGCCGGACAAGACGCTGGCTGCAACGTTTTTTTTTTTTCCGGAGCCGCCTGACACTTCAGGCGGCCGGAAACAATGCAAATCTATGGAGCCGGACCAGTCTTTTGACAAATCCGTCAGAAAACTGATCTGGAATCCAAGGTCTCTCTCTCTCTCTCGTTGAAAAGGTCAGGACGGATCCGGCAAAAAACCTGATCAGTTGCATCAGTTTTTTAAAATCAGCGCCGGATCCGTCCTGTCAGGCATAGGACGGATTATGCCTGACACAAAAAGCCTGAAGTGTGAAAGTAGCCTAAGAGAGTAGAGCTCTCCACAAGATTCCTCTCGGCGCGGGTATCCTTGAGCAGCCGCCGTGGCCTGAAGGGCTGCGCTGCAATGCTTTACCCGGCGTGCGCCTCTCTGGATATCAGCCGACACCCGGACATTCATACTGCGATGCTCCATCGATCACACACTCCCCTGTGTACCCGCTGGTTTCGGGGAGTCCCTCACTATGCCGCCCTTTCTCTTCACGCCGCGGCCTGCCGCTCCCTTATAGCGGTTGCGGTCTGCACCTCATCGCCATTCTGGTTTCAGTTGCCGCGCAACCCATTTTACCTCACACTGACTGCCATGCCCCCTTCACCCTGGTTACTGGCTCGCTCTGGCTGCAATCTCGCTCCCCCAGGAACAGGAGATTCGGCGCCTGCAGTGCCGGACCCGACGCTTCAGCAGCCATAGCAGCCCGGTACTCTCACCTCGGACTGCAGACAGTGAGACTTTATCAGGGGGCTGGTGTGACAGCAGCTTCCAATTTTCTGATTTTTACAAGATTTTAGACGGTATCTGTGTAATTTTTGCCCATTGATCCAAAAGAGCATTTGTGAGGTCAGACATTGATTTTGGAAGCGAGGGCCTGGCTAACATTAAATGGGTTTGAGGGCCAGATAAGTTCTACAGCAGGAGTGCACAACCTTTCATGGTCCGAGGGCCACGTTGTCATGTTGTCTGACTCCCAAAGGATGAAATAAAACTTATAGAAGAACTACCATCTGAGACATTTCCACTACACTTACATGCCATAAATACATGATAGGTAGCAGACAGTAAAGTGGACAGTGCACAAATGGGAATACTAGGGGTCCCCTTCACCTCCAGTTAGCATTTGTGGGGTTGCAAGGCTAAAATTGTAAACTTAAACTACAATAGTAAACTCACCCAACCATGACTTTATGGACCTTGCTTTGTGCACTAGGGCAAAGTCATACATGAAAAGAAAAGGGCCTTCCCCAAACTGTTCCCACTAAGTTGGAAGAATATAATTGGCTAAAGTGTCTTGTTATGCTGAAGCATTCAGATTATCATTCCTTAAAACTAAAGCCAACCCCTGAAAAAATAACCCATCTCTGGAGAGACCTGAAAATAGCTGTCCACCAACGTTCACCACCCAACCTGATGGAACTGCAGGGAAGAATGGCAGAGGATCCAGGTGTAAAAAACTTGCTGCATCATTCCCAAGAAGACTCATGGCTGTACTAGCTCAAAAGGGTGCTTCTACTCAATACAGAGAAAGGGTCTGAATACTTATGATCATGTGATATTTCAGTTTTTCTTTTTTAATAAATTTGCAAAAATTTCTACATTTCTGTTTTTTTTCTCAGGCAAGATGGGGTGCAGAGTGTACATTAATGAGAAAAAATGAACTTTTTTGAATTTACCAAATGGTGGCAAAGAAACAAAAGTTAAAATTTAAAGGTGTCTGAATACTTTCCGAACCCACTGTAAGTATTTTACCTCAGTATTTGTGAGCCAAAAGTGAGTGGAACAATCAGAGGAAAAGCATAACAGAAACACATGCACCATTTCTGGATTTTCGCCCACTCCTGGTTTTGACTTACTAGCGTAAAATACTGACCAAATACATTAAGGCCACGGTCACACGTTCAGTGAGAGGTTTTTTTTTAGCTCTGCAGAATATGGAGTCAGCAGAGGATTGGTGACTTCTGCACCATGTGCCTCAGCACTCGGTGACCTCTCTCTGTAGGAAGACCACACTAGACATGCTGATTTGGAGATGATCTGACCCAGTCAAAGACGCTCAGTACGCTTGCCCATTTTTCTGCTTCGAAGATATCAAGTTCAAGAACTGACTGTACCCTTGCTGCCTCATATATCCAACCTCTTGACAGGTTCCGTTGTAAAGAGAAAATCAATGTTAATCAGTGGTTTTAATGTCTGTCTGATCGGTGTACATGCGGTATAGTCATTTATAAATTTAATAAGACAGTCCTAAAAGAGTAGCCAAGTGGATTATTTAGTTGTTAAAAACACAGCTTACTCCATCTTCTAGATTAACCATTTCCTGCAGTACCCTGAATTCTGCAGCACTTTTCATGGCCGCTGGATGTGATCTATACATGATTTTTAGGAAGTAATTCCTTCAGGAAAACAATAAGCTATCAATGTGGGTCATCGGGAGAAGTAAACTCATGGAAGAGCTCATGAAACGGAACCCAGTAGGACTGGCCATACAGTGGAGAGTCCAGGAGGTTAGAAGGTCAGAAATGGCCATGTTCTGCAGCAGCAAATGAGCAAGGATCTGCAGAAGATCACCACGTTTTTAGCAGTAAAATAAAGGTAACTTTGGATTGATGCAAATCAATAAAATAGTGGTTGTACTGTCAGGGAAATAATGCTAATGTGTGTTGAATTTTACGACGCTCCATTCTGTGTTGCACACAGAAGATTGCCTAACAAACTGGCAATCCCTGCATGTGTTGTGGTTGTCGAATCATGCAGCCGCGGAGACTAGAACATATTGTTCGAGAACGCCCAAGATACTCGGTTAGTACACGAGTGTGCTCGGATAACACATTCATCTGTTCTGTAGAAATGTCTCTTGTATTTGTCAGGTATAGGGACAATAAGACGGAAATTAATGGGATTTTATAGATTCAGATTTTTTTTTCCCACTTATTTGAGATCTGGCATGTGAAGATTTCAACCCTAGATGGGATTAATTACAAGGTCACTATTCCATCCTGAAATGCACTCTTCTGGAGCAGACAGATATAATGTGCACGTTGACTGGCTGTGGTTCAGCTCGTCTGCTCAGAGGCTTAAAATTGCTCGCGCTGTACATGTTCTGACAAACAGCAAAATGTTGACTCAAGACGGATCAAAAGCCCTGGAGCCCCCATGAGAACACAGCGACTACAAGAGCAGGAGAGTCCCTTATCCGCACAGCTCGTGTAATCATTTAACTGTAAACTGTACAACAAAACCGGACACATATTAAAGGCTGTTTATCTGGAATAAGCAGATGATTGCTACACAATGTTATGAAAATCACTGCGAAACGTAGAAAATATGAAAATATGTAAAGCAAAATTCCACGTTTATCATCGACGATTGTTGTAATATTGTTGTATATATAGGATTATGAAATGCAGAATGAATGCTGTAGCCAAAAACACAATAAACGCTATGAGATATAAGATGTCCATGCACTTCAAAGGACTTTGGTGGCTTCGATGGGACATGCAAGATTTTAACATAACCCATCTTTTTAGTCTTAAAAGGTGATAAGTCGCCACCAGAGGTATCTTGCAGCAGTTTACTCCGGTTTCCATGAAAAACACATGCACGCTCAGTCGACCCAATCATGCATGTGCATAAAGTTTATAAAGAGTAGCAGTCAGCGGAAAAGCATGTGGCCGCCAGAATGTAGAGTATGGGGGGGTTAATGTTTTAAAGGGGTGGTTAAGCTAGATAAAAATTAAGCTACAGATGTTTAACATGTAAATGAATAATATATATATATATATAATATATATATAATATATTATATATATAACACACACACACACACACACACACACACACACACACACACACACACACACACACACACACCGGTAATCTATAAGCAGGTTGTGTGGGTTCTGTTCACACCTTCCAGGAGTTTGGGGCCTCAGATAGATGCCAATCACTAAAAGAGTTTCTCTAAATTAGCACAGAGGGACTGATGAACACATGACGCTGATTCCCACACAGGGTCAGAGAAGAGTAAATCATTAGCAGACATGAGCAAAAAAAAAAAATGGCAAATCCGTTAATCAGTATAGAGGAATTTCAGGCACTTTTATTAACCCTTTTACAGTCAAAAATGGATGTAAGGCACCTTAAGTTTTTACACAACAAAAAGCTAGTTCTTATAAAGCATAGTAATGTGGACCATATTAAGAGTAAGGTGATATTTACCAGACCACTACCCTTCTGCTATCTATGCCTGATGCACGTTTCGCCTCTGCTTCCTCTAGGAGGAGATGAAGGGCCCTTCTGGAAGCAGATTCAAAATGTATATTGTTGGGTATAGACAGCAGAAGGGTAGTGGTCTGGTAAATATCACATTACTCTTAATATGGTCTCAAATATATGCTTTATATTAACTAATCCCACAATGTATCAGGTCATAAGCGCTTAATTCATTATTTCCAAACAGGTACTGTCACGACTCCTCTGCTCAGAGTGTCTGGGACTTGGTGATGGACAGCTCTGTCATCCTAACCTGTGCTGGGGCGTGCTGAGCTGTCAGTGCTTTGATCAGATCAGAAACTGGAAGGGCAGAAATTTCCACAGGTGCTCCCCATTCTTGGTAATTGCCCTGCTATATAGGTGAGCTGTCTGGCCCAGATCACTGCCAGTCAAAAGCTTGTTTAGCTTGTGCTCCCTGGTGTTCGCCTGTTCCCTGTGCTGTAACTTCTGATCTTCTGTTGCTGACCTTTGGACCGTGTTCTGACTACCCGCTTGTTATTGTCCCTTTTCTTATCCGCTATTTCTCTGGTATTGTGATCCTGGAATGTGACCTGACTTACGGCTTTGTATTTTCCCTTGGTTTACTACGTGCTTTTTTGGTATTGACCCCGGAATGTCTGACTTCGCTGACTCACAGTCTGTCGGTTGTCTAGCGTCACAAGTACCTTGTGTACAGTATGTATTTTTTGTATAAATGCATTTGCTATTTTCAGTATAGGAAAGATGTGTATCTTCGTACCGTGTTAGCCAGTAAAAGGTATCAACCACTGAGGACTCTCAAGTCTAAATATTTTTCTATTTTCAGTATAAATTTCACATTTTTTACTTTGCACTATGCACCTTATTTAAATTGGAATTTAACTGAATTAATGAACCTGTGAAACTACTTATAGTGCGTAATTGTTTTGTGCATACTGAGACATAAAATTGTATATATGGACCACTTACCCTTTAAGATTATCTTGTTTGGAGTGTTCCCTTTCCCCTTTTTTAATTGTCTTTATTAAATATGCAACATATCTCGATGTATCATGGTAGTGGGTGTGGCTGTTTTTTATAGGATGTATAATACTGAAGTCTTGTGGTTTTCACTCTGGTCACTAGGCCTTGGAGGGGCTGACACTTTCAGTTATTTAGAGACCACTGCTCAGCAGCCATTTTTGGGGCAGGTTCAGAATGACCGGTAACACATGTATTGCAGATGTACACCACTGGCAATAGGCATTGGTCACAGGTCACATTCTACCCCCTATTGTCAGATTCACAGAGTCCTCCAGGGGAATTCAGTACTCTTTCCACTAGTGACCATTTAATCATGTATTTGTAGCAGATGCCATTTGTAGAATGAGGCTTGCTGAAATCCCGACAATCCAATTCAGATAAATTTGAACTGATTTGCATTTACAGCAACAAGTCTGGAAACACATCTGCTACATGTGAATATCCAGTCACAAAGCTTCCAAAACTTCAGACTTCCCTGTTCACACCGTAAAAAGGAGATGTCCAGGCTTGGAATAAAAGTCTGGGGTCAATTCTATGTATACTTGTGATCACATGACAATTGGCTTCGTTCAGGTTCTGTCAACAGAGGTGAATTGGGAGAAACCAAGTGAGCTAAGTTAGCAAGTATGGAAAGTGCATATGTGGTCACGGTGACCACCCCCTCCACGCATCTGGAACACTAAGGAATCATGACAGTGTGCAATCTGCACGCTGTCACATATGGCAATCAGCAGTCACATAGAGTGTCTGCAAACTTCTGACCCCAAGCATGGACAAGTGTGTAAGACACCAAACAGAGAATGCCATAGTGCCCCTGTACATTTGGTCACAATCACAAAGACAACTTAACTGTGCTAGTCATAGAGTGACAACTATAGTTACACCATGAAATAAAACATACAGTCACACTGCCTTTATATTTGTGCCGGCCACTTCGTCCCATATCAGAGCTAGTCACCTGTCACGGGTATGTCATGTGTGACAGACAGTCATCCTGGATCCAGCTGTAGAAGGTCATTGCGATAAGGTGCTTGTAGAGCTTATTGATTTTTGCATCTCTGTTATGGAGGGATATCCTTCTACCTCTAGGACCCAACAGTTGCCTCCACCTTCTGCTACTAATTAACTCACCCCTGCTGAAGATTTAAATACCTCCAGTATCTTCAGCAGGGTGCTGGTGTTAGCTCAATTTCCCTCTGTCTGGTTGGAAGTACTAGTAGTCAGCTAGTGTCTCCTTGGAGTATTCTTGGAGGATTGCTGGCGGGATATCTCGGTGGTCTTCTCAAGCTAAGTGTATCCCCTTGTTTGTCAACCCTCTCTCTTTAGTTATAGTGAGGGCTGACTAGCGCCTACCCCATACGCTTCCTACTTAGGGTCTATCGCTAGGGTCAGGCAGGGAATAGGTTCCTGCTCGGCGATAGGTGCGTAACCTATTTAGTGACGTTTAGGGCAGACAGGGTGTTGTTAGATCTGCCTAGGGGTCTCCACTCCCCTCTTCCCTAGTGTTTGGGCTTCCCCTCCCTGTCCCCGTTGCTGTGCACCTTACTTCTCCCTCACCCAGTGTGACATTACCCTACCTGCCATATTAGTGCCAGCCAGAATATCCTATCAAAAACTTGCACTATATTAGTGATATATTAGTGCCAGTTGCAGTTACAGGGCCACTGCCCACCCATAAGTGCATAGTTGAATGGGTAGGTATTGACACTGGTGGCTGTAAGGAGTGCTCCATACCTCTGCTACCTGCCCACCTTGAAGGATTAAGTATTTTTACAAGGTAGATTTGGCGTCAACGATTCCATCTCAAAATCAGCATGTGTTATATAAGAAGATTCTGAGACAGATTTGTTGCAGATTTTTCTTCCATGGCAAAGGGTGAAATCTGCAGCAAATATATATCAAAATCTGTGTGTAATGTACAGTAAGTAAACTTTGTGACTGATGCATTGTGGCCCAGTCTGCAGCCTAAAAATGCACCATGTGTAAACCCACCCTAATAAAATGTGATTTGATTATTCAGTAAAAAATAAAGAGCTACCAAAGCACTTGTTTAAAAGAATGCATAATATCTTTCGGGACCTGGTCTGGAAAAAGGGTGTCCCTAGAATAAAACTGGGAAAAGTATAGTTGCCCAAAAATCAAGGCGGGCAGTTTAGCCCTTCCTAATTCATGGGGGTATTTTATGCCCTCTCAGCTCCAATATTTCAGGGGATAGGCACTGGAAAAGTCTATGTGGTACTGAAATATATGTGGGGAAGGGATAACATTTTTGAACTTCTACAGTCAAATATACTCAAAGCCAAATCTAGTAATGGCCCGACAGTTGGTCTTATACATTTAGTATGGTGGAACTGTAAAAAGTTGTGGGGTATGGGGGCCTGTTCTAGATATTTTCCAACATGGAGTAACCCATGCTTGAGGGAGCTCTGTCATGTGGAAGGGTTCGGTGAATAGAAGAAACAAGGGTTGAAATACTGATATCGTTATATTCGGACAGACACTTTTGTACGTTTTATCACCTAAAACAGATGTTCCAGTTACGAAACTCAGATTTTTACCAATATCTACAGTTAAGACATACTATCATGGCCCAGAAAAACATATCAGATCTCACTATCTCATCCAACGGGCTTCAGGACTATGCTGTACAAAAGCGACTAGAGGACTTTTGCTACCCAATATTTTAAGGAATCCTACTGTCTTGATTAGGATTAGGTGGGAAAGGGGTACAGGCAGGGCTGCCACTAGGAATTTCGGGGCCCCATACTGGCAAAATTTATGGGGCCCCCCTTGAGACTCCGCCCAGGCTCCACCCCCAGTTCCGCATCCACCCTAGCTCCTCCTCCACCACATAAACCTTCCAAAATCCCTCCGCCCTTTCATGGAAAAACTTCACTTCTGCACCATGCCCTCACCAATGACACATTAACACCAATCACTCGATGAATATGCAGCATTTTGCTTGTTTAGTATAATACACCCCATAGTCCTCCATATATTATAATGTGCACCACAGTCCTCCATATTGTAAAGTGTACACCCCATAGTCCTCCATATAATATAATGTATCCATGGTCCTCCATATAGTATAATACACTCCTAATAGCCCTCCATATATTAAAATACACTCAGTCATTCATATAGTATAATACACTCCTCATAGTGCTCCATATAGTATAATGCACCGCCATAGTCATCCATGTAGTACAATTCACTTCCCATAGTATAATGCACCCCATAGCTCTTCATATGGTATAATGTATTCCCCATAGTCCTCGATACAGTATAATGCAGCCCACATATAGTATAATGCAGTCACCCTATAGAGCATAATGCAGCCACCCCACAGAGCATAATGCAACCACCCCAGAGTATAATGCAACCCACCACCCACAGAGTATAATGCAACCACCCCAGAGTATAATGCAACCAACCCACAGAGTATAATGCAACCACCCCACAGAGTATAATGTAAACCCCCATAGAATATAATTGAGCCCCCTAATATAGTATAATGTAGCCCCTCCATAAAATACAATGTAGCCCTCATATAGTATAATGCAGCCCCCATAGAATATAATGTAGTTCCCTCATAAAAGTATAATGAAGCCCCATACAATATAATCTAGCCCCCCATAATACAATGTATCCACCTCATACAGTATAATGTAGCCCCCTCATAAGTGTATGATGCAATCACCCCTCATAGAATATAATAAATATAATACAGCCCCTCATAGAATATAATGTATCCCCGAATACAATATCATACAGCCCGCCTCCCCAAAGGAATATAACGTAGCCCCCCAAGCCCCATAGTATATAACACAGTCACCCTATAAAATATAATATATCTCCCAATAGTATATAACACAGCCAACATAGTATATAGCACGGCCCACATAGTATATAGCGTGGCCCACATAGTATACAACAGGACCCACATAGTATACAGCACGGCCCACATAGTATATAACAGGACCCACATAGTATACAGCACGGCCCACATAGTATATAGCACGGCCCACATGTATATAGCAGGGCCCACATAGTGTACAGCGTGGCCCACATAGTATATAGTAGCAGGGCCCACATTGTACAGCAGAGCCCACATGGTATACGGCAGGGCCCACATTGTTACAGCAGGGCCCACATATGTACAGCAGGGCCCACACTAGTATACGGCAGGGCCCACATAGTATATGGCAGGGCCCACATAGTATACGGCAGGGCCCACATGTACGGCAGGGCCCACATGTACGGCAGGGCCCACATTGTACGGCAGGGCCCACATTGTACGGCAGGGCCCACATAGTATACGGCAGGGCCCACATTGTACAGCAGGGCCCACATTGTATAGCAGGGCCCACATAGTATACGGCAGGGCCCACATTGTACGGCAGGGCCCACATAGTATACGGCAGGGCCCACATAGTATACGGCAGGGCCCACATTGTATAGCAGGGCCCACATAGTATACGCAGGGCCCACATTGTACAGCAGGGCCCACATAGTATACGGCAGGGCCCACATTATACAGCAGGGCCCACATAGTATACGGCAGGGCCCACATTGTCCAGCAGGGCCCACATAGTATACAGCAGGGCCCACATAGTATACGGCAGGGCCCACTGCAGCGGCCATTGTCCAGCAGGGCCCACATAGTATACAGCAGGGCCCACATAGTATACGGCAGGGCCCACATTGTACAGCAGAGCCCACATGGTATATGGCAGGGCCCACATAGTATATAGTAGCAGGGCCCACATTGTACAGCAGGGCCCACATAGTATACGGCAGGGCCCACATTGTACGGCAGGGCCCACATAGCAGCCCAATAGTATACGGCAGGGCTCACATTGTACAGCAGGGCCCACATTGTATAGCAGGGCCCACATAGTATACGGCAGGGCCCACATTGTACAGCAGGGCCCACATAGTATACGGCAGGGCCCACATTGTATAGCAGGGCCCACATAGTATACGGCAGGGCCCACATTGTATAGCAGGGCCCACATAGTATACGGCAGGGCCCACATTGTCCAGCAGGGCCCACATTGTACAGCAGGGCCCACATTGTACAGCAGGGCCCACATAGTACACGGCAGGGCCCACAATGTCCAGCAGGGCCCACATAGTATACAGCAGGGCCCACATAGTATATAGTAGCAGGGCCCACATAGTATACGGCAGGGCCCACATTGTACAGCAGGGCCCACATAGTATACGGCAGGGCCCACATTGTACGGCAGGGCCCACATAGTATACGGCAGGGCCCACATTGTACAGCAGGGCCCACATAGTATACGGCAGGGCCCACATTGTACAGCAGGGCCCACATAGTATACGGCAGGGCCCACATTGTACGGCAGGGCCCACATAGTATACGGCAGGGCCCACATAGTATACGGCAGGACCCACATAGTATACGGCAGGGCCCACATAGTATACGGCAGGGCCCACATAGTATACGGCAGGGCCCACATTGTACAGCAGGGCCCACATTGTACAGCAGGGCCCACATTGTACAGCAGGGCCCACATAGTATACGGCAGGGCCCACATAGTATACGGCAGGGCCCACATTGTACAGCAGGGCCCACATAGTATACGGCAGGGCCCACATTGTCCAGCAGGGCCCACATAGTATACAGCAGGGCCCACATAGTATATAGTAGCAGGGCCCACATAGTATACGGCAGGGCCCACATTGTACAGCAGGGCCCACATAGTATACGGCAGGGCCCACATTGTACGCAGGGCCCACATAGTATACGGCAGGGCCCACATTGTACAGCAGGGCCCACATTGTACAGCAGGGCCCACATTGTACAGCAGGGCCCACATTAGTAACGCAGGCCCAGATTGTACAGCAGGCCCACATAGTATACGGCAGGGCCCACATTGTACAGCAGGGCCCACATAGTATACGGCAGGGCCCACATAGTATATGGCAGGGCCCACATAGTATACGGCAGGGCCCACATTGTACAGCAGGGCCCACATTGTCCAGCAGGGCCCACATAGTATACGGCAGGGCCCACATTGTCCAGCAGGGCCCACATAGTATACGGCAGGGCCCACATTGTCCAGCAGGGCCCACATAGTATACGGCAGGGCCCACATTGTCCGGCAGGGCCCACATAGTCTACAGCAGGGCCAACATTGTCCAGCCTTCATCTCTCCTCCACCCACCCACAGTTCAGTAAAGCACAGACAGCTTTAGAAAAAAAAAAAAAGACTCCTCACCTCATCCTGGTGCCAGCGCTGCTCCCAGCTCCTGTCTCCTGCTCTGCCCGGCACACAGTGAGCGCGCTGTGTCAGAGGCAGAGCAGGGAATGATGGGAGAGGGAGCGTCAGCTGACGCTCTCTCCTCCATCATCGCTTTTAACTATACCGGCAGACGCCGGTATAGTTCAAAGCAGCGGCGGGGGTAGTCGGCGCTGGCGGCAGGCAGGCCCCCCTGCCACACAGGGGCCCTCATAGCGGCTGCGTGATGTGCCGCTAGCTGGGGGCCCCTTGGGGAGCAGGGGGAGCCTCAAAATGTTGGGGGCCCCTGGGCCCGAGCGCGGACCTGCGTGCTCGGGTGGCGGGCCCCCCTAATCACCGGGCCCCATACAGCAGTATGGGTTCTCATGCCCTGATGGCGGCCCTGGGTACAGGGCACATTTCCTAAGAAGAATGGGAAGATATTTTGGAATCCCCTGGAACGGTATTAATGTAACAGAAGATCCCAATTATTTCTTACTCATAGAGCATATAGAACTCCAAAAATGATGCTTAAAATGAACTTCAGACAGGCTGACCAATGTCCACAAGGCAGCGAGGAAGGGGGAGACGTGATTCATAAGTTCTGGACAAGCCATAGACTTGGGGAATTATGGGACAATGTGGGTAGGCTGGTCAGAGAGGTACAGTACATAAATGACTGCCTCTCAATGCCAAATCTTGTATTTTAGGGTGTATGGGAGATAGTGGAGCCTGTCCCATTACATCTGGCAATAGGAAAAATTCTGTACCACACAAGAAAGTGTATGGCAATACATTGGCTGCCCAACACTGCACCCACAGTAGGGGAAGTAGTCCAGTGACTGACTACTACTATTCTAATGGAGAAAAAGGTTTATATTAAAAGGGGGGCCATAGCCAAATTCGGAAGCAGTGGGGAGACTGAATTACATGCCCAACTGAGGTATCTGAAGCTCTCGCAAGGGATGTGCTTTTTAATATGCTCGGTTAACTCTTGTATCACTGGAGAAACAATATCTTTGCTCCTAAACATGGAAAAATTGGTCGTATCTGTTTGTACTTATATTAGCCTGCATTCCAAACAAGGGTGGGGGGTTGTTGGGGTGGGAATAAGCAGATTGGGAATGGGGTTGTTGCCATTTATATCCAAGATCTGAAGTGAATGCTCTTATCATACACTGTATGTTCTTACGTATTTTATTTATATTGTATGCTGGCACTTTATTAATACAATTTTTTTTTAATCAAAACTTTTTATTGAGGTATAAATATAACAATATATAGAGAGCTAGTTCTTATAAGGAACCAACATATGAAGATTATTTCAAAAGTTAATGATTATTTACGTACATTGCACAATAAAAGCAGCTTTTTTCTCTCTACCACATGAGAATTCCTTACCATTTTTGTTTTGCGGGACGCCCTGTTCTACGTAAATGTAAACAGGATGTGCCGTAACAAAAGGTCAGGAGAAAGAAAAAAAATAGATCTTGTTCTTAACATTCTGTTCACCAGTCCTGTAAAATCACTCACAGATGCTCAATAGCACGTCTAATAACGGTGTAACATGACCTAAGTGACAGTATAAACTACACACATAGCCTAGTAAAAGATAAAGCCACTAAAAAAGAAAACTGCTCCTTTAAAAGGGTTATCCAGGACTATTTAATATTTTTTCTTAGGGGCCTAAAAACTAATAGGCAGGTACTGGCTCTGTACCTGCCTGTTTTGCCCAGCGCCAATCTCTGCCGTCACAGACGTCTCCTGCCAACGATTCAGCACTTTCCGCTGACGTAATTTCTACACAGCAGCAGCTTCTCATCCGCTCTGCTCTGTTGACGGGGCGCGACTGATGAGCATGCTGCTTAAGAGCCAGCTCTTCCTTGCCAAATTGTGAGGAGCCAGCTGTCAATCAGAATGGCATTGGTAGTCAAACCGTCAACAAAGAAGAGCTGCTCTGTTGACGTGGAGCAGTAGCTCGAGCAAGAGCCTCTGTTAGCAACTACCTACCTGTTAGCATTTAGGCACATAGTAAAAAAATAAAATAGTCCTGTACAACCCCTTCAATGTTCGAATTGCTGCCTCCATTCTGTAGAAACTGAAGTTTAATCAAATATGCTAATGACGGTGCTTGGTGCACCCCTGATGTGAACAATTGGCTCAGTTGATTGTTCCACTCACTGCTCACATGTTCTGCCTCCCGAGCAATCACCAGTGATAGAGGCAGAGTGGACATGCAAAACCAGTGGGCGGAAAGATGGTACGAGAAATGGTGAAGACTCATGTGTACAGTGGCGAAAGTATTCATTCCCCTTTTGCATTTTTCATGTTTAGCTTCTTCACTACCTGGAATTTCACTGTTTTTTGAGGATTTACATCAGTTCATGTAAAGAACATGGCGACAACCGTGAACATTTAGTTTTCTTTTTTTGTGAAGCAAACAACAAATATGACAAAATAACTGAAAACTTCAGTGTGCATAACTATTCACCCCCTTAAAGTCAGTACTTTGTAGAGCCTCCATTGGGGCAATTACAGTTGCAAGTCGCGTTGGATAAGTCTCTGAGCTTTCCACATCTGGCCACTGGGATTTTTGTCCATTCCTCAAGGCCAAACTGCTCCAGCTCCTTCAAGTTAGATGGTGAACAGAAATCTTCAAATCTGACCCCAGATTCTCAATTGGATTAAGATCTGGGCTTTGACCAGGCCACTCCAAAACATTTACACGTTTCCCCTTAAACCACTCGAGCATTGCTTTGGCAATATGCTTTGGGTCATTGTCTTGTTGGAAGGTGAACCTCCGCCCTAGTCTCAAATCACTGACAGACTGAACAGGTTTTGCTCAAGATTATCCCAGTATTTCGCACCATCCATCTTTGCTTTGACTCAGACAATTTTCCCTGTCCAGGCTGCATCCCCACAGAATGATGCTGCCACCACCATGTTTCACTGTGGGGATGGTGTCCTTCGCGTGATTAGCTGTGTTGGTATGCTGCTAGACATAGCGTTTACCGTGATGGCTAAAAAGATCAATTTTGGTCTCATCTGACCACAGCACCATCCCCCATACATTCGGGGAATCTTCCACATGTCTCTTGGCAAACTCAAAATGAGCCGTACACAAAAAAAACTGTAAGTAAAGGCTTTTTTCTGCCCACTCTTCCATAAAGTTCACCACTATAGAGTGTATGGCTTATCATGATTGCATGGACAGATACTCTAGTCTCTGCTTAAGAACTCTGCAGCTCCTTTAGTTACCTTTGTACCTCTGGTCTCTGTGCTGCCTCTCTGATTAATGCCCTTCTTCCCCAAGCTGAGAGTTTTGGTGGGCGGCCCTCTCTGGGCAGGTTTGTTGTAATATCATGTTCTTTCCATTTGATGACAATGGATTTGATGTTGCTTTGGGGGAGGAATCATCAGAGATTGGGATATTGAAAAAAAAAAAACGTACCCTGACTTGTACTTCTCAACAACTTTCTCTCCGACTTGTTTGGAGATCTCCTTGGTCTTCATGGTGTTTGGTTATTGGTGCCTTTTGCTTAATTGTGTTGCAGCCACTGTGGCCTTTGAGAAAAGGTGTGTATATACTGACAGACCATGTCACACTTAGATTTTGCACAAAGGGGGTCTTCCTGTCCCTAATAATGTGACTTATGAAGGTAATTGCTTGCACCAGAAATTTTAGGGCTTCATAGCAAAAATTGGGAATACATAAGAACAGGCTAATTTTTAGTTATTTTATCCCATAATTTAATTTATGCCTAAATTTTTCTAATTTCACTTCACCAACTTAAGGTATGCCACACTAAACAATATCGCTAACGGATCGCTAAAAACGTCACTATTTAGCGATCCCGTTAGCGATATTGTTCATGCGGCAGCTTCCAGCGACGAGCTTCCTGCTGTGATCTCGCTCGTCGCTGGAATCTTTTCCGGACCCTATTTCATCGCTGGCGCTCCCGCTGGGTAAGTATCTTATCGCTGTGTGGCACCTTTTCTAGCGATTTAGCGGTACTTTTGTACCGCTAAAGTCGTTAAGAAGATCGCTAACGGCGATAGCGTCGTTAACTATATCGCTAAATGCAGCAGCATTTTAGCGATATAGAAACAATCCCGCTAGCGATCTCATTAGTATGCAACGCTAACGAGATCGCTAGCGGATAGCTCAGTGTGGCAGTACCTTTAGACTATTTAGTGCTGATTCATCACATAGAAATCGGAATACAAAAATATTTAAACACAGATTGTAATGTAACAAAATAGGTAAAAAACAAAGGGAGGTGAATACTTTCGCAAGCCACTGTATATCACAAAGATTGTGAATTCCAGCTGGGCTATTGTGAAAAGTTCCCAACTCAACAGTCAACTTCAAAAATGGTATATACAATGCCATGAGTGGAACACAAGTAAGGGGTAATACCGACACATGGTCCACTCAAGAAGTACAAATCGATCTCCTCATCCATCTAATACCAGCATCTTAGACTTTAGTGGAAACAGCTTGAGTCTATGATCTGACCCCACATTACCGGTTATCCAGTTTCTTGCAAGTAATTTGCATTCCGAAAGACATCTTTAGGATTAAATAACGCACAGAATCCATACCATACTATACTGGGCCATCGCCAAAGACTAAAGAGGCATCCCAAAATATATGTATAAATAAGAGCTGGTCCCACCAATAGGACCCCTAACCTAACAGGAGAGATTTGTGAAACTCTCTTTTCCAGTTTCCTGTTGATCTGCTGTAAATGTGACAAGATGGAAATATTCATTTACTAGTAGCCTGAAAAATAAATAAATCTTAAACTTGTCCCTCCACCTAAACACAATACTTGCATCCTGAACCACAACGTGGTGAACCTCCTCTGCTCTTATGAAATCTCCGTGGGTGGTGCTGGCCATAGTCTGTGCAAAATCAACATCAAACTACGCATAACAAGATTTCCTCATAGGCACGAGATCTGAAGGAGCAGTGGAGCAGATTTATCGGTGTGAGTTGAAGACAAAGTCTGATAATGTCACATTTACTTGATCTATAGTGATTATGAAGAGCAGAGACTTCTACTTGACCTACATAAGTCATCAAAGTCCAAATGTCAAAAAAAATGATAAAAAAAAAAGAAATGCTAGCACAGGCTTCCAGTATCCATTGTTTCAGATGCTGCACATCTCATATCTTCACAGCATAGACAATTGACTTCAGATGACCCCAAAGATAAAAGTTTAATGGGGTCAGATGTGGAGACCTTGGTGGCCATTTAACTAGCCCACAATGACCAATCCACTATCCAGGAAACTGAAGATGGCTCATTCCCTGAGTTTTTCCAGCAAGATGGTGTACCACCACATTATGGGTGTCAGGTCCGAGCATTCCTACATGAACAGTTTCCTGGAAAGTGGAGTGGTCGTCCTGGGCCAGTTGAATGGCCAGTTGATCTGACCCCATTAGACTTTTATCTTTGGGGTCATCTGAAGGCAATTGTCTATGCTGTGAAGATACCAGATGTGCAGCATTACTAGAAGCCTGTGCTAGCATTTCTTCTGTGGTGTTGCTATCAGTGTGTTAAGAGTGGGAGAAGAGGGTTGCATTGACAATCTAAAGGCACTATCACACTTAGCGATCGCACTAGAGATCACGACAACGACACGACCTGGCGAGATCGTTGGTGCGATCGCTATGTGGTCGCTAGTTAGATTCCAAACACAAAGATCTCATCAGAGATCAGCGATCTGTATAACGACCTCTGCGGTCGTTGGGAAAACCTAGTCCCACCTGCGACGCTGGTAAAGTCGTTCATAAAGGGTGTCACACTCAGCGATTCAGGCTCACCAGCGGGACACCAACGACCAAAAAAAGGCTCAGAACGTTCATAAGCGATCAGCGACATCTCAGCAGTGGCCACATCGCTGCTACATGTCACACACAGCTGCGTCGCTAACGAGATCGCTACTGCGTCATAAAATCGGTGACTCTTTAGCGATCTCGCTTAGGCTACTTTGACACATCAGTTTTTTTACATCAGGCGCGATCCGGCGTGTTTTTAAAAAAAACGGATCTGGTACCGGATGCGTTTTTTTGTAATTGACTTTCATTAGCGCCGGATCGCGCCTGATGTCGTTGCGTCGCATCCATTTCTGGCTGGATCCGGCGGAAATGTACATTCCGGCGGCTGGACCAAACAGTCACTGCAACATTTTGTTTTTTTCCAAACTCGCCTGATAGTGCCTGAAGCGGAGCATCAGGCGGCCGGAAATAATAGAAGTCTATGGAACCTGACCAGTCTTTTGTGCAATCCGTCAAAAGACTGATCCGGATTCTGGAAATCAGGGACTACTACTACTACTACTACTACTACTACTACTCGGTCCGGACATGCGTACCTGCATTTTCCGCCTGCAAAACTTCTTTTTCCGGGTTCAAAAGTTCAGGTCGGATCCAGCAAAAAAACTGATCCGTTGCATCAGTTTTTTCATTTCAGCGACGGATCCGTCCTATCAGGTATTCGACGGATTATGCCTGACACAAAAAAACTGATGTGTGAAAAAAAACTGATGTGTGAAAGCAGCCTTAGTGTGACAGTACCTTAACACAATGGGCAGCACTTTGAACACATTTTATAAGTGGTCATAAACTTTTAACCCCTCTCTGACCTTAGACTTACTATCCCTACTATCCCGTCCATGTGACCCGGGCCTTATTGACCCTGGACGGGATAGTACGTCATATGCAAGCGGCCGCGCTCACGGAGGGAGCGCGGCAGATTGCGGCCGGGTGTCAGCTGATTCTAACAGCTGACACCCGGCACTAAGTGCCAGGAGCGGTCACGGACGGCTCCCGGCACTTTAACCCCCGACACACTGCAATCAAAGATGATCGCAGCGTTCCGGTGGCATAGGGAAGCATCGCGCAGGGAGGGGGCTCCCTGTGTGCTTCCCTGAGACCCTCAGAACGCGATCTGATCGCGATGTGCCGAGGGCCTCCTCCCTGAAGGCCCCCGGATCCAAGATGGCCGCAGGGTCCTTCCGGGTCCTGGCTTGTCAGCGCCTGCTGAGACCAGGCGCCGGCAAGCCACCTGCACTGCCTGTCAGATCACTGATCTGACCCAGTGCCCTGCAAACTGTCAGATCAGTGATCTGACACTATATAGTGATGCCCCACCCTGGGACAATGTAAAAAAAAAAAAAAATAAACGTGTAAAAAAATTTAAAAAAAAAATCCCTAAATATAAAAAAAAAAATTATTTCCCCAATAAACACATTATTATGTAAATAAAAAACCAATAAAAGTACACATACTTCGTATCGCCGCGTCCATAACGAACCGCCCTATAAAAGTGCCCCACTAGTTAACCCCTTTAGTGAACCCCTTAAAAAAAAAAAACAGGGCAAGAAAACAATGCTTTATCATCATACCGCCAAACAAAAAGTGGAATAACACGCAATCAAAAGACAGATATAAACATGGTACCGCTGAAAAAGTCATCTTGTCTAGCAAATAACGAGTCGCCATACAGCATCATCAGCGAAAAAATAAAAAAGTTATAGCTCGCAGAATAAAGAGATGCAAAAATAATTATTTTTTATATAAAATAGTTTTTATTGTATAAAAGCGCTAAAACATAAAAAAAATTATACAAATGAGGTATCGCCGTAATCGTTCTAACCCGAAGAATAAAACTACTTTATCAATTTTACCACACGCGGAATGGTATAAACGCCCCCCCCAAAAGAAATTCATGAATTGCTGGTTTTTGTTCATTCTGCCTCCCAAAAATCGTAATAAAAAACTATCAAAAAATGTCACGTGTCCCCAAATGGTACCAATAAAAACGTCAACTCGTCCCGCAAAAAATAAAACCTCACACGAGTCTGTGGGCCAAAATATGGAAAAATTATAGCTCTCAAAATGTGGTGATGCAAAAACTATTTTTTGCAATAAAAAGCATCTTTTAGCGCGTGACAGCTGCCAATCATAAAAACCCGCTATACAAAACTCGCTATAAATGGTAAATCAAACCCCCCTTTATCATGCCCTTAGTTAGTGAAAAATAATAAAATTTAAAAAATGTACCGTATTTAATTCCATTTTCCCGTTATGGTTAGGGTAGGGATTATGGTTAGGGTTATGGTTAGGGTTGGGATTAGGGTTTAGGGTGTGTTGGGGTTAGGGTTGGAGTTAGAATTGGGGGTTTCCACTGTTTAGGCACATCAGGGGTTCTCCAAAGTGATATGGCGTCTGATCTCAATCCGGCCAATTCTGGGTGTAAAAAGTCAAACGATGCTTCTTCCCTTCCGAGCTCTACCATGCGCCCAAACAGTGGTTTACCCCCACATATGGGGTATCAGCGTACTCAGGACAAATTGCACAATAACTCTTGCGGTCCAATTTCTTCTCTTACCCTTGGAAAAATAAAAAAAATTGGGGGCAAAAATATCATTTTTGTGGAAAAAAAATGATTTTTTTCTTTTTATGGCTCTACGTTATAAAGTTCTGTGAAGCACTTGGGGGTTCAAAGTGATCACCACACATCTAGATAAGTTTTGGGGTCCAATTTCTCCTGTTACTTTGAGAAAATAAAAAATTGGGGACTAAAAGATCATGTTTGTGGAAAAATATGATTTTTTTTATTTTCACGCTTGGGCGTTATAAACTTTAGTGAAACACCTGGGGGTTCAAAGTTCTCACCACACATCTAGACAAGTTCCTTGGGGGGTCTAGTTTCCCAAATGAGGTCACTTGTGGGGGGTTTCCACTGTTTAGGCACATCAGGGGCTCTCCAAACGCGACATGACACCAACAGACCATTCCATCAAAGTCTGCATTCCAAAACGTCACTACTTCCCTTCCGAGCCCCGACGTGTGCCCATACAGTAGTTTTCTCCCACATATGGGGTATCAGCGTACTCGGGACAAATTGGACAACAAGTTTTGGGGTCCAATTTCTCCTGTTACTCTTGAGAAAATAAAAAATTGGGGACTAAAAGATCATGTTTGTGGAAAAAATATGATTTTTTTTATTTTCACGTTCGGGCATTATAAACTTTAGTGAAACACCTGGGGGTTCAAAGTTCTCACCACATATCTAGACAAGTTCCTTGTGGGGTCTAGTTTCCAACATGGGGTCACTTGTGGGGGGTTTCTAATGTTCAGGCACATCAGGGGCTCTCCAAACGTGACATGGCGTCCGATATCAATTCCAGCCAATTTTGAGTTGAAAAAGTCAAACGGTGCTCCTTCCCCTCCGTGCTCTGCCAAGCACCCAAACAGTGGTTTACCCCCACATATGGGGTATCAGTGTACTCAGGACAAATGTCACAATAACTTTCGTAGTCTTGTTACCCTTGGGAAAATTAAAGATATCGGTGAAAATATCATTTTTGTGGAAAAAAATGATTTTTTATTTTTATGGCTCTACGTTATAAACTTCTGTGAAACACTTGGGGGTTCAAAGTGCTCAAATCACATCTACATAAGTTCCTTAGGGGGTCTAGTTTCCAAAATGGTGTCATTTGTGGGGGGTTTCCACTGTTTAGGCACATCAGGAGCTCTCCAAATGCGATATGGCGTCCAGCCAATTCTGCGTTGAAAAAGTCAAACGGCCCTCCTTCCCTTCCGAGCTCTGTCGTGCACCCTAACAGTGGTTCCCCCCCACATATGGGATATCGACGTACTCAGGACAAATTGCAGAACAACTTTTGCGGTCCAATTTCTCCTGTTACCCTTGGTAAAATAAAAAAAAAATGGATCGAAGTAAATATTTTGTGAAAAAAAGTTAAATGTTCATTTTTTTTTTTAAACATTCCAAAAATTCCTGTGAAGGACCTGAAGGGTTAATAAACTTGAATGTGGGTTTGAGCACCTTGAGGGGTGCAGTTTTAGAATGGTGTCACTTTTGGGTATTTTCTATCAAAGTGACTTCAAATGTGATGTGGTCCCTAAAAAAAAAAAAATGGTGTTGTAAAAATGAGAAATCGCTGGTCAACTTTTAACCCTTATAAACTTCCTAACAAAAAAAAAATTTTGTTTTCCAAATTTGTGCTGGTGTAAAGTAGATATGTGGGAAATGTTATTTAGTAACTATTTTGTGGGACATATTTCTCTGTTTTAAGGGCATAAAAATTCAAAGTTTGAGAATTTCAAAATTTTCGCCACATTTTTTTTTTTTCATAAATAAACGCAAGTTATATCGAAGAAATTTTACCACTACCATAAGTACAATATGTCATGAGAAAACAATCTCAGAATCCCCTAGATCCATTGAAGTGTTCCAGAGTTATAACCTTATAAAGGGACAGTGGTCAGAATTGTAAAAATTAGTTGATGACGTTTTAATCGGTACCATGTTTATTTATATCGGTCTTTTTGATCGCGTGTCATTCCAGTTTTTGTTCGGCGGTATGATGATAAAGCAGTTTTTTTTGCCTTTTTTTTTAAGGGGTTCACTAAAGGGGTTAACTAGTGGGACAGTTTTATAGGGCGGGTCGTTACGGACACGGCGATACTCAGTATGTGAACTTTTATTGTTCTTTTTATTATTTACATAAAGAAATGAAATTATTGGGGAATAATGTTTTTTCTTTATTTTTGCACATGTTAATTTTTTTTTTATATACTTTTTTACTTTGCCCCAGGGTGGGGCATCACTATATAGTGTCAGATCGCTGATCTGACAGTTTGCAGAGCACTGTGTCAGATCAGCGATCTGACAGGCAGTGCAGGAGGGTTGCCGACGCCTGCTCTAAGCAGGCACTGACAAGCCAGGACCCGGAAGGACCCCTTGGCCATCTTGGATCCGGGGGCCTACAGGGAGGAAGGCCCTCGGAACAGCGCGATCACATCCCCTCCCTGCCCGATGCTTCCCTATGCCGCCGGAACACTACGATCATGTTTGATCGTAGTGTGCCGGAGGTTAAAGTGCCAGGAGCGGTCCGTGACCGCCCCTGGCACATAGTGCCAGGTGTCAGCTGTGATAAGCATGACGTATTACGTACTATCCCGTCCACGGTCATACGGGCCCGGGTCACCTGGACGGGATAGTACATCTGATGTCAGAAAGGGGTTAAGGATTATGGAGGCCACTGTGCTCTTAGGAACCTTGAGTACTGCAGAAATTCTTTTGTAACCTTGGCCAGATCTGTGCCTTGCCACAATTCTGTCTCTGAGCTCCTTGGCCAGTTCCTTTGACCTCATGATTCTCATTTGGTCTGACATGCACTGTGAGCTGTGAGGTCTTATATAGACAGGTGTGTACCTTTACAAATCAAGTCCTATCAGTTGAATTAAACACAGCTGGACTCCAGTGAAGGAGTAGAACCATCTCAAGGAGGATCACAAGGAAATAGACACATGTGATGTAAATATGTGTCTGAGCTCTGAGCAAAGGGTCTGAATACTTATGACCAGGGTGGATAAAAATCAATGATTTTTTAAAAAAATCAAAAAAATCAGATTTTTTTTATTTAATGATAAAATCGGATTTTTTTCAATAAACTGCTTTTTGAGGAAAATATTTTACCATCCAAAGGTTCTTCCATCATGAGATAAAGCTAAGTTGTTTAACTCAGTAGAATAAAGGCTGTATATGTGTAACATTCACAATGCCATGCTCTTCCAGAGGTTTCTGTAGGATTAGTGGGCAGTTTCTCTCCTATATTATCACAGACGCTCGCTTTACTTACGCAGTTCTCAAAACTGAATTTGACTCCGCAGAGGTCCCAGCCTCTTCTTCACGGCAAAAATGTTACAACATGAACAGAGTTGAGAAAAAGACCTTAATCCTATTGTTCTACAAACCTATATGAATACAGAATCAACCCCTTCAGTGCCAAGTCCAAGAAGTTAGACAATATGTTTCTGATTGTTTGGAGTGGAATAGATCTGCACAACACAAGAAGAATGTGAATCTAAGTGTGAGGAGGAGGAAGGGCAAGCAGACAAGAAAATGAAAGTGAAACTTTGAGCACAATACTGCAGCATAGCCACAGACAGACAAGTCTGGATCTGTTTGTGTGTACGATCTGAGGTTTATTACATTCTTTCCTTATAATGGCAGCAGGCCGTAAAAGAGACCCAGTTTGGGAATATTTTAATGAAGCTCCTTCGCCTATCAGTAAGGCAAGCATGCGTGCAAAATGCAAACGATGCAACAAAGAGATGCAAGGCCTGGTGGCGCGAATGAGGCAACATCATGAGAAGTGCGGTGATGAAGATGACCAAAGAAACACTTCTGAACAGGCAGGATCTTCAGGTTCACAGCACATGACACACTGCATGTATCTAGATACAGGGCTGAGTGTAGTGTATCGCATTATGGGATTAGATACACCGGTCTGGGGCATATCGCGCATGATGAAATTAGATACACCGGTCTGGGGCGTATCGCACATGATGAAATTAGATATACCGGTCTGGTAGAAACTTTGATTTAAATCACTGATTTAAATCAAGCCTTACTGACTAGTGATTTAAATTGTGATTTAAATGGTGATTTAAATCAGTTTGATTTAAATCAAATCCACCCTGCTTATGACCATGTGATATTTCAGTTCTTTTTTAATAAATTTGCAAAAATTTCAACATTTCTGGTTTTTATCAGTCAAATTTAATGAGAAAAAAAAACTTTTTTGCATTTACCATATGGCTGCAATGAAACAAAGAGTGAAAAATGTAAAGGGGTCTGAATTGTTTCCGAACCCACTGTGTATATATGTATGTGTGTGTATATACAGTATAGACCAAAAGTTTGGACACACCTTCTCATTCAAAGATTTTTCTGTATTTTCATGACTATGAAAATTGTAGAATCACACTGAAGGCATCAAAACTATGAATTAACACATGTGGAATTATACAATACACTTTACAAAAAAGTGTGAAACAACTGAAAATATGTCTTATATTCTAGGTTCTTCAAAGTAGCCACCTTTTGCTTTGATTACTGCTTTGCACGCAGAAAAGGTGAACGGATGGACTCTACATGCCTGGTTCCCACAGTGAAGCATGGAGGAGTGGTGTGATGGTGTGGGGGTGCTTTGATGGTGACAATGTTGGGGATTTATTCAAAATTGAAGGCATGCTGAACCAGCATGGCTACCACAGCATCTTGCAGCAGCATGCTATTCCATCCGGTTTGCGTTTAGTTGGACCGTTGTTTATTTTTCAACAGGACAATGACCCCAAACACACCTCCAGGCTGTGTAAGGGCTATTTGACCAAGAAGGAGAGTGACTCAGCTTATACGCGGGTCATATACGGGTCGGCGGGGGAGGGGGAGTGTCGGATCATACTCACCCCTCCGCCTGCGCGGTCTCTGCAGCCCACCTGCTTCTCCCACGATCTCCGGCTCCTTCCTGCAGCGGTCACATGCACCGCTCATTAAAGTCATGAATATGCACATATTCATGACTTTAATGAGCGGTACAACGTGACCACTGTAGGAAGGAAGCGCTGCGGAGAGCGCCGGGAGAAGAGGAGACGCTGCAGAGACTGCGCCGGCGGAGGGGTGAGTACAGCGATATTTACCTGTCCCGTTCCACCGCTGCACGCTGCGTCCTCGTCTGACTCCTCTGGCTGTGAATGATCAGGCAGAGGGCGCGATGACGTCGTTAGTGTGCGCCGCGCCCCCTGCCTGATCATTAACTGCCAGAGGAGTCAGACGAGGACGCAGCGTGCAGCGGTGGACCGGGACAGGTAAATATCTCAGGTGCCGGGGTCTTGAGCGAGCGGTGACACCGGCACCTGTCCCCCATAGCGCGCCGGTGTCGAACCTTTTCTTATTTAAGTTGATAAATTCATATAGAAGCTAAAAATGATATGATAAAAGTATTACAAAACAAGAAAAAAGGAATATGCAAGACAATCACACATTCATGTCCCTTGCCGAAATAAATCCAGGGCTCAATAAATACTCAAACAAACAAGCTGGTGGCAGAAATATATTAAACCACAAGCTAATAGCCATCAGAGCGAACTGGCAGGTATTCATACCCAACATAGCAGAGCTTGTACAAACAAACTAAACGACAAGTCACAGGCTCAATGTGAGGACCAAAAACCAATAAAGAGGCACCAAGCAAGAGTAAAGGGGTTATCGGGTCTAAGAAGCAAAGCCTGCAGTCTTCAATGTGACAGCAGACGGTGGAATCGTGTCAGTGTGTGGTGGGCATGCAGTCACCAGTCCCCTGAAGTCCTCGTTCTAGTTAGCGGTCTAGTGACCGAACGAGATTGCTGTACTTGCAGTCACATGCCAACTAGTCTCATCTGTCTTCTCTCAATGGGGGACAATTGAGAACTGAAGTCGGAAGGGACTAGTCTACATGTGACTGCAAGTGTGCAAATCCCATGCATGCAGTGACTTAACCCCCGACTCACAGAGGGAATACAGGTGAATCGTGGCAATATGCCCCCGACTGGAAAACCCCTTTAATTATAAAAATGGTGTTAAAAAATGAAGACAAACAGATAAAAAGTGAAAATTTCCTAACAAGAACAAAAGTTACATTTGCAGCTGGCAGACATTTATGGCTTATCCACCGGATATGTCCGAGATGGGCATAAATAGTATCGCTCCACCTACATATTAAATATTGTGATGACAAGGCTCGCCCGCTTCCCTGGTGAAGAAGAGGGGCGACTAAGCACAACAAGCAGAGGAGTAATCAGAGCCTTCCTGTTTCTACACAGGGACAATGCCAGGCTCAGGCGTTCTGTAGCTGAAAACACAATTAGTGAAAAGACAAATGAGGCAAATATAGACATTACTACTAATTCTCAGACATCAAACACCAGCGCCAGAGACCAAACACTCGGAAAAAGTCACGACTAATAAGTGTCATTACTGTCTTCCCTTTAAAGTAGTTCTTACAGAACACTGTATGCCTCCAGGATGTACATATTTCCCTCACATGTAATTCTAGGGGCCTGGATTCAGTTACTGGGAGGAAATAGTACAAGCTCGGCCCTATGGAAACATGTTGTAGCCAGCTGTGATCACTGGTGGCCGTCCTGGTACCACCCCTAGTCACCACAGCAAATCTGGATCATGGGGACGTGCTGCCCTGTAGTAGTGACCGCGCACAAGAAGGCAATTATAACACTGTACAATATGGAGAGCACATCACTTACTGTCTAGTGTGTATAGAGATGGCAGATGTCGGGGTTCTCACAGGAGGTAAGCCACCAGAGGTGTATGGCAGTAGCCTAATTCACCTCTTCCTAATAAAGGCAATCTGTCAACAAGTTTTTGCTACCCCATCTGAGAGAAGCATAATGTAGAGGTAAGGACCCTGATTCCAGCGATGTGTCATTTACTAGACTGCACATCTACCAGCTTTCCTGAAGGCTGGGCCCTGTACAGCCCTGCACACACTACTGATTGGCAGCTTTCTGTGTACACTGTGCATAGGCAGAAAGCTCCCAATCAGCGATGCCGCATCAAGCAGTAAAGTGAGACGTCGCTGGAATCAGGGTCTCTGTCTCTACATTATGCAGCTCTCAGATTAGCTGACTTGATTCTCACCAACTTGTGCACATGTACGACAGAGGTCTCAGTAGCATTGGCCATAGCTGTATTCATAGTTTCCGCAATTGAATCCACAGACACTCAAGATGGCGCATCTTATCTGAGAACATCCCCCGGCGTAATCAGACATGAGAGCGCCTTTACAGCACACGTTAATATGGTTGCTATGAAAACAGCATGCAGCCGTCAGATGGAAGCCCATATTAATTATGTGGAGTAGATCTGTGGGATTTTATGAAATCCAACACAGAGTCTGAGGAAGTGTTCTTCAAACATTGTTATCGCAGGCTCTGCATCTAGCAAATGACGGGAGGCAATTCTAGCCCCTGCTGGTAGCAGTCGTCCCCAAGGTGATTATCTTCTAGGAAAACGTAGTCTCTTTCCAGCAGTTTCACAATTTCTACCTATGGGAGTATATAATAAAACGATAGTCCCCATACACTGATTACTATGTGCTCCCTAACAAGCGGCACATTAATAATCTACGCAGTAAGGTACGGCGCAGACAAGTCAAGGCTCTAACAAACAGGTATCTGCCTGCATTTGCTTGGTTCCCAGGTCCTCCATTCCTGAAATCACTTCTCAACACATCAACAACAAAAAAGTCTCCTTAGGCATGGCGCAGAGCCACCAGGGCCTGTGCGCCCACCTCCGGGGGTCACGCTCGCCCCTGCTTACACTCAGCAATGACCCACAGCTTCGGTATGTGATGTGCGTTGGATAGCGGCTGTGCTGGAGTCTGATGAAGACATGGAGGGGGAGAACACTGGAGGAGTATACCGGGAAGAGAGTAATGATGGGCTCCGTGGACCGCTCCGTGGCCCTTCACACTAGTGTTATGCATCATAGGCAGCTAGGAAGGGGTTACTGTGTATGTAGCTGATCGTTGGCTCATTATACACGCTGCTGCTGGGACAGATCCCTTTCTATACTCTCTTGAATCAGCCTTGGCAATTGTGACGAGCTGTTAGGGTGAAAACGCCATGAAAGTATCAGCTGACACTGAAGCCCCAGTAGTGCTCAGCTGCTGAATGTAGCAGAGTTCAGTGTGTTATCAGACTGTATGGGGTAAAGTGACTTTTATAGCTGGCTGTCGAGTTCATGTCCACTTCTAATTTACCCCTTAACACCCCTGTCAGAAGAAACTCAAATAACCAAGAGAGTTTCTAAAACAAAGCGTGTCTGTAAAAAGAGTCTCTGGTTTGGCTTCGTATCCCAAGTCATGTGGCAAGGCTAAATTGAACTTTAGGACTCTTCCTCTACTTTATCCCTTAGCCCCCGTCAGAGGCTTCTCACCCAGCTAAAACAGTTCTCCTGCTTTGCACTGATGTGGAGCAAACTCACAAAAACACATGTCGGCAAATGTAGTTTCCGGTTTGGCTTCTTATTCTACATCACATAGTGGGGATCGTTAACGGGTCGATATGGACTTTGAGGACTGCTACTTTCAATAGGTATCATTAGAGTGACCGTCCTCTTCCTCCATGCATGTAGCGCAGATGTCATTTATTCTGGTATCAGTTCACAAGCCGCATGGTAAATTTGTGGATTTCCGATGAACGAATAATGCTACTTTGTAAGACCAATGACATTTACACTATACATCAAAATTACACTCAGCAGAGGACATGGGTTTGTGGCTTGTACTGAACCTATTTTTAATATATTTTACTTTTATATCCGTTTTTTGCAACTCATAAGGAACAAGTATGCCACAGTCATACTGCAAGCTATGGACGCGGCACGTAGAGGACATCTAGGAACGTCATAGGATAGCTATACATGTTAGACAATGTTCAACCAACCCCCATCACCCAAGTTTAGGTGTGACTAGCTGACCATCTAATGTGAATGGAGTTGTCCTGTCTCCCCTCAATAGTAGATATCAGAGGAAAAAAACATATCGAGGCATAATGCATTTGAAGCTGGTGGTTAGAACTGCAGCCTTGCAGTGCTGGGGTCCTGGGTTCAAATCCCACCAAGGACAACATCTGCAAGGAGTTTGTACGTTCTCCCCGTGTTTGTGTGGGTTTACTCCAGGTTCTCTCCCACTCTCCAAAGACGTACTGATAGGGAGTTTAGATTGTGAACCCCAATAGGGACTGTGATGATGATATCTGTAGATAATATAATGGCGCTATATAAGAGAGAAAAAAAATATTTTCCACTCATGCAAAGTCTGTTGGAGGGAAGGAATTGCTGACTGCTGAAGGAGCTTTCTGGGTTGTATGGCATCCTTGCTATAAGTGACAGGATAACCCAAAACGAGTAAGTGATGGACTTCTAATGAAGATATGATAAAATTTCGCTTCTGCACGGCCAGATAAGGAGGTGTATTACCGCCCTGAACCCTGTGGGTCTGTTGGACCTAATTTAGATGGGCCGATCCCCCTAGCGCAGTACACCACTGGCATTACAAAGTCGCTCATTTTTTGCGTAATGTGTAATTCTCTTTTAGCAAAATTGGCGCCAGGACGCAACCTTGCTATAGCCATATGAAGGCCTGTTTTCTTGCGGGATGAATTGTAGTGATAAATGACAGCTTTCATTTTACCATATAATGTGCTGGGAACTAGAAATAAAAAAGTCTGGCACAATTGTGAGCAAAAGACCCACACCATTCTGCCATTGATCAGTGGGTTTTGTTTTTACGACTTTCACTGTGCAATAAAGCATTTCACACAAGTCATTGTGACTACGGAGATACCAAACTTAAGGGGTTTTTTATATTTTAGTGGTTAAAAAAAAAATCAACTTTGTAAAATAAAAAATTGTTTTGGGTCACCTTTCTCTTTAAGTTACTCATCCATAAAGCTGTGCAAGGGCTTGTTTCTTGTGTCTTTTTGGGGCCAGCTGAAGCATTTATTGATACGATGTTGAAGCTCATACCACATTTTGATCAATTTATGTTCCATTGTTGTTATGTGGTAAAGAGCAGTGCAGGAAAAAAAACTCCAATCAAGTTTTTTTTTGTTCCAGCATTCATCATACGGGATAAATACTTCATATTCTATTAGATTAGACAATTTCGAGCACAGCAATACTAAATCTGTTTGTTTGATATTTTGATATTTAGATCTACAGTACTTTTTGAAAAAGCAGGGTGATTTTAATTTTTACATTTGTTAAAAATATTTCTGAACGTTTTTCACATTTTTTTATTACGTGTGCAGTGGAAGGCTCAATGACTTCGGACTGACCGCCGCCATGTTGTAAGACTTTAAAATGAAGTTCTCAAGCTTGACAGCAGCATTTAAGAGGTTAGACTGATGTGATTGGAATTAGCTTCAAGCACATCAGTTACACTCGGGTGCCAGTTAAGCTACACAGGTGGCACCCATGCAGGATGCTCCTGAGCCTGTTTTATATGGTGATGCTGTACAGCAGCCATTGGTAAGGAGTTAATAGGCATATTTCTGTAAGGCCGGGATCACACATGCGAGAAACACGGCTGAGTCTCGCATGTGAAATCCCAGCTCTGGCGCCGGCACTCGGGAGTGGAGTGTGCGGCTGCATGTAGTTATATGCAGCCGCTCGCTCCACTCCTGAGTGCCGGCGCCAGAGCTGGGATTTCACATGCGAGACTCAGCCGTGTTTCTCGCATGTGTGATCCCGGCCTTACAGGGAATCTCTCACCAATTTTTTCTATCCCATCTAGGAGCAGCATGATGTAGGGGCAGAGATCCTGAATCCAGCAAGAAGCCCATCTCTGGAATCATGCTCTCTGCTCTTAACAATCACCTGGTGACAGATTCCCTTTAATAAACTTGGTGCATTTTACTCCAGGATACTATGGATCAAGACACGTCAAGATTTCACCCCTCAATGTGTCTGAGATGCAGGTAATGAAAGCTCAGCAGTTTAATCTGGTGCAGGGGTGTGCTGAGCTGTTGGTTCTTTTGAGTGAGCCTGGGAGGTTCTGGGCTGCCTTCAGGTGTTCCCTTTCTGAGATGATTGCTCAGATATCTGCCAGATGTACATTCAACTCTGTGCTGTTTGTCTCTCTGTGCTTTGTGTTCTGCTTGAGGATCTTTTTGCTGCATGACCTTAGACCTCGTTCTGACTAGAGATGAGCGAACATCGTTGGCTCCCTCCTTATTCTGCAAGCTATAGCACTTACCTAAGAACCTGCATCGTGAACCCGGATACCTGATAATCAGCTGTTCGGTGCCGCAGCTGCATGTGTCACAGCAGTGTGATGGTCACAACACATGCATGGAGAACCTGTCTGTTGGGCTCTCCATGCATGTGTTGTTACTGTCACACAGCTGCGAGATATGCAGCTGCGGCGCCGAACAGCTGATCATCGGGAGCGCTCCAAGCATCCGGGTTCCCGATGCAGATTCTTCGGTAAGCACTATAGCTTGCCGAATAAGGAGGGAGCCGACGATGTTCGCTCTTCTCTAGTTCTGACCATTGGTTTTGCCTGCTCCCTTTGCTATGATTTGCTTTCCTCATGGTATTCTAACCTCGAACCGTTACCTGACTATGCCTTTGTGACTTCCCTCTGTTTATGACATACCCTCCTGGCTTTTGACCTCGGACTCCTTGACTACCTTGACTCTCTGCTTATCTGCGAGACATGACTCAGCGTCACAGACACCATACAAAACACCAGTCTTGACGAACTGACTGTTTTCATTGTGGTTAGCTAAACATGTGAAGCCAAATAGTAATCTTCACCCTGCCCTCTACAGCTGTTGCAAAACTACATTTCCCAGTATTTGCAGCAGCTAGAAAGTTACCGGTTGGAGACCGCACATAGGAAGTCCTGCAGACAAACAATGAAGATCATCACATGCAGCCACAGTTTGGTGGCCCTCCTTATGTGAAGAATACCTTTGTGATAATTTATTACACGGTATTTTGTCATGCCAGGTACAGGGAGATATTTTACAGGTGTAGGTATCATTATTCCAATGCTGACAAAGCATTTCTTTACAGAAACATTTGAAATGTTCGAGCAATTTCTGCAACATATGCCGTTTCTGGAGTATAGCCACCAATTGTGTGTTATAGAATATACCTGGCAGCCTGCTGCCAGAAATGTAATGATTATGGTCAAAATCTTAGTATTGGAAATTGTTCCAGGAACTACTATCCATAATCTGATGAGATATAAAATATTCTGTTCTTGTGTTTATGGAGGAAATGTGTCCTAGAAATAGGAAATTACTCCTGTAACTATAGAAAAATGTATCAAAGTCTGGTATGGAGAAAAAAAACTTCTCGGGGAGCAAATAAAAAATGGAAAAGTAGATAGATTTTAAATGGATTCTTTAATCCATAGAATAGCATAAACATTAGCAACAGATATGCTGAAACCTGTAAGCGGGCCCTCAAATAGCCATTTGAGCTATACTGAGCTTACAATTTACAGCGTACATTACCTGCACAAAGGAAAAGCTTGGCACTACGCCAACCCCTCGCCCACCTGAGCCATCCTGTAAATCTTGCATGTAAGCTCTAGCAAATCTTATGTTTTGGAATATACAGTGTTTTCATGGAATGATATAGTGAAATTCCTATATTTCGGCATCCAGACCAGAAAGTGTCAATCCGGTTGTGTTTCCAGCAGCAATATTGTTATGACTAAGCCCTAACACTCAAATGAACGAACCAGGGGAGATGTTAACTCCTTCATGACCCAGCCTATTTTGACCTTAAAGACCTTGCCATTTTTTCCAATTCTGACCAGTGTCCCTTTATGAGGTAATAACTCAGGAACGCTTCAACGGATCCTAGCGATTCTGAGATTGTTTTTTCGTGACATATTGGACTTCATGATAGTGGTAAATTTAGGTCAATAATTTTTGCGTTTATTTGTGAAAAAAATGGAAATTTGGCGAAAATTTCGCAATTTTCAAATTTTGAATTTTTATTCTGTTAAACCAGAGAGTTATGTGACACAAAATAGTTAATAAATAACATTTCCCACATGTCTACTTTACATCAGCACAATTTTGGAATCAAATTTTTTTTTTGTTAAGAAGTTATAAGGGTTAAAAGTTGACCAGCGATTTCTCATTTTTACAACAAAATTTACAAAGCCATTATTTTTACGGCCCACCTCACATTTGAAGTCACTTTGAGGGGTCTATATGGCAGAAAATACCCAAATGTGACAACAATATAAAAACTGCACCCCTCAAGCTACTCAAAACTACATTCAAGAAGATTATTAACCCTTCAGGTGCTTCACAGGAACTAAAGCAACGTGGAAGGAAAAAATGGACATTTTAATTTTTCCAACAAAAATTTTCTTTTAGCATCAATTTTTTCATTTTTGCATGGGCAACAGGATAAAATGGATCCTAAAATTTGTTGGGCAATTTCTCCTGAGTACACCGATACCTCATGTGGTCATAAACCACTGTTTGGGCGCACGGCAGGGCTCAGAAGGGAAGGAGCGCCATTTGACTTTTTGAATGGAAAATATGCTGGAATATTTAGCGGTTGCCATGTCGCATTTGGAGAGTCACTGTGTGCCTAAACATTGGAGCTCCCCCACAAGTGACCCCATTTTGGAAACTAGACCCCCCAAGGAACGTATCTAGATGCATAGTGAGCACTTTGAACCCCCAGGTGCTTCACAAATTGATCCGTAAAAAAAAGTACTTTTTTTTCACAAAAAATTTCTTTTAGCCTCAGTTTTTTCATTTTCACATGGGCAACAGGATAAAATGGATCCTAAAATTTGTTGGGCAATTTATCCTGAGTACACAGATACCTCATATGTGGTCATAAACCACTGCTTGGGCGCACAGCAGGGCCCAGAAGGGAAGGAGCACCATTTGACTTTTTGAATGGAAAATTAGCTCCAATCGTTAGCGGACACCATGACGCGTTTGAAGAGCCCCTGTGTGCCTAAACAGTGAAAAAACCCCACATGTGACACCATTTTGGAAACTAGACCCCTTATGGAACTTATCTAGATGTGTTGTGAGCACTCTGAACCCCCAAGTGCTTCACAGAAGTTTATAACGCAAATCAGCGAAAATAAAAAAATAATTTTTTTCCTCAAAAATGATTTTTTAGTCCGCTATTTTTTTAATTTCACAAGGGTAACAGGAGAAATTGGACCACAAAAGTTGTTGTGCAATTTGTCCTGAGTACACCAATACCCCATATGTGGGGGGAACCACTGTTTTGGCGCATGGGAGAGCTCAAAAGGGAAGGAGCGCCATTTTGGAATGCAGACTTGATGGAATGTTCTGCAGGCGTCATGTTGCGTTTGCAGAGCCCCTGATGTGCCTAAACAGTAGAAACCCCCACAAGTGACCCCATTTTGGAAACTAGACCCCCTCAAGGAGCTTATCTAGATGTGTAGTGAGCACTTTGAACCCCCAAGTGCTTCACAGAAGTTTATAAACGCAGAGCAGTGAAAATAACAAAATCATTTTTGTTCCTCAAAAATAATTTTTTAGCCTGCTATTTTTATTTTCCCAAGGGTAACAGGATAAATTGGACCCCAAAAGTTGTTGTCCAGTTTTTCCTGAGTACGCTGGTGCCCCATATGTGGGGGGAACCACTGTTTGGGCGCACGGCAGGGCTCAGAAGGGAAGGAGCGCCATTTGACTATTTTAATGGAAAATTAGCTCCAATCGTTAGCAGACACCATGTCGTGTTTGGAGAGCCCCTGTGTGCCTAAACTTTGGAGCTCCCCGACAAATGACCCCATTTTGGAAACTAGACCCCCTAAGGAACTTATCTAGATGCACAGTGAGCACTTTGAACCCCCAGGTGCTTCACAGAAGTTTATAACGCAGAGCCGTGAAAATAAAAAATCATTTTTTTTTCTCAAAAAATGATTTTTTAGCCCCTATTTTTTATTTTCGCAATGGTTACAGGAGAAATTGGACCCCAAAGGTTGTTGTCCAGTTTGTCCTGAGTACGCTGGTACCCTATATGTGGGGGGGGGACCATTGTTTGGGCACACGTCAGGGCTCGGAAGGGAAGTAGTGACGTTTTGAAATGCCGACTTGATGGAATGGTCTGTGGGCGTCATGTTACGTTTGCAGAGCCCCTGATGTGCCTAAACAGTAGAAACTCCCCACAGGTGACCCCATTTTGGAAACTAGACCCCGCAAGGAACTTATCTAGATGTGTGGTGAGCACTTTGAATCCCCAAGGGCTACACAAGTTTATAACGCCCGGGCATGAAAATAAAAAAATCATATTTTTTCTACAAACATGATCTTTTAGTCCCCAATTTTTTTATTTTTCCAAGGGTAACAGGAGAAATTAGACCCCAAAAGTTGTTGTCCAATTTGTCCTGAGTACGCTGATATCCCATATGTTGGAGAAAACTACTGTATGGGCACACGTCGGGGCTCGGAAGGGAAGTAGTGACGTTTTGAAATGCCGACTTGATGGAATGGTCTGCGGGCGTCATGTTACGTTTGCAGAGCCCCTGATGTGCCTAAACTGTGGAAACCCCCCCAAGTGACCCCATTTTGGAAACTAGACCACCCAAGGAACTTATCTAGATGTGTAGTGAGCACTTTGAACCCCCAAGTGCTTCACAGAAGTTTATAACCCAGAGCCATGAAAATAAAAAATAATTTTTTTCCCTCAAAAAATGATTTTATAGCCTACAATTTTTTATTTTCACAATGGTAACAGGACAAATTGGACCCTGTTTGTCCTGAGTAAGCTTGTGCCCCATATGTGGGGGGAACCACTGTTTGGGCACACGTGGGGGCTCAGAAAGGAAGTAGTGACGTTTTGTAATACCGACTTGATGGAATGGTCTGCGGGCGTCATGTTACGTTTGCAGAGCCCATGATGTACCTAAACAGTAGAAACCCCCAATTGACCCCATTTTGGAAACTAGATCCCCCAAGGAACTCCTCTAGATGTGTGGTGAGCACTTTGAATCTCCAAGTTCTTCACAGAAGTTTATAACGCAGAGCCGTGAAAATAAAAAATCTTTTTTTTTTCCCACAAACATGATCTTTTAGTCCCCAATTTTTTTCCCTAGGGTAACATGAGAAATTAGACTCCCAAAGTTTTTGTGCAATTTTTCCTGAGTACGCTGATACCCCATATGTGGGGGTAAAACCACTGTTTGGGCACACGTCGGGGCTCGGAATAAAGGGAGCACTGTTTGACTTTTGGAACGCAAAATTTGCAGGAATCAATGGTGGCGCCATGTCGCGTTTGGAGACCCCCTGATGTGCCTAAATAGTGGAAACCCCTCAATTCTAACTCCAACCCTAACCCCAACACACCCCTAACCACAACCCTATCCCTTACACACCGCTAACCCTAATCCAAACCCTAACCATAACCCTAACCCCAACACACCCCTAACCATAATCCCAACCCTAACCACAAGCCTAACCCCAACCCTAACTCTAATTCAAACCCTAACCCTAATTCTAACCGTAGCCCTAATTCCAACCTTCCAACCCTAACCCAAATTCCAACCCTAACCCTAATTCTAACCGTAACCCTAATTCTAACCCTAATGCAAAGATGCTAAAGGCTAGGTTCACATTACGTTTTACCAGCCCGTTCAACACATAGCGCTGACGGGCTGGTAACGGTATAGTATAACGCGATCGCGTTATGCTATACCCGCTAGCGCAGAGGAATCAGCAGATGATTCATCTGCGCTAGCGGTGACAGAGCCCAGACGCTGCAGGCCGCGTCCGAGGCTCCATCACTGAATGACGGCACGTCGCGAACGCATGCCGCTTTACAGCATGCGTCGCAATGCACCCGCAAATGGGGGTGAATGACAGCGTTAACGGACTGCCATAACGCGATATGAATCCAGCCTAACCCTAATTATAACCCTAACCCTAATGCTAACCCTAGTCCTAACCCTAACCTAACCCTAAGGCTAGGTTCACATTACGTTTTACCAGCCCGTTCAACACATAGCGTTGATGGGCTGGTAACGGTATAGTATAACGCGATCGCGTTATGCTATACCCGCTAGCGCAGAGGAATCAGCAGATGTTTCATCTGCGCTAGCAGTGACGGAGACCAGACGCTGCAGCCTGCGTCCGAGGCTCCGTCACTGAATGACGGCACGTCGCGAACGCATGCCGCTTTACGGCATGCGTTGCGATGCGACCGCAAATGGGGGTGAATGGTAGCGTTAACGGACTGCGTTACACCGCGTTATACTGCGATCTAACGCAGTTCGTCTAACGGACTGCCATAATGCGATATGAATCCAGCATAACCCTAATGCTAACCCTAACCCTAAGGCTAACCCTAACTGTAATTCTAACCCTAACAGAAAAAAAAAATTATTTTATTTTTTGTCCCTACCTATGGGGGTGATAAAGGGGGCGTTTATTTACATTTTTTTATTTTGATCACTGTGAGAGTTTATCACAGTGATCAAAATAAATTTTTGGACTTCAGAAGGCGCAATGCGCATGCGCCGGCCGGCGGGCGCACTGCGCATGCGCCCATCAATTTCCAAGATGGCGGCGCCTATGAAGAGTCCCAGATGGACGCCGGGACGGATCCACAGGCGCCAGAAGACCGGGGGAGGTGAGATCACACTGGGGGGAGAATCGGAAGGCGGGGGGCAGTGGACCGTAGCGGTGGGGAGAGGACCGGAGCGCAGGACAGCAGATAGTAACGGCGGTGACCGATCGCTGCCGTGAATCGATGGCGGCGGCCGATCACCGCCGTTACTTGGTGTGGGGGGGTCGTAACTCTGTGTCCAGCCATGGCCGATGCTATTGCAGCATCGGCCATGGCTGGATTGTAATATTTCACCAGATTTCAGTGGTGAAATATTACAGATTGCTCTGATTGGCTGTTTCACTTTTAACAGCCAATCAGAGCGATCGTAGCCACGTGGGGGTTAAGCCACCCCCATTGTGGTGATGCACAAAGGGTCTTGTGCCTGCGGGTCAGGTGACCTTTCAGTGACCCCGGTCACCCGACCCGCAGGAACATGATTTATAGCATGACGCCTACATAGGCGTCATGGGTCGGGATGCCACTGGTTTTCATGACGCCAACGTAGGCGTCATGGGTCGGGAAGGGGTTAAACCTCCATATCACAGGTTCCTAAAACACACTAGTCAAATCCCTAACTTGACCCCAATTTGTTCGTACCTGACAGCGAAGGTTGACATCCTAAAATTAGGCAATGGTGCCTCCACTCAACATCGGCTGATCCGGAGTGTCCTTAACTGCACCTGCAGCTATAATCAAAGTGTAACCCACAACAACAGAATGTGGTGCACACAGACAGAGGATGCGATACCGGACTAAAGACGCGCTCACAGTCATAGATGAAAGATTGGAAGGAAAAGGAGGGCTCCCAAAAAGACCTTTGGTACATGTGGAAACTCCCAGACTCTAAACGTAAGAAAATGGGAAGAGTGCTGGGAAAGAGAACAAGAAAACAAACTGCAGGAGCAGCAATAAAGAAAACCTCAGCAAGATAATCTGGGGAACTATGACTCCAAACATCCATCTAACTTGGAATATAGCCAGCAAAGACTGCATGTGCCAGGAGAGTATACATTGTGTATCCCAAGATGTGAAAGGACAAACCAAAACAAGGAAGTGAAAACACCTGCATAGAAGCAGCACCATAGAGCAAAGACAAGAGCATTACTAGCAGTTGGACAGAGACAACACAGGCTGTGGTCCAACAGAGAGAAACTGACCCACAGCTAGAGGTCCCCAGAACGAGTCCCAGAGTCGAGCCATGAGAAATATACACTGGTCTATGGGCTCAAGAAAAGCTAATCAGTAGGGCTGTAGATCTTAAATATCTCATACACAGAGAAACGTCAGCCCTAACCCACTGATTTCAGATGGACTGGCCAACCACCTATATGTGCATGGAGGTCCTCTAACTTCACTGACCAAATGTTGAGGGAAAGATTGGGCATGTTGATCTTCCAGCAGATACACCACTACAAAAGATGCCTAGCAGCAGCTTATTCCTCTCTCCCCATTGACACTCTGACCAACATGCACACTCAACCAGAGTGTACATGTGTATAGGGGAGTCTGGAAAGATAACTATCAGGTAGACATGTTTCAGGCTTTGGGCTATCTACGGTGTATGGCTACCTTAACCTGTATATGAGGATTGGATGTCTATTAGCACTTGACAGAGCTGCAGTGAAGCATTTTATGTACTGAACAGATACCTGTGCACCCGTACCGTACTACTGCTTGTGATATATGGCCGACATGGCTAATGTATATACCTGTACTGGGTGTCCACAACTGGTTCTTTGGACAACTGGTGAAGGCAAATTCATTTTATTCTACTGTACACTTTTGCCCGATTCAATAATACTGGCATGCCCATTTCAATAACAGAAAAAAAGGTAGCACACTATAGCGCCATAGCTTGCGGACACAAAATATGAAAAATGAATTGCATCACTGCATTAGAAATATGAAAAATCGAGAAGTCTTAGCACATAAAAAGGCCAATTTATGTGTACCTGGAAGCCACGTTAAGTCTCTTCTAGTATTCCAGGTCCTAACTATGAATACGAGAATACGAGAAGAGCCTTAACGTGTCTTCCAGGTACACATAAATTGGTCTTTTTATGCGCTAAGACTTCTCAATTTTTCATATTTCTAAGGCAGTGATGCAATTCATTTTTCATATTTTGTGTCCGCAAGCTATGTTGCTACAGTGTGCTACCTTTTTTTCTTGAATGTGTATGAGTTGGTGACTCTAGGTTTTAGCACCTGTTCACACTGGATCTATGTTTGGATGTGCCGGTCAGTTTTTTGATACGTTTCAATAACAGGACTGCTGGAGGAAAATGTACCGAATTTATTAAAGGGATCTGTTAGTAGGTTTTTGCTACGTTCTCTCCTGTGTTTGCATGGGTTTCCTCCAAATATCCTGGCTTCCACCAATAGTACAAAGACATACAGATAAGAAACTTATATTGTGAGTTCCAATGGGCACAGCGATGATAATATCTGTAAAGCACTGTGAAATATGATGCCATAATAACAATATGTAATCTAAAGGCAGCATAATGTAGACGCAGAGACCCTGATTCCAATGATGTATCACTTAGTTTACTGGGTGCAGCAGTTGTGATAGCATCACAGATTTCTTTGCTGTAGATCTAGCAGACCTTATATGTTGAGCCCTGTATACCCCGACCAAAGTACTAATAGGCAGCTTTACAAGTACACTGTATAGTGGCAGAAAGCGGCTAATCAGTGCTGGAAGCTTGGCTGGACTAGGAGGCACAAGGCAGCTTGCCTTGTGGAGATCATCTCCTGATGCTAAAACAGTGATATTGCATTGAAACAGAAGAAACACAGTCCAGTAAGTGACATATCGCTGGAATCAGGGTCTCTGCTCCTATATTATAGTGCTCTCAGATTACATCACAACACCAGGAGGTGACAGATTCCCTTTAAAAGCACACGCTATTTAAAGAATTAGGCACATCTTACAACTACTGTCTGCCTCAACTAGAAATGTTACTCCAGTACAGTAAATATTAATGAATTGGTCAGGCGGGCAGCTTGAACATGTGTGTACATAGGGAGAGACCTGTCAATCAACTGCAGGAGTGGGGGGAGGCTTTTCACACTATTTTCTCTGAAATGGCGCATCGTTTCACAGTAAAACATGCCATGTGCAATCGCACAACCAGGCTCTGACCGTGGTTCAGGCAATAATGCTCTAATGACAGGTTCTCTTCAACACTATGTACAATCATGAAGATTTGCTTGTTTATAAGGAGTGAGATCAATAAGCACTGTACTGTCTCCCTAGTCATAACCGACCATATGGCTGAATAGTCAGCATTCCTGTAAAGAGAAATAACACTGGTGAACGCCAACTGAGGCATTCTGGTACATGTAGTTCACATCACTACTCTAAGACATAGAGCTGGGGGGAGGGGAGGATATGCAGAATTCAGCTGGATTGGACAGTTAATATGTTTGCAGTAATATAAGAAAGTTTGTAGCTACATCTCACCCCATCAAACATATGTATGTTGTTCAATCTAGTTCCTGGGTAATCCACTCCGAGGTGGATAAGGCTTCAAGGAGGCAAGGTATCAAGACTTGTTCGAAGAGATGAAAAAAGGTTTTTCAATACAGCAAAGGGAGTTAAAAGCAAAAAACTTATTGTGACTTCATTAAAATAGCAGCGTTGGCATAGAAAAGTACTGATGTGTTTTGAGTTTGGATGACTCGTAATCGTAGTCAGACTCAAAAGGTCTCAGGTATTTTTCTATGCCCATGCTACTTTTTATTAAAGTTACAATAGAGAGGTTTCTTGTTTTAAAAGGGAACCTGTCAGCAGGATTGTGCTGAGTAACCTACACACAGTGTCAGGTCGGTGCCGTTATACTGATTACAATGATACCTTGGGTGATGAAATCAGTTTTGTGGTTGTTATTTAATCTTTATTTTCAGTTTTGAGTTGATGATATGCCCGTGCCCCAGGGCGGGCTGTGGGGGGGTCTTAATGTGGTGCTCTGATTAGTTATTCATCTGTACGGCTTATGACAGATCACTGATCCCTCACTGATCTGCCCCCCTAGTTTACATAAGTTTAATCGGTGTACAGAGGTGATCCGATAGCTGCTACTGCGCATGCACCGGCTACGCCATCTTGGTAGAGAAAAAAAAAATTTCCTCCTCCAAGATATTTTTGACCAAGATATATAAACAGTACAGACCAAAAGTTTGGACACACCTTCTCATTTAAAGATTTTTCTGTATTTTCATGACTATGAAAATTGTACATTCACACTGAAGGCATCAAAACTATGAATTAACACATGTGGAATTATATACTTAACAAAAAGTGTGAAACAACTGAAAATATGTCTTATATTCTAGGTTCTTCAAAGTAGCCACCTTTTGCTTTGATGACTGCTTTGCACTCTTGGCATTCTCTTGATGAGCTTCTATGCTGTAATGCTTCCTGTGATATGTATGATCATAAAGCCATTGTCACTTGCCTATGCTGTAACGCTTCCTGTAATATATATGATCACAGAGCCGTTATCACATGGCTATGCTGTAACGCTTCCTGTAATATGTATGATCATAAAGCCATTATCACATGCCTATGCTGTAACGCTTCCTGTGATATGTATGATCATAAAGCCATTGTCACTTGCCTATGCTGTAACGCTTCCTGTAATATGTATGATAATAGAGCCGTTATCACATGCCTATGCTGTAACGCTTCCTGTAATATGTATGATCATAAAGCCATTATCACATGCCTATGCTGTAACGCTTCCTGTGATATGTATGATCATAAAGCCATTGTCACTTGCCTATGCTGTAACGCTTCCTGTAATATGTATGATAATAGAGCCGTTATCACATGCCTATGCTGTAACGCTTCCTGTAATATGTATGATCACAGAGCCGTCATTACATTCCAATGCTGTAACGCTTCCTGTAATATGTATGATCATAGAGAAAGTTATTACATGCCTATGCTGTAACTTCCTGTAAGCCATTATCACAGCCTATGCTGTAACGCTTCTGTAATATGTATGATCAAGGCCGTTATACATGCTAGCTGTAACGCTTCCTGTAATATGTTTCATAGATCATGCAAGGAAGCCATGTATATCACAGTGGCTATGCTGTAACGCTTCTATTGTATGATCCATGTAATAATGTACATGCTATCGAACGCTTCTGTAATAGATGATCACGAGCCGTTATCACATGGCTATGCTGTAACGCTTCCTGTAATAATGATAGCATTTCACATGCTATGCTGTACTTCCTGAATATGTAGAAAGTTATTACATGCCTATGCTGTAACGCTTCCTGTAATATGTATGATCACAGAGCCGTTATCACATGCCTATGCTGTAACTCTTCCTGTAATATGTATGATCACAGAGCCGTTATCACATGGCTATGCTGTAACGCTTCCTGTAATATGTATGATCATAGAGCAGTTATCACATGCCTATGCTGTAACGCTTCCTGTAATATGTAGAAACCAAAACAACAGTGGAGGGCACCATTCAAGAAATACTTATAGAAAGGCATCAACCCGGGGTATGTAATAGTAATGCTAGAAAAGACAAGAAAGAGTACATACCAGGACACCAGGGATGCCAAAAATAAATCATAACAATTAGAAAATATTTTTATTGAAAAAAACTGCAAAACCACACTGTAGTCATTAAAAACAATTAAAACAAGGCACAAAGCCCCATAACAGGAACAATAAACCCCTATAACCCCTATCTGTATAATACAATACACTTAGATGAAATAATATGGAAACCTCAGTCAAACATGGTAGTATACTTAGAGCATTGTCACCCCCAAAGGCCAAAATGAAGACAGGACCAGAGAGGAACAATTAGTCCTCAAATTGCTGCATAAAAAAAAAAAGAAAAAAAAACAGGAGCAAGGACAATATGAGATGGTAAAGCAATACAAACAAATTGCTATAGACTAATACAGATCAGATGTGAATAGGTCTACCCATAAAGATTAATATATCAAGTAGATCTTAGCATAGCAGATGGTATAACAGTTGTCTAATACACAAAATAATGCAGCAAATAATATAACAGTTGTCCTTAATCTAGTGCACAAAGTGATGCAGCCCTAGTCTAGTGCACAAAATAATGCAGCAAATGGTATAGCAGCTGTCCTTAATCTAGTGCACAAAGTCACAATGTAATGCAGCAAATGATATAACAGTTGTCCTTAATCTAGTGCACAAAATGATGCAGCCCAAGTCTAGTGCACAAAGTAATGCAGCAAATGGTATAGCAGTTGTCCTTAATCTAGTGCACAAAATAACAAAGTAACACAGCTATAGGGGGGATCTCATGTTAGAGGCATGACCAGGTTACCAAACCAGGGGTTAATAGGCGGGATAGAGCTTCCTGTAATATGTATGATCATAGAGCCCTTATCACATGCCTATGCTGTAAAGCTTCCTGTAATATGTATGATCATAGAGCCGTTATCACATGGCTATGCTGTAACGCTTCCTGTAATATGTATGATCATAGAGCCGTTATCACATGCCTATGCTGTAACGCTTCCTGTAATATGTATGATCATAGAGCTGTTATCACATGCCTATGCTGTAAAGCTTCCTGTAATATGTATGATTACAGAGCCGATATCACATGCCTATGCTGTAACGCTTCCTGTAATATGTATGATCATAAAGCCATTATCACATGCCTATGCTGTAACGCTTCCTGTAATATATATGATCACAGAGTCGTTATCACATGGCTATGCTGTAACGCTTCCTGTAATATGTATAATCATAGAGCCGTTATTACATGCCTATGCTGTAACGCTTCCTGTAATATGTATGATCATAGAGCCGTTATTACATGCCTATGCTGTAACGCTTCCTGTAATATGTATGATCACAGAGCCGTCATCACATTCCTATGATGTAACGCTTCCTGTAATATGTATAATCATAGAGCCATTATTACATGCCTATGCTGTAACGCTTCCTGTAATATGTATGATCATAAAGCCATTATCACATGCCTATGCTGTAACGCTTCCTGTAATATATATGATCACAGAGTCGTTATCACATGGCTATGCTGTAACGCTTCCTGTAATATGTATAATCATAGAGCCGTTATTACATGCCTATGCTGTAACGCTTCCTGTAATATGTATGATCACAGAGCCGTTATCACATGCCTATGCTGTAACACTTCCTGTAATCCATTATCACATGCCTATGCTGTAACTCTTCCTGTAATATGTATGATCACAGAGCCGTTATCACATGGCTATGCTGTAACGCTTCCTGTAATATGTAAGATCATAGAGCCGTTATCACATGCCTATGCTGTAACGCTTCCTGTAATATGTATGATCACAGAGCCGATATCACATGCCTATGTTGTAACGCTTCCTGTAATATGTATGATCATAGAGCCGTTATCACATGCCTATGCTGTAACGCTTCCTGTAATATGTATGATCATAGAGCTGTTATCACATGCCTATGCTGTAAAGCTTCCTGTAATATGTATGATTACAGAGCCGTTATCACATGCCTATGCTGTAACGCTTCCTGTAATATGTATGATCATAGAGCCGTTATCACATGCCTATGCTGTAACGCTTCCTGTAATATATATGATCACAGAGCCGTTATCACATGGCTATGCTGTAACGCTTCCTGTAATATGTATAATCATAGAGCCGTTATTACATGCCTATGCTGTAACGCTTCCTGTAATATGTATGATCATAAAGCCATTATCACATGGCTATGCTGTAACGCTTCCTGTAATATGTATGATCATAAAGCCGTTATTACATGCCTATGCTGTAACGCTTCCTATAATATGTATGATCATAGAGCCGTTATCACATGCCTATGCTGTAAAGCTTCCTGTAATATGTATGATCACAGAGCCGTTATCACATGCCTATGCTGTAACGCTTCCTGTAATATATATGATCACAGAGCCGTTATCACATGGCTATGCTGTAACGCTTCCTGTAATATGTATGATCATAAAGCCGTTATTACATGCCTATGATGTAACGCTTCCTGTAATATGTATAATCATAGAGCCGTTATTACATGCCTATGCTGTAACGCTTCCTGTAATATGTATGATCACAGAGCCGTTATCACATGGCTATGCTGTAACGCTTCCTGTAATATGTATAATCATAGAGTCGTTATTACATGCCTATGCTGTAACGCTTCCTGTAATATGTATGATCATAGAGAAAGTTATTACATGCCTATGCTGTAACGCTTCCTGTAATATGTATGATCACAGAGCCATTATCACATGCCTATGCTGTAACGCTTCCTGTAATATATATGATCACAGAGCCGTTATCACATGGCTATGCTGTAACGCTTCCTGTAATATGTATGATCATAAAGCCGTTATTACATGCCAATGCTGTAACGCTTCCTGTAATATGTATAATCATAGAGCCGTTATTACATGCCTATGCTGTAACGCTTCCTGTAATATGTATGATAGGATCACAGAGCCGTTTATCATCATGGCTATGCTGTGTAACGCTTACTGTAATATGTATAATCATAGAGCCTTATTACATGCCTATGCTGTAACGCTTCCTGTAATATGTATGATCATAGAGCCGTTATCACATGCCTATGCTGTAAAGCTTCCTGTAATATGTATGATTACAGAGCCGTTATCACATGCCTATGCTGTAACGCTTCCTGTAATATGATCATAAAGCCATTATCACATGCCTATGCTGTAACGCTTCCTGCAATATGTATGATCATAAAGCCGTTATTACATGCCTATGCTGTAACGCTTCCTGTAATATGTATAATCATAGAGTCGTTATTACATGCCTATGCTGTAACGCTTCCTGTAATATGTATGATCACAGAGCCGTCATCACATTCCTATGATGTAACGCTTCCTGTAATATGTATGATCATAGAGAAAGTTATTACATGCCTATGCTGTAACGCTTCCTGTAATATGTATGATCACAGAGCCATTATCACATGCCTATGCTGTAACGCTTCCTGTAATATATATGATCACAGAGCCGTTATCACATGGCTATGCTGTAACGCTTCCTGTAATATGTATGATCATAAAGCCGTTATTACATGCCTATGCTGTAACGCTTCCTGTAATATGTATGAACATAGAGCTGTTATCACATGCCTATGCTGTAACGCTTCCTGTAATATGTATGATCACAGAGCCATTATCACATGGCTATGCTGTAACGCTTCCTGTAATATACATGATCACAGAGCCGTTATCACATGCCTATGCTGTAAAGCTTCCTGTAATATGTATAATCATAGAGCCGTTATTACATGCCTATGCTGTAACGCTTCCTGTAATATGTATGATCACAGAGCCGTTATCACATGGCTATGCTGTAACGCTTCCTGTAATATGTATAATCATAGAGCCGTTATTACATGCCTATGCTGTAACGCTTCCTGTAATATGTATGATCATAGAGCCGTTATTACATGCCTATGCTGTAACGCTTCCTGTAATATGTATGATCACAGAGCCGTCATCACATTCCTATGATGTAACGCTTCCTGTAATATGTATGATCATAGAGAAAGTTATTACATGCCTATGCTGTAACGCTTCCTGTAATATGTATGATCACAGAGCCGTTATCACATGCCTATGCTGTAACGCTTCCTGTAATATGTATGATCATAAAGCCGTTATCACATGCCTATGCTGTAAAGCTTCCTGTAATATGTATGATCACAGAGCCGTTATCACATGGCTATGCTGTAACGCTTCCTGTAATATGTATGATCACAGAGCCGTTATCACATGCCTATGCTGTAACGCTTCCTGTAATATGTATGATCATAGAGCCGTTATCACATGCCTATGCTGTAAAGCTTCCTGTAATATGTATGATCATAGAGCCGTTATCACATGCCTATGCTGTAACGCTTCCTGTAATATGTATGATCACAGAGCCGTTATCACATGCCTATGCTGTAACACTTCCTGTAATATGTATGATCATAGAGCCGTTATCACATGCCTATGCTGTAACGCTTCCTGTAATATGTATGATCATAAAGCCATTATCACATGCCTATGCTGTAACGCTTCCTGTAATATATATGATCACAGAGCCGTTATTACATGCCTATGCTGTAATGTTTCCTGTAATATGTATAATCATAGAGCCGTTATCACATGCCTATGCTGTAACGCTTCCTGTAATATGTATGATCACAGAGCCGTTATCACTTGCCTATGCTGTAACACTTCCTGTAATATGTATAATCATAGAGCCGTTATCACATGCCTATGCTGTAACGCTTCCTGTAATATGTATGATCATAAAGCCATTATCACATGCCTATGCTGTAACGCTTCCTGTAATATATATGATCACAGAGCCGTTATTACATGCCTATGCTGTAATGTTTCCTGTAATATGTATAATCATAGAGCCGTTATTACATGCCTATGCTGTAACGCTTCCTGTAATATGTATAATCATAGAGCCGTTATCACATGCCTATGCTGCAACGCTTCCGTAATATGTATGATCATAGAGCCGTTATCACATGCCTATGCTGTAACGCTTCCTGTAATATGTATGATCATAAAGCCATTATCACATGGCTATGCTGTAACGCTTCCTGTAATATGTATGATCATAAAGCCGTTATTACATGCCTATGCTGTAACGCTTCCTGTAATATGTATGATCATAGAGCCGTTATCACATGCCTATGCTGTAACGCTTCCTGTAATATGTATGATCACAGAGCCGTTATCACATGCCTAAAGGAAATCAGATTAACGCATGTAAAGCGCCATGGAATAAATGGCGATACAAAAATGAATAATAATAATTAGCGACAAATGTCCACATTGTCAAGTAGAAGTCAATTGTGGGACAATTGACTAAACTGAAACATGATTTCACGGGTTCCTCAAGCATCTACCACCTCTGCTAGACTAAGTATTTTAAGTGTGGTCCTGGACCTCCTGATGGTCAGAATATACCTACACGGCTCATATATAGAGCGCTTTAATTCCATTGTAAGGAGCAGGACACAAACTTCTCCAGGGCAGACAAGGTTTCTAATGAAGTAAAAATGTCTGATACAACCCAAAGCTTTAGGAAAACAATCACCCTACATAAAAGAATTGTTCATCTGTGTCCTTGTGCCAACTGACCATGACATATGTGGAATGCCCACGTAACTATCAATGGATGGAGCAGGAAGTCAGAGAAACCATCATTCAGGATCTGTTCACACCGGGTCGGTGGTATACTTTGGGGCGTATTCCACTTTTTAAACCTCAGATATGTGGCCCCCTGAAGCCATATGGTGGCTTATATCAGCAATATGTCATAACGATAAAAATGCTATACACTGTTATACAGAAAAGAGGTATGTAAGAGCATGCCACCCAAACGTAGGCCAAAAGGACATTCTTAGCTGCCATCTGATAGATGGTAGCCAACTTTTGGCATATGCACCAGAAGACAAACGTGGGGTGAGTCTTTTACATTTTACATACAGCCTGAAGGTGTTATTTTTCTGTGATTCCCCTTCCCCTGAGATAAGGAGCAATCTGTGGAGATACCCACCAACAAAAATTTAATTTCCACAGGACATCACTGGAAGAGACATTAAGCTTTACCCAGCAACTACTGAAATCAATAGACAGCCTTGTAACAGAGGGGCCTGGTCCTCCAGAGGAAGAGACACTTTGTACCCGCTCTGTGAACAAGTAATTCTACTAATAAACTAGTTCAAAATACGTTTACTCAACCAGAAAACCCTTTAAATGGAGATAAAACTTAATTTTCTGCAATGTTCCCAAGCAAAGAAGGTGACGACTTACTGCTGGAGTTCTGAGAATGGCACTAACATTTGTTCTCTACATTAGGTCCACAGAGGAGCATGCTCGTGTACAGAGTAAGAGATGCTCACATGTAGCACTTCGTATAAAGGGCTGTAAAATTATCATCAGGAACTGACAACACAAGAACACGCATCAGCCATCACTAAACCAATCAATGTGACGAGTCAGTAACAAACTGAGGAACAAGAAGTGAAGCTTGAACCTCCTGGGCCCACAGGCAGTAACTGTACCAGAGCACCAGCACATGCAATTAGTGTTGGCATACAAGACAGCAAGTCACACTCCATGATAGATGGAAACTAAGCTTAGACAGCCATTTACATCTATAGGGCCCCATGTGTCAATAATAGACAAATATATCAAAGTCTACTGGTGTCAGGGTGACGAATATGTCGACTCTGATGAATGAGTGGTCCCAGCTGGAGAGACCAGACACATGCTTGTGTGCACGAGGCAATGTTGTCACCCACAGACGTGCCCACTAGTTTTATTAGCCTCATAGATGTTCTAAAGATAAATGGTGTGCCACGTGGCAACTTGGGAAGAAGCTACTCAAAGGAAAAATGTGGAAAGACACGGTCTCTTAAAGGAGCTAGACCCATCTTCTAATTTTAAATGTATACCTATATTACAGTAGATGTACCTTCACAAGACTCCTCTACTTTTGACAGACTTTGTAGAAGGCCAGGGTCAATGTTAGCCCTCCGGCTTCTACAGGTGGATATGGTTCAGATACTCCGACTCAAGTGCAACCTTACAGCAGACATACCGTACCCATTTAGCTTGTCTTTATTAGGCCAGTTTTCTGACAACAGATGTCCTTCAAAAGTAGAGGATACCAGAAAGTGTAGGCTTTACCTTTCCTTTCTCAAAACTATCCAAAACACTACCCACCCCCTCTTTATATGGTTTACAAACTCACTGCTAAGGAAGCCAAATGACATGTGGACCTCCTTCAGCTTCAGTCCATAATTATTGCAAATGATCATCCCACAACTTCCCACTCCACCAGTGTTTATATACAGAGCACAACCCCCTCACAGCTGAATATGATGTGCTGTGGACAGAGGAGTTACCACATGTCAAGCAACGCAAAAATATCACGAGATGGAAACTGGATTTATCACATGTAGTGACTAGTTATCACCCAGAGTGGAAACTGTTATCACATGTGGTGGATACTGTTATACACGTAGCGTATAGTAAGTATACAGGCATGTAGTGTATAGTAAGTATATAGACACACGTAGCGTATAGTAAGTATACAGA
>JARQOD010000002.1:248638232-248935940 GCA_033576555.1 Oophaga sylvatica | reverse complement strand
AAAGTCTTCTACAGGTAACACGCTATCCTTCCAGGCAGATAGATGTGAGATAGAGCAATGGTGCAAAGTGATGTAGCAGAGTGGACTATGCGACCTAGTAAGAAAGCAGGAAACACTTCAAGTTAAACGTTGCATAATAAAATTTTTAATAATAACATTACAAAAGTGAAAATGGCTTATATTATGTGACATGTTTTGTTACTGTTCATACCCTTGATATGTGTTATACACGTGTGTTAATAAATACATATTCAACAAAAGTGCAAATAGCATTAGTGCCGAAGTTCGTGGAGACTTCTTAGGACTACAACCCCACCGGGGTAACTTCACAGTGTCCTTTACTTGTGCTTGTGGAGGACCCGCTCCAAACCTCCAACTGTGGTCTTGGGTGGGCTGCAAGACTTTCCTTGAGCAGACCTCACTTTTGGCCACACCAAACGGGTTTTTAGTTTCTGAGGTAGTTGAAAATAGTGCACAGTAAAGTTTTTTGTAAAACCAAGATGGAGCACCGAAGTGCCAACTATTTACAGAAAAGTTTGTGAGCCAGTACAGTTCATGGCTTCAAAGTTCAACATTTTGATTACAGTGAAACACCATTACCCAACCTGGGTATATTAAGGCAACAATAAACTTGTTCTTCTGAACATTCACCCGTCCGGGTACATCAAACCATTACCCAACCTGGGTATATTAAGGCAATAAACTTCTTTTTATGAACATTCACCCGTCCGGGTACATCAATAATTTAACTATTTACATACAGAGACCCTGTCCGGGTTATTTAGACTTCTTTGGCTGGCCTCTTCCAGGTACCACCTGGTACTCTTCTGGAGCTTGCCAAACATCCGTGACAGGAGGGTCCACCCAGACCTGATGACGTCGTGTGGCCAGTACAGTGACGTCGTGACCCGCTATATGGGGATGTGTGGCCACCTCTTTCATCTCCCTCCGGGTCTGGACCTCTATGTCCCGGACTGAACGAACCCCAGGGGGCCTAACAGGCGCCGGGTACGGGCCAGCTATCATTATCATGTCCATAGCTGGGGCTGCTGAGGAGACCACTGAGGAGGCTGGGGAGATTTACGGCGTGGGGTGGGCACTTGTGCAGAGGCCTGTTTGGGGGAGGCTGAAGGCTCGTAGGGTCTGTCAGTTTCCTGACACTCTGGGGACACTCTGGGGAGTAGGGGTCGCACCTGGTAACATTTAGGGCGTACCATCCATTGTAACCCCAGTGTCGGGTGTAAGTCACCAAGTCTCCTGGCAACAGGTCCCTCCCCGGGTGTCCTTCTGGGAGGTGAGCCTCCACGTCCCACCGGGTTACAAAAACTTCTAAATAAAGTCCAGGCTCCTGGATGAAGCCCCAACCACCTTTTAACTTAAAGTTCCGTACTGCACCCTTACGCCGCGGCTCCCTCACCGTACTTTTATCCTTTCTCATACGTGCCTTCTCTGCCAGGTCCTTCTCCAGGTGACGTTGCCGAAGCTTTTGGGATTCTCGCTGCTCCCTTTTCGCTCTGCTTCCCGCTCCCGACGTCTCCACTCTTCCTCCTGACGCCGGTTGTAATTCTCCTCCACCAGCATCTCCATGTCTCCACCATCAAACGCCAGCTTACGATGTACGGTTTGCGGCAGCTCTCCTGGCGCCCGCCAGTCCTGGCGGCGCTCACCTGCGGCGGAAGCAGCCGGCTCTGGAACAGATGACGGTCGGGGCTCCGGTACAGGCAGGTAGAGCTCTGGTGCCTGCGCGGCCTCCTCCATGAGGACGGGTGTCACTTCTTCTGCCTCAGCGACGGGGGCAGACAGCGGGATCTGGGGTGCTGGTGCGGCGTTTTCTGCAGGAACGGGTGCCTCCACTGTGATACTGGCAACCGGTTCAGATTGCAAGGGCTGGGATGCCCGCACGGCCTCCTCTACTGGAATGGGTGCCTCCACTGAGATACTGGCAACCGGTTCAGATTGCAAGGGCTGGGATGCCCGCACGGCCTCCTCTACTGGAACGGGTGCCTCACCTTCCGGTACAGACACTTCAGGGGGTAAGAGGGATTGGCGCCGCTCCAATTGTAGTTTTAGGGCCCGCCAGCTCGCTTCCATCCTGGCGACCTCCTCCCGGTGCCGGGCCAGGTCTCTCAGGGTATCCTCCGCTTCTTCCAGCGTAGGAGGGTTTCCAGGCCGGGTGCCAAACGGTGGCTCCGTGGCGATCGGGTCGCTTCCGTGGGGGGAGAGCTCTGACTCCTCCATCCCTTCCCACTTCTGCTCACGTCCATTCGCCATCTCAGCAAAGTCACATGTGTCATTAGCATCAGGAGAGGCGACATCTTTTGTAGGGAGGCGGGACCTTCGCGTTCGTTTACGCCCACTGAGGAGGATGAGGAGGCGGAACTCCAGAGCTGTGGGGCACGATCTTACATTGCAGTAACATTTAGAGTGTGCGGACATCGTTTTCGCGCCACAGAGTGAGTGTACGCCCACGAGAGCACCCCCTTATTCTTCACCTGTGCCTCTTGGCGCAGATATGACGGAAAAATGGCAAATACAGTCTATGATGATTTTTGCAATTCTCAAGCAAAAAAACAGTTCAATTAAGGCACACAGGACTCGCTTATAGCGAGCTTCTGAATCCTGTTCGTTGGGTGCGATGCAACATCTCTGTGGCGACTGGACCCTCGGGTGCTTCTGTCTTTTCACAAATGCCGGCTTTACCCGGCAATTGAATCAGAGGCTATTTTACTATGTAGAAGTGAATAAACTATAAATATATGTATATATATATGTCACAATGACATGTATATATATATATATATATATGTATTCTAAGTGTGTATATTTTATGTTTACAAGGAAAGAAAGTGTTTTTTTAGTTGCGATATTTTGTTCCCATAGACTTATACGGGACTTCCGGTATCGAATCGGATATCGCCGATAGTTAGTGATATCGGCGATACCATTCCGATCCGATATTTTTAGATATCGAGCAGTATCGCTCAACACTACTCAGCATCCTTTTGACTTGTTTTAAGGATATTACATTCCACTTTAATTTTGTGGGTGACTCCAAATCCAGGTCTCCATTTGTTAATAAATTTGATTTCCATTGATGATTTTTGTGTGATTTTGTTGTCGGCACATTCAACTTTGTACAGAACAAAGTATTCCATGAGAATATGTCATTCATTCAGATCTAGGATGTGTTATTTGAGTGTTCCCTTTATTTTTTTGAGCAGTGTATTTACCACAAATCCACCATCACCAGTATAACATGTATGCCAAAAATCCACAGTCACCAGTATGACGTATGCCAAAAGTACACCATCACCAGCAGGGCATACATAGAAATCATGGGGCCCCATAGCAAAAGTACTATTTGGCCTGCTGCTCCAAAAATAAAAAACTTTGATATTCAGCGGGATCACATAAGAGCATATTTCTCAATTTTGCAGCCCTTACAAAGTAATTTTCCTTCCACATAGTCCTCTATACAGAATTCTGTGCACCACATAGTCCTCCATACAGTATTATGGGAACCACATAGTTCTTCATACCATATTATGGGCACCACATAGTCCTCCATACAGTATTATGGGAACGACATAGTTCTTCATACCATATTATGGGCACCACATAGTCCTCCATACAGTATTATGGGTACCACATAGTCCTCCATACAGTATTATGGGTACCACATAGTCCTAAGTATGGGCATCACATAGTGATTCATACAGTATAATGGGCCACATATATTGCTCCATTCAGTATAATGGGCACCATATAGTGCTCCATACAGTATAACAAGTCACATATATAGTGCTCAATACAGTATAATGGACCACATAAAGTCCTCCATACAGTATAATGGGCTCTACATAGTTTTCCATACAGTTTAATGTGCCACATATATTGCTTCATTCAGTATAATGGGCCCCATATAATCCTCGATAAAGTAAAATGGGCCCCATGTAGTGTGCCATACAGTATAATAGGCCCCATATAGTCCTCCGTACAGTATTATATGCACCATATAGTGCTCCATTCAGTATTTGGCCTCATATAGTGCTCTATACAGTATAATGGGCCCCTTATATTGCTCTATTTAGAATAATGGGCCCCACATAGTGTTCATAGTGTTGCATACACTATAATAGGCCTCATATATTGCTGCATTCAGTATAATGGGCCCCATATAGTGCTCCATGCAGAATAATGGGCCTCATATAGTGTTCCACAGCGACCCGATACTATTGGTGGTACGCCACTGATCACCAGTATAATATGTATGCCAAAATTACACTGTCACCAGTATAATATGTATGCCAAAAATACACCAACACCAGTATAACAAGTATGCCAAACACATACCAACACCAGTATAATATGTATGCCAAAAATACACCAACACCAGTATAACAAGTATGCCAAACACATACCAACACCAGTATAACAAGTATGCCAAACATACACCAACACCAGTATAACAAGTATGCCAAACATACACCAACACCAGTATAACAAGTATGCCGAACATACACCAACACTAGTATAACAAGTATGCCAAACAGACACCAACACTAGTATAACAAATATGCCAAACATACACCAAGACCAGTATAACAAGTATGCCAAACATACACCAACACCAGTATAACAAGTATGCCAAACATACACCAACACCAGTATAACAAGTATGCCAAACATACACCAACACCAGTATAACAAGTATGCCAAACATACACCAAGACCAGTATAACAAGTATGCCATACATACACCAAGACCAGTATAACAAGTATGCCAAACATACACCAAGACCAGTATAACAAGTATGCCAAACATACACCAACACCAGTATAACAAGTATGCCAACATACACCAAGACCAGTATAACAAGTATGCCAAACATACACCAAACCAGTATAACAAGTATGCCAAACATACACCAACACCAGTATAACAAGTATGCCAACATACACCAAACCAGTATAACAAGTATGCCAAACATACACCAACACCAGTATAACAAGTATGCCAAACATCACCAACACCAGTATAACAAGATGCCAACATACACCAAGACCAGTATAACAAGTATGCCAAACATACACCAACACCATATAACAAGTATGCCAAACAATACCAACACCAGTATAACAAGCATGCCAAACATACACCAAGACCAGTATAACAAGTATGCCATACATACACCAAGACCAGTATAACAAGTATGCCAAACATACACCAAACCAGTATAACAAGTATGCCAAACACATACCAACACCAGTATAACAAGTATGCCAAACATACACCAACACCAGTATAACAAGTATGCCAAACATACACCAACATCAGTATAACAAGTATGCCAAACATACACCAGTATAATAAGTATGCCAAACATACACCAACACCAGTATAACAAGCATGCCAAACATACACCAACACAAATATAACAAGTATGCCAAACATACACCAACACCAGTATAACAAATATGCCAAACATACACCAACACCAGTATAACAAGTATGCCAAACCCATATCAACACCAGTATAACAAGTATGCCAAACATACACCAACACCAGTATAACAAATATGCCAAACATATACCAACACCAATATAACAAGCATGCCAAACATACACCAACACCAGTATAACAAGTATGCCAAACATACACCAACACCAGTATAACAAGTATGCCAAACAAACATTACCAACACCAGTATAACAAGTATGCCAAACATACACCAACACCAGTATAACAAGTATGCCAAACATACACCAACATCAGTATAACAAGTATGCCAAACATACACCAGTATAATAAGTATGCCAAACAAACCAACACCAGTATAACAAGTATGCCAAACATACACCAACACCAATATAACAAGTATGCCAAATATACACCAACACCAGTATAACAAATATGCCAAACATACACCAACACCAGTATAACAAGTATGCCAAACCATATCAACACCAGTATAACAAGTATGCCAAACTACACCAACACTAATATACACAAGTATGCAAACACATACCAAAACCAGTATGACAAGTTTTGCCAACATACACCAACACCAGTATAACAAGTATGCCAAACATACACCAGACACCAGTATGAACAAGTATGCCAAACACATACCAAACCAGTTAACAAGTATGCCGAACATTACACCAACACCCAGTATAGAAGTATGCTAAATATACACCAACACCAGTATAACAAGTATGCCAAACATACACCAACACCAGTATAACAAGCAACTATGAAAAGATTTGTAATTTATTTATCTATCCAGTTGTGAAAAACACTGATGACACACCGATGGTGAACATGGACACACGGACCGTACACTGATGGTAAGAATGGACACACTGATGCAAAACACTGATGACATAATTTTTTCAGGTACTTATTTAACCCCTTTCTGCCGTCTGACATACTATCCTGTCCATGTGCCCTGGGCCTGTCTGACTATGGACGGGATAGTATGTCACGGCTGACACCAAGCACTTTTACCCCCGGGACACTGTGATCAAACAAGATTGCAGTGTTCCAGAGCCGGCACTGGGGCTGACAGCCCCTCTGCCTTTGAATCTGAGACCCCGCGGCATTACACAGGGTCCCGATCGCTGCCGTGGTAACCCGATGTAGTCATGATGACATCCGGGTTACGAGAGCTGAGAAACTTCCTGTCATGAGCAGTGCACGTCAGGAAATCTCTCAGGTCAGTGTGCAGTAAGTGCAGCACTGACACCTTCTGTAGCATTCAGATGCTGCTTCATCTGCATGCTATAGAAGCGATAAGCCTGCAAAAAATGATTGTCCCATTGTGGGACAAAAATGCAAAAGTCAGAATAAAGTAAAAAATAATTTTAAAAAATTGTAAAAATATTAAAAAAAAAAAAAAAATCAATATTTATTATATCAATAAATAAATATTTGAATGAAAACAAAATCTAAACAATAAAAGTACACATATTTGGTATCGCCGCATAAAAAAACTGACGACCCGACTCAAAAAACTGTCCCACTAGTTAACCCCTTTAGTGAACACCATAAAAAAAAAACAAGGCAAAAAAACAATGCTTTATCATCATACTGCCGAACCTAAAGTGGAATAACACGCAATCAAAAAGACGGATATAAATAACCGTGGTACCGCTGAAAATGTCATCTTGTCCCGCAAATAACGAGCTGCCATACAAAGTTATCAGCAAAAAAATAAAAAAAATTATAGCTGTAGAAATAAAATGATGCAAAAACAATTATTTTTTCTATAAAATAGTTTTTATTATATAAAAGCGCAAAAACATAAAAAATTATATAAATGAGGGATCGCTGTAATATACTAACCCTAACTTTAGCCTCAACCCTAACCCTTACTTTAGCCCCAACCCTAACCCTAACTTTAGCCCAACTCACTGTAGCCCAACTCTAACCCTAATGGGAAAATGAAAATATTTTTTTTATTTTATCATTTTCCCTAACTAAGGGGTGATAAAGGGGTTTGATTTACTATTTTTTAATTTTGATGACTGTGATAGGGTCTATCACAGTCATCAAAACCCGTTATAGCGGGTTTTTATGTTTGGCAGCTGTCATACACTAAAAGACGCTTTTTATTGCAAAAAATAGTATTTGCATCACCACATTTTGAGAGCTATAATTTTTCCATATTTTGGCTCACAGACTCATGTGAGGTCATGTTTTTTGCGAGACGAGTTGACGTTTTTATTGGTACCATTTTTAGGCACATGATATTTTCTGATCACTTTCTATTCTGATTTTTGGCAGACAGAATGACCAAAAACCAGTAATTTATGAATTTCTTTTGGTGGGGGGGGGCGTTTACACCGTTCCACGTGTGGTAAAATAGAAAAAGTATACTTCCAATAGGTGACACTAGAGTTCTAGTCCTCTTCCTCTCTGAAGAGACAATTTGCATATTTCCCAGAGGAGCATTGCGGCTTTAAGTCTCCTAATCTCGGCATGCTTAGCATGTCAATCTCCGCAAGGAGAAACGGTACTTCTTGGATATCGGTCAGACGCCTCTCATACAGCCAAACCAGATCATCTCACACTTTGCACTGACTATGGGCAGTACCCCAAAACACAGTGTCTGCAAATTGAGATTCTGGTTTGGCTCTTATCCTGAGTCATGTGACAAGGCTCGCTAAAGGGTCGACATTGACTTTTAGGATTGCTACTTCCAATAGGTGGCACTAGAGTTCTAGTCCTCTTCCTCTCTGAAGAGACAATTTGCATATTTCCCAGAGGAGCATTGCGGCTTTAAGTCTCCTAATTTCGGCATGCTTAGCATGTCAATCTCCGCAAGGAGAAATGGTATTTCTTGGATATCGGTCAGTCGCCTCTCATACAGCCAAACCAGATCCTCTCACACTTTGCACTGACAAGGGGCAGTAGCCCGAAACACAGTGTCTGCAAATTGAGATTCTGGTTTGGCTCTTATCCTAAGTCATGTGACAAGGCTCGTTATAGGGTCGACATTGACTTTTAGGATTGCTACTTCCAATAGGTGGCACTAGAGTTCTAGTCCTCTTCCTCTCTGAAGAGACAATTTGCATATTTCCCAGAGGAGCATTGCGGCTTTGTCTCCTAATCTCGGCATGCTTAGCATGTCAATCTCCGCAAGGAGAAACGGTACATCTTGGATATCGGTCAGACGCCTCTCATACAGCCAAACCAGATCATCTCACACTTTGCACTGACGATGGGCAGTACCCCGAAACACAGTGTCTGCAAATTGAGATTCTAGTTTGGCTCTTATCCTAAGTCATGTGACAAGGCTCGTTAAAGGGTCGACATTGACTTTTAGGATTGCTACTTCCAATAGGTGGCACTAGAGTTCTAGTCCTCTTCCTCTCTGAAGAGACAATTTGCATATTTCCCAGAGGAGCATTGCGGCTTTAAGTCTCCTAATCTCGGCATGCTTAGCATGTCAATCTCCGCAAGGAGAAACGGTACTTCTTGGATATCGGTCAGATGCCTCTCATACAGCCAAACCAGATCCTCTCACACTTTGCACTGACAAGGGGCAGTAGCCCGAAACACAGTGTCTGCAAATTGAGATTCTGGTTTGGCTCTTATCCTAAGTCATGTGACAAGGCTCGTTAAAGGGTCGACATTGACTTTTAGGATTGCTACTTCCAATAGGTGGCACTAGAGTTCTAGTCCTCTTCCTCTCTGAAGAGACAATTTGCATATTTCCCAGAGGAGCATTGCGGCTTTAAGTCTCCTCATCTTGGCATGCTTAGCATGTCAATCTCTGCAAGGAGAAACGGTACTTCTTGGATATCGGTCAGACGCCTCTCATACAGTCAAACCAGATCCTCTCACACTTTGCACTGATGAGGGGCAGTAGCCCGAAACACAGTGTCTGCAAATTGAGATTCTGGTTTGGCTCTTATCCTAAGTCATGTGACAAGGCTCGTTAAAGGGTCGACATTGACTTTTAGGATTGCTACTTCCAATAGGTGGCACTAGAGTTCTAGTCCTCTTCCTCCCTGAAGAGACAATTTGCATATATTATATAGAGTTATTACAAACAGAGTGATCTATTTCAAGTGTTTATTTCTGGTAATGTTGATGGGGCATGGTCAACCATGCTACAGATTTACTATAGTGGGTGCTAGAAAACTGGTGTACATAGTAGCTGAAATCTATGCCAACTCATCACTCTCGAGCGAACAGACCATTTTCTAGCGACTGGACAGACCAAGAAGACATGCACCTCTTATTACTACTGGCTCACCTCACTTGTATGCTTTTGTCTTCCATGATGAAGCTGGCTTGACCAGCGATATGCGTGGGGTTTCTTCACTGACATGCTCTAGATTGCTTTGGATTCTATCTTATGGGTTTGATATCTTGAATACTATAGCACTAATCACCCCATATATATTTCTCATTCTTGGGTCCCCTACCAGAGGCCTGGGAGCTTGAGGGTTCTGCACAGGATCTTAGTTGTTCCCAGAATTGCGTTTTTCTGGACAGAGAGCTCAGATGTTGCTCCTGGGATCAGTTGTAGCCATTCTTCCAACTTACGGGTCACTGCTCCAAGTGCTCCTATCTCCACTGGATCACTGTTGCCTTCACCTTCCATATCTTCTCCAATTCTCCTTTGAGACCCTGCTATTTCTCCATCTTCTCATATTCCTTCTTTCTGATATTGCTGTCACTTGGCACTGCCACATCTATTATCATTGCTGTCTTCTGATCCTTGTCTACTATGACAATGTCTGGTTGGTTAGCCAGCACCTGCTTTTCCGTCTGGATCTTGAAGTCCCACAGGATTTTAGCCCTTACATTCTCCACCACATTCTCTGGGGTCTCCCACCTAAGACTTAGTCTATATGCGGTGCACATGTTCCTGTATACAATTCCCGGTACTTGGTTGTGGCGTTCAGTATACGCTGTTCCTGCTTGCATTTTGCATCCTGCCACTATGTGCTGGACTGTTTCTGGGGTTTCTTTGCATAGTCTGCACCTTGGGTCTTATCTTGTGTGGTAGATTCCTGCTTCTATGGATCTGGTACTTAGTGCTTGCTCTTGTGCCGCTATAATTAGTGCCTCGGTGCTGTCGCCAGCCATTGGTAGGTTTTCTCCATGTTATATATACAGTACAGACCAAAAGTTTGGACACACCTTCTCATTTAAAGATTTTTCTGTATTTTCATGACTATGAAAATTGTACATTCACACTGAAGGCATCAAAACTATGAATTAACACATGTGGAATTATATACTTAACAAAAAAGTGTGTAACAACTGAAATTATGTCTTATATTCTAGGTTCTTCAAAGTAGCCACCTTTTGCTTTGATGACGGCTTTGCACACTCTTGGCATTCTCTTGATGAGCTTCAAGAGGTAGTCACCGGAAATGGTCTTCCAACAATCTTGAAGGAGTTCCCAGAGATGCTTAGCACTTTTTGGCCCTTTTGCCTTCACTCTGCGGTCCAGCTCACCCCAAATGATCTCGATTGGGTTCAGGTCTGGTGACTGTGGAGGTCAGGTCATCTGGCGTAGCACCCCATCACTCTCCTTCTTGGTCAAATAGCCCTTACACAGCCTGGAGGTGTGTTTGGGGTCATTGTCCTATTGAAAAATAAATGATGGTCCAACTAAACGCAAACCGGATGGAATAGCATGCCGCTGCAAGATGCTGGGGTAGTCATGCTGGTTCAGTATGCGTTCAATTTTGAATAAATCCCCAACAGTGTCACCAGCAAAGCACCCCCACACCATCACACCTCCTCCTCCATGCTTCACGGTGGGAACCAGGCATGTAGAGTCCATCTGTTCAACTTTTCTGCGTCGCACAAAGACACGGTGGTTGGAACCAAAGATCTCAAATTTGGACTCATCAGACCAAAGCACAAATTTCCACTGGTCTAATGTTCATTCCTTGTTTTCTTTAGCACAAACAAGTCTCTTCTGCTTGTTGCCTGTTCTTAGCAGTGGTTTCCTAGCAGCTATTTTACCATGAAGGCCTGCTGCACAAAGTCTCCTCTTAACAGTTGTTGTAGAGATGTGTCTACTGCTAGAACTCTGTGTGGCATTGACCTGGTCTCTAATCTGAGCTACTGTAAACCTGCGATTTCTGAGGCTGGTGACTCGGATAAACTTATCCTCAGAAGCAGAGGTGACTCTTGGTCTTCCTTTCCTGGGGCAGTCCTCATGTGAGCCAGTTTCTTTGTAGCGCTTGATGGTTTTTGCAACTGCACTTGGGGACACTTTCAAAGTTTCCCAATTTTGCGGACTGACTGAGCTTCATTTCTTAAAGTAATGATGGCCACCAGTTTTTCTTTACTTAGCTGCTTTTTTTCTTGCCATAATACAAATTCTAACAGTCTATTCAGTAGGACTATCAGCTGTGTATCCACCAGACTTTTGCACAACACAACTGATGGTCCCAACCCCATGTATAAGGCCAGAAATCCCTCATATTAAAGGGAATCTGTCACCCTAAATTGGCAGGATATTTAAATAATGGGCGGTGTTTTGGGTACTTGCCTTAACATGTTGTTCGCCGCTGTCTCCATTATTTCTGGGAATTGTAGTCGTTGCCCTCCATATAACGCGCCTGCGCATTGCAATCTTGAATTGCGCACGCGTGGTATGCTTTGCCCGCAGATTGCAATGCGCAGGCGCGTTATATGTAGGGCAACAACTACAATTCCCAGAAATAATGGAGACAGCGGCGAACAACATGTTAAGGCAAGTACCCAAAACACCGCCCATCTGACCTGACTGCCATCATTTAAATATCCCACCAATTTAGGGTGACAGATTCCCTTTAAACCTGACAGTGCACACCTGTGAAGTGAAAACCATTTCCGGTGACTACCTCTTTAAGCTCATCAAGAGAATGCCAAGAGTGTGCAAAGCAGTCATCAAAGCAAAAGGTGGCTACTTTGAAGAACCTAGAATATAAGACGTAATTTCAGTTGTTACACACTTTTTTGTTAAGTATATAATTCCACATGTGTTAATTCATAGTTTTGATGCCTTCAGTGTGAATTTACAATTTTCATAGTCATGAAAATACAGAAAAATCTTTAAGAGAAGGTGTGTCCAAACTTTTGGTCTGTACTGTATATATAGATATATATATATATATCTATATATACCATATATATTATATCTGTTTAGGTTTATCTTTAAACATTTAACCATATTTCTTTACTTGTGGGCTATGTTTGTGATTTATGTTCCTTAATTTATTTATGCATTGTTTTTGTATTCTTTTTATATTAATATATAGGTATTCACATTTTATTAGTTTTAATGTTTGCACTTTAATATAAGCAAATGTTTGCACCTTGCTCAATATCCTGCAAACTTCTTAGGGTTTGCTCTTGAATATATTGTCACCCATACATGTGTATGGGATTTATTTATTATTTTTGAATATTTTGTACATGCCTACGTATATGGGAAAGTAATTGTTATGGATCTTTTTTTAATTTTATTTGTTTTTATGAAGTATTGATTTTTGGATTGGATTAGGTTTCCTGTATTTTTTTCACAATAATTCCTATTTCTACAGAGACGTGTATTATATAAATTTCTGAGAGTATAACTACTTTCCACTCTTCCTCGCTGGGAGTATAAAAGTTGACCTGTGAATGGTGCTTCATGGATATGGTGTCCAGTGAGTAGTGTTGAGCGATACGATACCGCAAGTATCGGGTATCGGCCGATATTCGCTGTATCGGAATTCCGATACTTAGTTCCGATATTTTCCATATATCGTATACCGGAATCGGAAGTTCCCATAATTCTTTGAGAGGCAATGTGATTTTAGTCAGCCAATGAGGAATCCTAAGAAGTGTGGGCACATCCTGTAATGCTGCGGTCATGTTAACTAATGGCATGGCTGTGATTGGATGCTGAAATGATGTCAGAATGCACTATAAAAGGCGCAGCCGCCATTTTAGCGTCACTGTGCTGTGAATTCAGTTAGGGACAGAACGCTGCTGTGCTGACTCTGAGGGACAGTTAGAGATTGCGATTTTGTGTACTGGGCTTTAGGCAGGCTAGTTTACCACCGGATGTGTAAAGCTTCCTTTTGCCTGCAGTGTTGTTTTAACAGCTCTGCAAGGTGTGTGTGAGTGCAGGTGACGCTGCAGTTTGCTCTGTATGCAACGCTGTCTGTAGGCATCTGCACGTGTCACTGACAGACTCTTTTTTTTTTCTTCAGTGTAATTCTTGCTGCTCCATGCAATTGAAATAATAGTGTGACGTGCTTCCATCCGTATACAATACCTTGGTTGCAAACACTATAGAAGTCCACAAAGGAGCCTTTCACAGCAAGTGAACAGTTGTGTTTCAGTGTTCACTGCAGTCTGTGTATTTTTTTTTTTTTTTTTTTTTAGTGCAGATCACGCTCCAGTTACTTCAACTAATGCTGCGTGTACTCTGCTGAGCGTCTGTCACTGGCTCATCCTTGTAATTTTTAAAAAATTGCTGCTGCTTTCTTCTATTTAAAATTTGCAAAAATCTATTAGTGTGACGCTCTTCCATCAAAATACAATACATTGCTTGCAAACTTAATAGAAGTCCACAAAAAGGCCTTTCACAGCAAGTGAACAGTTGTGTTTCAGTGTTCACTCTAGTCTGAGCTTTAATTTTTTTGTAGGAGTGTAGATCCCGCTCCACTTCAACCACCGCAGCGTGTACTTGCTGAGTGTCTGTCACTGGCTCTTCCTTGTAATTTTTCAAAAATTGCTGCTGCTTTATTCTATTTTAAATTTACAAAAATCTATTAGTGTGACGCTCTTCCAGAGGACAGCGTTTGTTGGCCAGCTGTGAGTCTGCAGCACATGGTTGATTTCATGCTGCACTGCCTGAGAAACGACCGCTGCATCGGCCACATTCTCACCACGTCAGATTATTGGGTGTACACCCTCCTAGACCCTCGCTACCGGGACAACTTACAAAGCCTCATCACACCGTTGAACCGGGACCGTAAAATGCTGGAGGACCAAGACACACTGTTGAAATCCATAATGTTCTCCATTCCAGCCGAGAGCGCTGCTGCTGCTACTGCTTTACAAAGCAGCTCTGTGCGTCGAGGCATTGTAGACACCTCTGCAACAAGAGGGAGCACAAGCAGCGCCTCTGCACAGGGCAAGAGCTGTATGTTACAAATGTGGCGAAGTTTTGTGACAGCGCCACCAAGGTGTACACCATAGTGATGGGAAATCTAGTTAAGTTTGGTGATTAGTTCACCATGAACTAGTTCACTGAAAAGATTAGTTCAAAAGATTAGTTCATTTAGTTCAGTTTTTCTCCACCCTATCCTGTGAGGAGCTGATAGGAAATGCATCATGTGACCTCTGAACTAAATGAACTAGATGAACTGCTGAACAAAATGTTCTATTGAGAATGACTCAGGACAGCCTAGTTCAATCTGATGCCTCTGACTGAGCCCAGCAGTGCCACATAATGATTGTGTATGAGGGGGCTGAGAAGCAGTTCAGCATCCACCATTTTAAGAACAGAACAGGGGTCAGTGTTAAAGATTTTAGCAAGACTGATCTTCTAGGCTAGAGGCATGAACTACACACAGAAACACTCTCTCATACACACATATGAGCTGTGTCTTTGTACTGTGTGTGCAATTTCATTTTTTATTAATAATATTATTATTACTGTTATATTTGTATTTGATGTGTGGTATGCCTTGGAGGTGCTGGCTTGCCCTGCTGCCAGTGTATTATCTGAGCGCGTCTTTAGTGCTGCAGGTGGTGTACTAACAGACCGTCGCATGCGACTATCCTCAGACAATGTAGACCGGCTTATTTTTCTGAAAATGAACAAGGCATGGATCTCACCTGAATTTGCCTGTCCGTTTTCAGATTAAATAACTGTTTGCCAACGTTTTCCAAGTCTCCTGTTATGTTCATCTTTCTACCACCTGAACTCTACTCCCTGGGCTACAACACTGCCAGTCACAGGGGAATGATCATTTACAAAACAAAATGTTATCCCCAACAAATAGTAGCGCAACGACTCCAGTGCCCACTTTATCGCCAGGCACTCTCTCTCTACAATGCTGTCTCTGTTTTTTGATGGAGTAAGTTTTCGACTCAGGAAACTAATGGGATGCTCCTCCCCGTTAAGCTCCAGTCCTGAGACAACACGGCACCCAGACCTACCTCTGACGCATCAGTCTGGACAATGAATTCTCTTTTGAACTCGGGTGTGCTCAAAACTGGTGACCCACACAGTGCCCCTTTTATTGCCCCTGTTGATGACCCCTTGCTGATTTATTAACCGGCTCCAACAGATCCATGGGTATTCTCTCAAACTGGACCTCTAAAATTTTTAATGGCACCAAGGGACTCACTAAATGAGGCTGAGGACTGTGTACCTGGCGCATGCGACAAGAGTTACAATACCGTTTAACTTCTTGATAGACCCCCAGCCAGTAAAACCGTTGTATAATTCTGTGTAGGGTTTTCTTTTGGCACAAATGTCACCCTAGTACATGCACATGCGCTAAGTCCATTACCAACCTCCGATATGACTGCGGTAGCAGCAATTGCTAAAAAATTTCAACATGTATTTTATAAACCTGATACAGCAAATCTTGGTTCAGCTCTAATTGTTTAAATACTGTAGCTGCCCCGGGGTGTTGGGGTTCCCCATTGACAACCAGTAAATTTTCACGGGCTAGACTCAACGTAGGGGCCGCGGAGTTGCGCCTTAACAAATTTGTCACCTGTCACATTTAAGTATTACAATTCAGGTCCCGGTGTCAAATCTTCCATCTCCCCAACTAACACTTCGATAGGAGAGGGGTTTTCCTACTCCACCGAAGGCAAAGGTAATACTGCCCACTGCACACATGTGTTATGCATAGTGAGACTGATAGTAGCCAACAAAGTAGCTAACAAAGGCCACTTGTGATCGCCCTATCAGCGTAGGACCAATGCTACTCAAAAGATCTGCCATGATCCTGGACAAAATCTTTATATAATGGTCAATGAGTGAGAATGTACGATAGGATCCAGGCAGATGTGAAGGTTTGTTTGGTTTTAGTAGCAACTTCATGTGTGACATGTTTGAATGGCTGGGCAACCCTCCTGTCTCCAATATATGATTGAAGGTGCGTACCAATGTGGACGCGATATCCTCACTCAATAATTTTAATAATTTGGCTGTAAACCGTCAGGTCCTGGAGCTTTCCCGTATTTAAAGTAACTTATCGCCGCTGTCACTTCCGTCACCTCAATTTGTTTTTTTAAAAGGAGAAGCTGATAGTTTGTGATGGATGGTAACCGTATTCCATCTACAAAGGTGTTACCCTCCGCACTATCCGTATGTTCCACCTTATATAAGTCTGAGTAGTATTCTTGTAGAATGGTGTTTATGGTTCGAGGGTCTGTGTTCATGATCCCATGTTTATTCGTTAACGCTGTAATATGTTGATGACGAATGTGATTTCCTTTCGCTAGTCGTGCTAATAGTCTCCCTCATTTGCTACCATAACGATATACATCGGCTCTATAATTGTTATTACTGCTTCTCTCTCGTCGATATACCCATACGTGTAAGTCAGCCTTAGCCTGCTTACATCTATTTTTAACCTGTGTTGATGAACTTGTCTTGTTTGCCGTGTACCTATCGCGTAATATCCTGCTAGCCTGCGAGTAGTTTGTCGCGATCTTCTTTTTTAGCATTGTCTGATAACCTACTAGTTTCCCGCGCATTACTCCCTTCCCTGCTGCCCATAAAAATTCCGGCCTATCCCTAGTATCTCCATTATCCCTTACATATTAAAAACACCATTGCTTCACGTGATGTCGAAACTTCTCATCCATTAACAAATAGGTCGGGAAGCGCCAAGTTTGGTTTGGCCCCATCTGCACCATATCTGGCAGGGTCACTGATACGGGCACGTGGTCATATATAGCTACGTTGTGCACATATGCCTCTTCCACTCCCCTTAATAGCTCCTGTGCTAGCAATATATAATCTATTCTGGACCAAGAGTCATGTGGCGCCGAATAGAATGAATATTCACTGCCATCTGGGTTCAGGTGTGTCCAAATGTCTACAAAGTTACTCGTGTCTAGCAAGGGTTATTATAAACGTGTGTCATGTGATCGCACATTCATTCGCATCGACCTACAGTTCTTCACTGGTTCGATTCACCATATTTAAGTCACCACCGTGGGTGGTTTTAATGCTCTCCTATCGGCCTGATATGCTTGGATACCTGGGATAAATTCAGGAACGTCTCCAAACTCCCTACTCACATGTCAGCGCAGGAACCGTAAGAGGGAACATGCTTGTTTTGTTGCGCATAGGTGGAGTTTTATACAGTAAATGATTAGTGCTGTCTTATTTTTTGCGTCCCAAGGGCAGAATAAGTCTGCGTAACGTTACATTTTACAGACACTCATATAATAGACACACGCTACCCTAACCGTGACACAAGGAAGGTATTGTTGCCGGATAAAGCCGCCATTTTAGCGTCACTGTGCTGTTAATTCAGTTTGGGACAGAACGCTGCTCTGCTGACTCTGAGGGACAGTTAGAGATTGCGATTTTGTGTACTGTGCTTTAGGCAGGCTACTTTACCAACCGCTGTGTACATCTTCCTTTTGCCTTGCAGTGTTTTTTTCACAGCTCTGCAAGGTGTGTGTGTGAGTGCAGGTGACACGCTGCAGTTTGCTCGGCATACAACGCTGTATGTAGGCATCTGCACATGTCACTCTCACACTCTTTTTTTTTTTTTTCTTTAGTGTAATTCTTGCTGCTCCATTCAATTGAAATTATAGTGTGACGTGCTTCCATCCGTATCCAATACATTGGTTGAAAACACTGTAGAAGGACACAAAAACCCCTTTCACAGCTAAGAGTTGTGTTCACTGTAGTCTGAGATTTTAATTTATTCAATTTTGATCACGCTCAAGTTACTTCTTCAAGCAATGCTGCTTGTACTCTGCTGAGCGTGTCTTACTGCCTCATCCTTGTCATTTTTCTCGAATTGGTGTACATGTACATCAAAGTAGTCTTCATTTTGATCGAAATCCAAGCAGGTACCCGGACACTCTATGGCTGCTTTTATACGGTGGACTGGCTCCAACATTCAATAAGACTTAAGATGCAATCGGGCACCTTGTCAAGGCCCAATCCTCTTCTCCCTCTGATATAATAAATAATAATAAACTTTATTTATATAGCGCCAACATATTCCGCAGCGCTTTACACTTTAACAGTTTCAAAACACAAGTCATAGGTAACAACGTTAACAATACAATAATTAAAGCAAAATAAGCCGACCCTGCTCGTGAGAGCTTACAATCTACAATGAGGTGGGGGAGATACAAAGTACAGGTGTGTATATATAATGGTGCATTTCCAATGATGGTCCAGCCATCTTGAGGGAGTGAGGCATGGATGGAGATAGTGAATGGGCTCCACATACACACTTAAACATAGAACGACTTTGGTTATTGAATGTGATAGGCCACTCTGAACAAATGTGTTTTGAGGGAGCGCCTGAAACCAGGCAAATTGTGGATAGTCCTAATTTCTTGTGGTAGAGCATTCCAGAGGATTTGCGCAGCGCGGGAGAAGTCTTGGAGTCGGGAGTGGGAGGTACAGATTACTGCAGAGGTTAGTCGAAAGTCATTTGCAGAGCGCAGCAATCGGTTAGGCCGATAGATAGAAATGAGGGAGGAGATGTAGGGGGGTGCTGCACTGTGGAGAGCTTTGTGGGTGAGAACCAGTACTTTGAATTGGATCCTATAATGAATGGGCAGCCAGTGTAAGGACTGGCGAAGAGCGGACGCGTCCGAGTACCGATTAGCCAGATGGATGACCCTGGCTGCTGCATTAAGGATGGACTGGAGAGGGGATAGTCGAGTAATGGGGAGGCCAAGTAATAGAGCATTGCAGTAGTCCAGGCGGGAGTGGATCAATGCTACAGTGAGGGTTTTTGTTGTTTCCATGGTGAGAAAAGGGCGGATTTTAGAGATGTTCTTTAGGTGTAGACGGCAAATATCTAACAAACAGGTCATGCTGGAGAGACTTGCACCTACTGCCACTCAGGGTCTTCAGCTCCTTTGTGAGAAACTAATGTTTGGCCAGCCAGTATATCAAATAAAGTTCATGAGAAATGGGAACTGTGGTTGGCTTCACTTTTGGTACTGGGTGCTAATACCAAACCATGGTGTGCCATTCAATGGATATTCCTGGCTGGTTGGAGACAAGCTCATTCCCACAGAAAAGTACCAGAAAGCTAAGGAGATGGTGGCCTCTCTCAACATGAAGGAGTTTGCTCGTTGTCTAGGAGACCGACCACCCCTGCTGTGTACCTTGTCAACGTTGTGTTGAAGCTTGCAAGGATTAAGAGGTTACAGTGGTAAGTCCGGTTTTTACTAAAGATCCTGCTGTGTATTATAGTTTTTATGTTTTAAAAAAAAATTATCTTAGGAATGTTAAATAAATTTCATTTTTTTTTTAAATACAATGTATCTTATGAATGTTAAATATTTTTTTTTTTTTTTATAAAATAAAATGTATCTTATGAATGTTAAATAACTTTTTTTTTTTTTTCAGGTATTTGATCTACCGTAGCTAGTTGCTGATCGTTGACTCTACACCCCTCTCCCCAGAATGTTACTCGGGTTATGGGGAGAAAATCACCGCTATTCCAGACTGATTTCATGTTAATGTGTCTGGCTCTTAAACAGCACACAGCACTTGATGTTAGTTTATCTTTTTCCTAAATTATTTGTTACACTACCCTTCTCACATTTTATTTTTTTTTTTTTTAAGCACAAGTTTTTTTACACTTCCTTGTTCTGTAAGTAGGCTTAATGGTTAAATGTTTTATACTAGATGTAAATATGTAACATGTAAATTTTATATTAAGATTTTGCAAATTATTAGGTCCACACCATCAGGCTCTTTCGTCCCCTCTCCCTCAGAGTAGCGGTAATATATCGGACCCCAGGCTCGCCCACACAGTTCCTTGACCACTTCTCTGCCTGGCTGCCGCACTTTCATGTCCTCAGAAGTACCAACCCTTATCCTTGGAGACTTCAACATCCCCATTAACAGCCCTACTTCCACACTCAAAACACATTTGTTCAGAGCGGCCTATCACATTCACTAATCAAAGTCATTCTATGTGTAACTGTGTGTGTGTGTAGCCCATTCACTATCTCCATCCATCCCTCACTCCCTGAAAATGGCTGGACCATCATTGTAAATACACCATTGTATATAAACAACTGTACTTTGTAGCTCCCCCTCCTCATTGTAGATTGTAAGGTCTCACGAGCAGGGGCGGCTTATATTGCTTTAATTATTGTATTGTTAACGTTGTCACTTATGACTTGTGTTATGAAACTGTTAAACTGTACAGCGCTGCGGAATCTGTTGGCGCTATATAAATAAAGATTATTATTATAGAGGCCCACTCAGTAGTGGTGAAGTGAACGGCGCAAATTGCGAGTTGATTGCGACTGATGCAGCTGATACTCCATTACTGCTGGCTGCTGCTCACACAACCGCTCCAACATATGTAACATGGAATTCCACCTGGTGGATACGTCACATATGATGCGATGTTCAGGAAGGCAAAATCTGCGTTGCAGAGCTGCAATGCGCGATCTGGCCATGGTGGAACGTCGCAAGTTAGCGCACTCTAGGCGGACCTTGTGCAGCAGTGCATCAAGATCCGGATAGTCCCTCAAAAAACTCTGGACGACCAAGTTTAGCACATGTGCCAGACATGGTATGTGAGTGACGTTGCCTAGGCCCAGACCTGCCACCAGATTTCGGCCATTGTCATACACTACCAAGCCTGGCTGGAGATTCGCTGGCAAAATACACATGTCGCTCTCTTGCTTTATGGCATTCCAGAGCTCCAGCGCTGTGTGGCTTTGATTCCCCATGGAAATTAATTTCAGGACGGCCTTTTGACGTTTGGCCACGTCTGTGCTCATATCGGTCAACAGGCTCGCTGTCTGGGTGTTATGTTTGACACCAATCTCTCCTTCACCTCCCATATACAATCTGCTGCCCGCTATTGCCGCCTACACCTAAAGAACATCTCTCCCGAATCCAAGACTTCTCCCGCGCTGCGCCAATACTGTGGAATGCTGTACCCCAAGAAATTAGAACTATCCACAATTTGCATGTTTTCGGGCGCTCACTCAAAACACATTTCTTCATAGCGGCCTATCACATTCACTAATCAAAGTCATTCTATGTGTAAGTGTGTGTGTGTAGCCCATTCACTATCTCCATCCATCCCTCACTCCCTCAAAATGGCTGGGCCATCATTCTAAATACACCATTGTATATAAACACCTGTACTTTGTATCTCCCCCACATATTTGTAAATTGTAAGCTCTCACGAGCGTGTGCGGATTATATTGCTTTCATTATTGTATTGGTAACGTTGTTACTTATGACTTTTGTTCTGAAACTGTTAAACTGTAAAGCGCTGCGTAATCTGTTGGCGCTATATAACTAAAGATTCTTATTAAGCGTTCACGGGTCCATGTGGAGGTAGACCGTGACGGCTCCTGCAACGATGTTTCTGAGGAACTGGAGAAGGAAGAGTCAATGTGTACAGACTTGATTCCCGCAATCCTTGTAGTTGCCTGAACATGTACAGCGCCACTCGCAAGATCTGTACCCGGCTCCACAACATTGACCCAATGGGCAGTAAGGGAAAGGTATCGTCCCTGGCCATGGGTACTGGTCCACGCAGCGGTGGTCAGGTGGACATTGCTACTGACGGAGTTTAGTAGCGCATGTTTAATTTTAACCTCAACAACATGCTTTTGCAGACCAGGGACGGCTTGCCTGCTGAAATAAAATCAGCTTGGCACATTGTATTGTGGGACTGCCAATGCCATTAAGTTCCGTAAACTGTCAGTCTCCACCAGCCTGAATGACAGCATTTCAAGGGACAGGAGTTTTGCAATGCCAGCATTCAGAGCCTGTGCTCGTGGATGGTTTGCCGAGATTGGGCCTACACCCGATACGCCACAACCTGACACCCACAGATAAACAAGCCATAAAATCTCTGAAAGATAACCCCAACATTATTATTAAACCAGCAGATAAGGGGGGTGCTATCGTTATTATGAATAAGACCCAATCTATTGCCGAAATTCATAGACAACTGTCAGTTAACCTAACCTACAGACAACTCAATTGTGACCCTACATTTTACATCTGTCAAAAAATTGATCGTATCCTGACAAAACATCTTTAATTGATCACCATAGACTGTAAGACTATGACATTCCTTAATATTCAATACCCCATCACCCCTGTTTTCTACACACTCCCAAAAATCAACAAAAAACTACATTATCCACCCGCATACCCTAGAGGGATAATTCTCCGTGTTCTACAGTATCACCCAAATGTTTAACATGTTGCCTAATTCCTATGTATATATATTCTTCACCCTATGTAATATTGTATATATGTATATATTATACATTGTCATTGACTGTAAATTTTTCTATCTCTTCCAGCGACTATTTGATAAAGGCCACTGCGTTGCCCAAAACGTCAGTCAGTAGTCTCATAGCTATTTTCTTTTTTCACATCAAGTGTGCAATAAAAATTTCAAATTTAACCATGACATATGCAGTTAAACTTGTGCAGTGATTCTCTATAGACTGTACATCTTCAGTGTGTCTTTGTAACTCAACTACGTGTTTTCTCCGCACATGTTTACACATATTTGTGGTATTGAGGTTACTGACACTTTACCTCTTTTTACTTTTTGATTACACAGCTTGCATTTGACATAGCAAATATCATCTGCAAGTGTGTGAAAAAAGGACCACGCAGTGCAAGTCCTGGGAGCGTCCGTTTAGACTTTTGTAAGAGAAATCCGAACAGGTGCCAAAATGGAGGCTACAGGCAACAGAGTATGCAGCCTAACTCTCCCTCCTGTTTGTACCGTTGGGGCAATCGCTTCCTCAGAGCTGCTACCACCACCTTCCTGTTCCTCACGCCATGTTGGGTCTTGGACCTCATCATCTCCACTAACCTCTTCCAACACCTGCTGCTGTTGGGTGGTCTGGCCACCACCATGCTCAACAGAAACTGGGACCTGAGTCTCATCATCATCAGATGCGTTCTGCGGTGTGCTGACCATCGGCACTGTCTCACCCGCCTCTTCAGATTCAGAGAGACACAGCTGTTGCGCATCACTGCATACTCCCTCTTCTTCACATTCCAGAATGCTGCTTGGCTGTGCCCCTGTTTGCAAACCAACAGATTCTGAGAACAGAAGCAGAGACTCAGCTGGCTCCTGTACACAACTCTCTGACTGACTGGGCAATTTGGCAGGCGGTGAAGAGACAGATGGTTGATCAACAGTGCTGTGTTCCTGAGAGGAGGTGGAAGCAATTGAAGTCGATGCATTGGACCCTGGGCTCCAACACCGCCAGTTGTTGCCTGTAAGTGCTGTTAGCACAGTCAACACTTGCTCCTGTGTTACTGGGGTTGAGTAATGGCAGCTGTTCCCCTGCTGTGTGTACGACAAAAAGTCATGCTGCCTCCACCCTGTCCTCCTCTCATTCCTGGGCTCCAACACCGCCAGTTGTTGCTCGGAAGTAATTGGCACGGGTACTGACTCATGCCCACCCTGGTTACAGCACCACAGCTGTTTGCTGGCAGTGTCAACGTAAATTAGCCTCCAATAAGTTGTCCTGTCATGTTGCATTCCGGTTATCCGACTCTATGGTGCCTGCAGTTTAGGTGATTCCTATGTGTGCTGTGGGATATGTAAATAAAGGCTCTTTCCGTTGTGAAAATAGGACAAGCACCCACTGTAGGACTGTGTGATTTGGTAACTGCAGACGGCTTGCGGCCTGTCAACTTACATTTTCATGGGTGCCTTATGGTACCCGTCCGAGTTCCAGTACCGTCAGCTGGTTCTCCACAGTGCCTTTGGCCTAGGTGCCTCCATCTCGGTATCCGAGTTCCTGCAATGTCTGCTTGTCCTTGGTAGTGCTTTGGAGCACAGGTACCTCCTGCTTAGTAACCGTGTCCCAGTAACGTCAGCTGGTCCTCGGTTGTGCCATTGCCTCTTTTCCTTCTGCTGCCCCTCCGGGTTCCAGCACAGTCAGCTGGTCCTCGTTACTTGCATTGGCTCTTGTACCTTCTGCTACCCGTCCGGGTTCCAGTGCCGTCAACTGGTTCTCCGCAGTGCCTTTGGCCTAGGTGCCTCCATCTCGGTATCCGAGTTCCTGCAATGTCTGCTTGTCCTTGGTAGTGCTTTGGAGCACAGGTACCTCCTGCTTAGTAACCGTGTCCCAGTAACGTCAGCTGGTCCTCGGTTGTGCCATTGCCTCTTTTCCTTCTGCTGCCCCTCCGGGTTCCAGCACAGTCAGCTGGTCCTCGTTACTTGCATTGGCTCTTGTACCTTCTGCTACCCGTCCGGGTTCCAGTACCGTCAACTGGTTCTCCGCAGTGCCTTTGGCCTAGGTGCCTCCATCTCGGTATCCGAGTTCCAGCAACGTCTGCTGGTCCTTGGTAGTGCTTTGGAGCACAGGTACCTCCTGCTTAGTAACCGTGTCCCAGTAACATCAGCTGGTACAAGGTTGTGCTACAAATACAAGATACAGAACAAGAGACACAAGAACAATAAGCAGAAGATCTAAAAGCAGAAGAACATGAAGTATAAGACCAAAATGAAGAACAAAATATATGCTCTAAATTATAAGCAGAAGAAGACTAAGCAGTGTATGGGGGTGAGTCCGTTCCTCCTTGGGGTGCCCCTGGTAAATGCCTGATGCTGCAGGCTAAACTGAACACGGACAAATACTGTTGTAATTTAAATCTTTTGTGGCAGCAAGAACGGAACGGTGAAAAAATCATACTTTTACAGATTACAAGTACAGGAATCTATGTCACAAATAAGAATATGATGAAGAAGATGAAGGACTATAATATGAAGAAGAATAATAGTTTAAAAAGAACAATATGAGTAATGTTAACAAAAAGATGAAAAGCAAGAAGTTTTAGAAGAAGATAAAGAAGGTGAAGATGAAGAATAATTTGATGACAAAGATGATGCTGCTGAAGATTATGAAGGAGAAAGTGTGGCAAAAGTTAAAAAGGTGAAGAGCATGGAAGTTGTGAAACATACATATTTGCCAAAATAGAAAAAAGGTTAACAACATTGTCAATTTCTTCGTCAATCCGAACGTATTTCCTAAAAAAAAAAAATTAATGCTATTCCATTGGATTGGGTTAAACATCTATGCCTTTAATGTCTCCTCAACTTCCCCAATACATTCTACATTACTCTTTGTTGTTTTCCTTCATGTACAATTAACCTACAAGGCAAGAATGGTTTTTTTTTAATTTCGATTTTGTTCCATAGACTTACATTGGACTTCCGATATCGGTATCGGGTATCGCCGATATTTTTTGGGTATCGGCGATACCATTCCGATTCCGATACTTTTGGATATCGGAAAGTATCGCTCAACTCTACCAGTGAGTAACAAAAGCACATGTAACACACTCACTTATGTATTTATTTATACAGGGAAATGATGAATAGCAGCATCCATTATTTGTCTTCCATTCAGGATCCTACAAATCCTTACTAAGCAAATTATTTATTATTATTATTATACATTTATATAGCGCCATTTATTCCATGGCGCTTTACATATGAAAAGGGAAAAATATAGACAGATACAATAAACATGTGCTAGACAAGGGACACACAAGTACAGAAGGAGAGAGGACCCTGCCCGCGAGGGCTCACAGTCTACAGGGATGGGTGAGAATACACTAGGAGAGGGTAGAGCTGGTCGTGCGATGGTTCAGTAGACTGAGGATCATTGCAGGTTGTAGGCTTGTCGGAACAGGTGGGTCTTCAGGTTTTTCTTGAAGGTCTCCGTTGTTGGTGAAAGTCTGATGTTTTGCGGCAGGGAGTTCCAGAGTATGGGGGAAGCCCGGGAGAAGTCTTGTATGCGGTTGTGGGAAGAAGAGATGAGGGGGGAGTCGAGAAGGAGATCTTGAGAGGATCGAAGGTTGCGTGTAGGTAGGTAGCGGGAGACATGTCACAGATGTATGGAGGAGAAAGGTTTGGATGGCTTTGTATGCCATGGTTAAGGTTTTGAACTGGAGCCTCTGGGCAATAGGAAGCCAGTGAAGGGCCCTGGCATTTGTGGGGAGGCTGGGGAATAGCGGGAAGACAGGTGGATTAGTCCTTACCAACTTCCATCAGCCAAAACAACAGATATACTGTCTTGAAATGAAGCAGACACAGGAAGGAGACACAAAAACAACAAACAAACTGTGGGGGCGACCTCTGGTCACATCACTAACCTCTTCACACTAGCAGTGTATTCTACATCACCAGGCCAAGCTATTACTAGAAGATTTGCTTCGTTTGCAACATTTTTCTAATATTTAATAATATAGGAACTTGTAATTTTATAACAAAATGTATCAATGCTAATTCCATCCATTTCACAATCACAAACAGAACAAAAGAAGGACTATCACCATATGTAGTGTATTCTCTTATAATCAACCCACGCTCCCCTACACACTTTCTTGGGGCTTCCTGGAAAAGGGAAACATACAGCTGAGCCTTTGTGAATGAAGAGTCCCAGGAGAAATGCACAAAAGAAGCTCCTGACTCTGCAGGCGCAGGCTCAGCAGGCAAACTCAAGCGTGATACTGTGTTTAATGAGTTCAGTTCAGGCCCCATGTGTGGCAGGGTCATAACCAGCACTTCACATTCAGATTAGGGAAAACTTGAACACTTTCATACATTTATATTATCCTACTATGTGTTCATTAAGGTTTAGGGTTTAGATTGTGTTATACTAAGAAATCATTTCCTAATAGTAGTAATGTCGACAAGCTCTAGGAACTTTTTTGTTAATTTGCGTTCGACTTCTATGCACCTTCAAATTGCAACTGTGACCATTTGAATACAGAAGAATAAATATGCTATTACACTTTAAAGAGAAACTCCAGAGAGATAAAAAAAAATTGCCCTCATAAACGATAAGGCTGTGTGCACACGTTGCGGATTTTGTTGTGGATCTGCAGCATTTTTTTCCGGACGGATTTGCACCAAATCCGCAAAGGGTAGCTCAAGCAATGTTAATCAATGGGAATCCAGAATTGTTGCACATGCTGCGGAAAATTCCGCACTTTTTCGCAGCGTTTTATTTTCCGCAGCATGTCAATTTTTTTTGAGGATCTGTAGCGTTTCTGCACCCATTGACTTACATTGAGTCAGTCAAATCCGCAGCTAAACCGCAGTTGTAAAAAGGTTTGCGGATTAGCTGCGGATTTGCATGCCAGAAATGCTGCGGAAAGGAAGAAGGAAGAGTGTGTGGGCGGAGAATATAATGTGAGCAGAGAATATGTTTGTGTCTGTCTGCGGGTGTCTGTGTCTGTCTGGAGATGTCTGTCTGCGGGTGTCTGAGTGTGCGTGTGTCTGTGTGTGTGTTTGTCTGCGGGTGTCTGTGTAGCCAGGCATCATCTGATGCACCACCGTCAGATGTCACCGGAGTTCGTGCTGTCCCTTGCAGCACCGCTGCGTGAGAAAATTCTCACACAGCGGTAGGGTCGTAAAGTGAAAGCACGAACTCCGGTGAACTCTCAGTGATGCACTGCAGGAGCGATTATCTCCTGTCAATGTTTCACTGGAGGAAGGTTAGAGCAGTCACATCTTCTGATGTGACTGTTCTACACGTGAGATCGTCATGGGACACTCGGTAAATGGACTACGTCAGACAGGGAGTATTTGTGTTGGTTTGGTTTATTTTTTTTTTTTTCAGCAGATCGAGGGCTTCGTTGGGATTAGGCGTTTAAATAAAAATGGAAAACTGTGTTTAGTCTTATTCAAAATAAAGGACTTTATTCTGGCTGTGTCTTTATTTACCATATAGCTATAGGATTAGTAATGGATAGGTGTCTTATAGATGCCTCTCCATTACTAATCCATGGGCTTGATGTCACCGGACAATACAAAGGTGACATGAACCCCACAAATATTGCCCAACTTGCCACCGTTACAGGGCAAGTGGGAAGAGAGAGGCTAAGTGCCAGAAATGGCGCATATATAACATGCGCCATTTCTGGGACAGCAGAGAGCTGATGTTTTTACCCTGGGGGGGACAATATCCATGGCCCCTTCACAGGCTATTAATATCAGCCCGCAGCTGTCTGCCTAGACTTTGCTGGTTTGATTTTATTGCGTAACCCAATGTCAATTTTTTTCTGGGGTTCGCCTCGGCTACCCTCTGCTGGTTAGAAAATTACTCGGAAACCCACGCAATTTTTTTGTGTCATTTTTGGAAAATTTCACGCAGCTTTTGTGTGTATGTGTGTCTTTTATTTAACTCTTTATTTACCATTTTATTAATGAGGGTATCTGGCTGACATCTTTTCATTACTAAACCTCGGGCTTGGTATTACATGTATATATATACAGTGGGTTCGGAAAGTATTCTGACCCCTTTAAATTTTTCACTCTTTGTTTCATTGCAGCCATTTGGTAAATGCAAAAAAGCTAATTTTTTTCTCATTAATGTACACTCTGCACCCCATCTTGACTGATAAAAAACAAATGTAGAAATTTTTGCAAATTTATTAAAAAAGAAAAACTGAAATATCACATGGTCATAAGTATTCAGATCCTTTGCTCAGACACTCATATTTAAGTCACATGTTGTCCATTTCCTTGTGATCCTCCTTGAGATGGTTCTACTCCTTCATTGGAGTCCAGCTGTGTTTAATTAAACTGATAGGACGTGATTTGTAAAGGCACACACCTGTCTGTATAAGACATAGGGCCTGTGCAGAAGTTTTAAAGGAAAGGCGGCCCATTTTGTAGCTCAGAGCCGTCGGCCCAGCGGGCATCTGCTAGCCTTGGCAGATTGCCAATCCGGGCATGGAAAGTTCACTGTAATATGGAAGGCAATGAAATGAATGGTTAGCAAAATCAGATTTGTCACAATTTTTTTATTTGTTAGGTTCTTTTCTATTAAAGAGCTTCTGTCCTATAGTATTAATCTTCCTTCACAATGGTTCCAACACTAAACCCTGGTTTGCCTTCTTGTAAAGTCTCTGTTGTCCCTGCAGACTTGGAGATCTCCAACATTACTCCATGCAGCTATAAGGACCTTCTCTCTTTACTCTTTGGGTTTCCGTTGTCCTGGCAGGAAGTTAGCGACGTTCTCGTAATTACAAGGGTGGTATAGCAGGTGAGGTCACTCGGAATAATTAGGGGTCAATTTTCTTGTAGAAGTTATGTAAGCCTTTTTTTTCCTTTAAGACAGAAGAAACAAAACTATTAACGCTTGTTTTAAGGTCTGACTGCAAGCGCTGACCCTCCTCAGCTATTTGTTAAAGGGAAGTTAGGGGGAACTCCAGGCTACGGGGCCATACTGCTATGCTTTTTTTCCAAATTGTCTTTGGAAATTAAAATCTATCAGCGGCCAGTGCATTACATTAGTTTGTGGGACAGAACATGTTGTTAAAGGGTCTGTTTCATTAGTGCACTCACCATAAGCTTTATTAGGGCAGATGTCAGCAGAATATGGACATAGTATACAGACATCCCCCTCTCAGGAATCCTTCCCCGATATTAGCTGTGGCTACAAACAACAGCAAACAGCTGAAGAAATTTGAGGCGGACTATTTTCCCATACAGTTTCCCCATACAGTTATGCCATATCCATAAAATATTCTATAAATGTGTGATAGGCGGAGGTCCCAGAGGTAAGACCCACATCTGTTTACAGACCTGGGGAACTATAAATGGGGAGATGGCCATTCACTATTGTGGAGGTTCCAAAAAGATCTGAGCACTCAGCCTTGTGTTTGGTTATTTTCATAGACATTAACATGAGCGGCAGGGTACATACGAAACCAATGCTCCACCAAATTCTTCCTGAAGCAATTATGTGGCTGATTCATAACCCCTCTACTATTGATTTGAGAGTTCCTAAATGGTTGGAAACCCACACCAGTTAATGTATTTGAGATGTTGTACCCTCTTAAGGAAAGTTCAGAGGAAAATACCTTCAACAAAACTGCTGGTTGGGTCGGATGTGGTTTTCTGTGCCACTTGGTTTGTTGTCTCATAGGTTTATGCTTAAAGTTCTTTCCATACTGTTTGGTGCAGGACTGGTGCTGTTCTTCTTCATATTAAAGGGAATTTGTCACCCCATTTTGGCTATATCAGATAAAGATATGACTGAATAGTGCGTCCCATAAGTAACCTATCGGTATGTATGATGTATCCTGATACCCCCGTTTTGATGCCAAAATACCTTTGTAAACGTCGTATTTTGGTATGCTAATCAGGGCGGTCCGGTCCGGAGGGCGGAGTTTTCTCTACCTATCGGTATGTATCATATATCCTGATACCCTCGTTTTGATGCCAAAATACCTTTGTAAACGTCGTATTTTGGTATGCTAATCAGGGCGGTCCGGTCCGGAGGGCGGAGTTTTCTCTCTTCCCCTCCCCACTCCTCGGCATCTCTTACGTATGGTCGTCTGTGAATCGCACAGACTGCGTTCGGCTTCCCGCAATTGCGCTTTTAAAATTCCCCCCGCGCATGCGCAGTGTGCTTTGCCCAACAGTGGGCAAAGCATAAAATCATTACAGCACATGCGCAACTCTTTCCTTGCCCCGGAAATGACTGCTTGCCTTGGACGACTTCCAGGGCAAGGAAAGTGAAGGACAATAGCTGCGCATGCGCTGTAATGATTGGTTCAGGTCAATCTGTTTTAATTTATCTGTAATTTCAAGAAGTTATCAAAAAATAAATAACCACAAGTGTGAACCTGGTGTAGAATGTACAAATTGTCCAGAGTCTCTCTTGCGCCATGTTCACACGTGCAGAAGTGCTGTATTTTTTTCTATACGTATTCATACCAAAACAATCAATATTTTACATTACGGTTTTTGCTGCAAATTTTTTTCGGGTGCATTTTTTTTAGTAGAGGAATGCTTCAATTCCACAATTGGAGACTTCATTGGAATTTTGCATGCATTTTTCATGCTCTCCATAGTAGACTATAGTGTAAAAGAAAAAAATAGCATAAAAAAGTTCACAGTTCTGTTGCATCATTATGACCCCTGTATATATTACAACTTAGGGAGCGATAAATTAAGTGAAAAGAAAAAAAACAACAAAAAAGTTTTAAAAAAATATGAAAAAATTTCAATTTTCCTCCATTGAAAAAGAAAATAATAAAAAATAAATAGTCAAGTGATATCGCCGCATCCAGCAAAGTCTGAGCTATCAAAAGATTAATAATAATAATAATAATAATCTTTATTTTTAAAAGATAAAAATAATTAACCCAATTGGTAAACACAAAAAAAATGTTTAAATCGTCAACATTACGGTATTTTTTGGTCTCTGCAATACCACTAAAAATCTTGTAAGAAGCAATTAAAATGTCATATCTATCCCAAAGTAATATCAATAAAAATGTTGTCTCGCATCCACATCACACTTTTAGATGCTGCCACTCACCGTTTTGATAGGCCAGTGAGACACCTGCACTGGGTCACACACTAGCACACATGCCACCCAGCTTTTCTGAGCACCTGATAGGTGCTCTTCTTGCACTTTTGCATACACATACAGTGATACACAACCAAGGTACACTCGCCCTCCTCAGGGTTTGGGGGTATGTTTAGAGCAGAAAGGAACAAACTTATTAAAAATTAGATTGAAAGGGAACCTGTCAGCAGGATTGTGCACAGTAACCTACAGACAGTGTCAGGTCGGCGCCGTTATACTGATTCCAATGATACCTGGGTGATGAAATCTGTCTTGTGGTTGTTGTGTAATCTGTATTTGTAGTTTTCAGTTTTAAGATTTCGGTGCTTCACAGTGGCCTGTGGGCTGGGCTGTGGGAGATCATGTGGGCGGCGCTTACATATACATCTGTATGGCTTGTGACAGATCATTGATCCCTCAGTCACCTGCTCCCTATTTTACATACTGCATAGAATATTGTGGGGTTAGAAAACATTTTTTTACTTTCATTAAAATGGCACCGCCGGGGCTCCTGCGCTATAACATGATACATTCCTAATATGTACATATGCATTTATGCTTTAGTCCTATACTAATAATAAATAATAATAATTTTATTTCTATAGCGCCAACATATTCCGCAGCACTTTACATTATAGAGGGGACTTGTACAGACAATAGACATTACAGCATAACAATAATCACAGATCAAAGTAGATACCAAGAGGAATGAGGGCCCTGCACAATAGCGTCTATCGCGTCTATTGGTATGCACTCTATACTTCTGCTTGCTGCCAACCACTGCTTTACCATCTTGCAACATAGTTTAATGTGCCTGGTAAAGCTCTGGTATAATTCATTTTTGCACTGTGTACTAATACTTACTGCTTCATATCCTGTGACTTGGGCCTCTGTAGATCTTATCAGGTGGAAGTTGCTAAAGCATATAGATGTTGCCAGGTCTAGTGCCTTTGATGATCTAACCACCCCCTGGTGTGCTGGCCCCAGCTGCCAAATTATCCCAAACTAGCTCCCACAATCCCACTCTCCTAACCCTGTAGTGTGGGCTATATATTTAGGACTAGTCTAATGGGTGCACGCAGTGTGGGGTGCAGCACGCAAGCATCCCAGAAGCAAAGCATCACAGAAGATAAGCATCGTGTAAACGGCAGTTATCCATGGCAGTTAATCAGGGCTGGAATCAGGTAGCCCACACTTTGCTTTCTTTTTAATTATGTTCTTTACCTCTATCCTCCTGTGTTCCCTTGCCATCCACACTCACCGCCCCATCCCCCCTCCATCACGACTCATACACATCAGCCCCTCCATACTTCCCTCTCCCATGTACAGCTTCCATGCACTCCTCACCTTCCTGAGAAACCTCAGCCCATCTTGCCCAAACACATCACAGAAAAAACCTACTTACAACTCCAACAACTACCTGCTCTTTATCTTCCTACTCCTACTAAATTTCAGGGGACATCTCCCCCAACCCTGGTCCACCATCCCCCAACCTCAATCCCTACCCTACCTCATATCGAAACCATAATAATCTTATTAATATTACTTGCACTCCCTCATCTCCTTCTTTCAATTGTGCCCTCTGGAATCCACAGTCTGCATGCAACAAGCTATCCTTCCTGCACAACTACTTTCTGAACAACTCTCTTCATCTGTTGGCCCTCACTGAAACCTGGATTCAGGATTCTGACACGGTCTCCCCTGCTGCCATTTCCTATGATGGCTTACAGTTCTCCCATTCCCCGAGACCCTGCAAACAGACATGGTGGTGGAGTTGGCATACTCCTGTCCCCACAATGCACTTTCCAGGTCATCCCTCCAATTCCATCACTCTCATTCCCTTCTTTTGAGGTCCACACCATCAGGCTCTTTCGTCCCCTCTCCCTCAGAGTAGCAGTCATATATCGGCCCCCAGGCTCGTCCACCCAGTTCCTTGACCACTTCTCAGCCTGGCTGCCGCACTTCATGTCCTCAGAACTACCAGCCCTTATCCTTGGAGACTTCAACATCCCCATTAACAGCCCTACTTCCACATCTGCATCTCAGCTTCTATCACTAACCACTTCTCTAGGCCTCTCACAACTTTCAACCTCTGAGACACACAAGGATGGTAACACCCTTGACCTGGTCTTTGTCCGCCTCTGTTCAATCTCCCACCTAAATAACTCACCGCTTCCACTTTCTGACCACAACATTCTCTCCTTCACCCTCTCAAATCCTCGACCACTCCAGTGCACTCCTACCTACCACCCATTCAGAAATCAACAAGCCATTAACCCTCAGACACTTTCAGACTCCCTACACTCATCGCTGTCCCCAATCTCCTCTTTTTTCTTGTCCTAATCTGGCTGTTCAGCACTACAATTACACTCTTAGAAGCACCCTTGACCAAGTAGCACCGCTCACCCTCAGAACTTCCAAACACACAGTAAAACAGCCCAGGCTCACATTGCAAACTCAACTTCTTCAGCGATGCTCTAGGAGTGCTGAACGCCTTTGGAGAAAAACCCACACACCAGAAGACTTCATCCACTTTAAATTCATGTTAAGAACTTATAATGCTGCCCTTCACCTCGCCAAACAGACCTACTTCACCACCCTGATATCCTCACTAGCCAACAACCCCAAGAAATATTTTGACACTTTTCACTCCATCCTCAGGCCAAAAGCACAAGCCCCTATCACAGACATTTGTGCTGACGACCTGGCCTCCCACTTTATAGAAAAAATAGATACTATTCATCAGGAAATCTGCTCTCAACCACCAAGTGCTGTGACTCCCATCCCTCCCTGCATTTCCCCTGGCTCAATTTCCACATTTGATCCCATCACAGAAGAAGAAGAAGTCTCCAGACTCCTCTCTTCCTCTCGTCCGACTACATGCACTACCGACCCCATTCCCTCACAACTCCTCCAGTCTCTCTCTCTCCAGTTGTCACAACTCACCTAACTACAATCTTTAATCTCTCACTCTCCTCTGGCATTTTCCCATCCTCCTTCAAACACTCCATCGTTACTCCATTACTAAAGAAACCCGCTCTCGACCCTTCCTGCACAAACAACTACAAACCGGTCTCCAATCTCCCCTTCATCTCTAAACTTTTGGAGCGCCTAGTCTACTCCCGCCTCACCCGTTACCTCTCCACTTACTCCCTCCTAGACCCTTCACAGTCCGGCTTCCGCCCCCTACATTCGACTGAAACTGCACTCATCAAAGTGACCAATGACCTTCTTACAGCAAAACGTAATGGTGATCACTCTCTGCTCATTCTTCTCGACCTTTCTACAGCTTTCGACACAGTTGACCACCGTCTCCTACTGTCTAGGCTCCAGTCACTAGGCATTAAGGACACTGCTCTCTCCTGGTTCTCTTCCTATCTTTCTGATTGCTCCTTCAGTGTTTCGTTCTCTGGCTCCACGTCATCTCCTCTTCCTCTCACTGTCGGGGTACCCCAGGGCTCAGTCCTTGGCCCCCTTCTCTTCTCTCTCTACACTGCCCCAATTGGACAGACCATCAGCAGATTTGGCTTTCAGTACCATCTTTATGCTGATGACACACAACTATACACGTCATCCCCCGACCTTACCCCGCTGTACAGTACTACAGAACGCCAGTGACTGTCCGCAGTCTCCAACATCATGTCCGCTCTCTATCTGAAACTCAACCTCTCCAAAACTGAACTTCTTCTGCTCCCGCCGTCTACTAACCTCCCTAAATCTGACATTTCCCTCTCCGTGGGCGGCACCATAATAACACCCCGTCAGCAAGCTCGCTGTCTGGGTGTTATATTTGACACCAATCTCTCCTTCACCTCCCATATACAATCTCTTGCTGCCTACACCTAAAGAACATCTCTAGAATCCGCCCTTTTCTCACCATGGAAAAAACAAAAACCCTCACTGTAGCATTGATCCACTCCCGCCTGGACTACTGCAACGCTGTATTACTTGGCCTCCCCATTACTCTACTATCCCCTCTCCAGTCCATCCTTAATGCAGCAGCCAGGGTCATCCATCTGGCTAATCAGTACTCGGACGTGTCTGCTCTTCGCCAGTCCTTACACTGGCTGCCTATTCATTATAGGATTCAATTCAAAGTACTTGTTCTCGCCCACAAAGCTCTCCACAGTGCAGCACCCCCCTACATCTCCTCCCTCATTTCTATCTATCGGCCTAACCGACTGCTGCGCTCTGCAAACGACTTTCGACTAACCTCTGCACTAATCTGTACCTCCCACTCCCGATTCCAAGACTTCTCCCGCGCTGCGCCAATCCTCTGGAATGCTCTACCCCAAGAAATTAGGACTATCCACAATTTGCATGGTTTCAGGCGCTCCCTCAAAACACATTTGTTCAGAGCGGCCTATCACATTCACTAATCAAAGTCATTCTATGTGTAAGTGTATGTGTGTAGCCCATTCACTATCTCCATCCATCCCTCACTCCCTCAAGTTGGCTGGACCATCATTGTAAATGCACCATTGTATATACACACCTGTACTTTGTATCTCCCCCACCTCATTGTAGATTGTAAGCTCTCACGAGTAGGGTCGTCTTATTTTGCTTTAATTATTGTATTGTTAACGTTGTTACTTATGACTTGTGTTTTGAAACTGTTAAACTGTAAAGCGCTGCGGAATATGATGGCGCTATATAAATAAAGATTATTATTATTATTTTTATTATGGCTGATAAGATTCTAATCCAGTTGCAGACCTCCTTCACATGTCAGTGTCTCAAGTTCGTGTGGTGACAGTTTTCACACATACTGGAGACATTTACATAGACCTATTCAAATCTATGAACTTCTGTCCATGTGCAAAACATGTTGACTCGTCCGTTTTTTGCATACAGCGTGGTCCTCAATACGGATGACATCCGTATGAAACATATTGACGTGTGGGAAAAGCAGTACAGTTAACGCTGTTCCCAGGCGCCGGGTGCTGAATCCGACTGATCATTGTCTCCTGGTCTCCCTGTGATCAGCGCAACCAGGCGATGCTGATGAGAGTAGAAGACAGAACCTGTTTATTGCACGTATTAAATAAATAATAAAAATTTTAAAAAAAACACGGCATGGGGAAATTACTCATCCTGCGAGCGGTGACATCAGTAAGGTTACTGCAGTTCATAGGTGGGCTCAAACAGAGCTTACCATGGGAACCGTTGCCTGTGACCTGCGGTAACCTTAATTAACCTTAATTAAGTTACGGCTTCGCACACTAAGCTCAGTGTGTTCAGGCGGGCACGGTGAGTGGTCACATGACTGATGTTACCGCTCATTAAACCATCCGCATGTAGCAGAGTTGGGGATCATCGTGGGACCTCATTATTAACGGCGGACAGGTGAGAATTACTTTGCTTTTTGATTTTTATTTGTAGGTTATTTGTAGGTTAAAAAATGGAAAAAAGAGGATCGGGGAGTATTTATTTCAATTAAAGGACTTTTCTCTGTGTTTGTCTTTATTAGTTTTGACTACGGGGTTAGTAATGGAAGTGTCTTATTGACTCCTTTCCGTTACCAACCCGTGGGCTTGATGTCAGCTGACATCAACCCCAAAGCTATTACCCTATTTGCCAACGCACCAGGGCAAACTGGTAGAAAACCTTTTAAAAACATCCACCATACTAAGAAGTGACTGACAGTGACTGGGACAATGTGTACTGGACAGGAGACTACGAGATGGGGTAAGGTAGGGTAAGAAGGGTACAGCACCTGTACTCTATTAGTTGCTGTTACTTGTAGTTTGTGGTTGAGGAAAATATGAACAAAATTGGCTGTGGTTGATGAAAATGGGTGTGGATTTAAATGGGTGTGGTTACCTAACACAAACAGGGAACCCGTTGTTAAAAATTTAATCCAGCCCCTGGTAAAAGTACAATGGGCCCCATATATTGCTCCATACAGTATAATGGTCTCATATAGTGTGCCATACAGTATATTGTGCCCCATATAATGCTCCATACAGAACAATGGGCCCCATATCATGCTTCATACAGTATAATGTCCCCATATAATATATAATGGCCCCATATATTGCTCCATACAGTATATAATGGCCCCATATATTGCTCCATATATTATATAATGGGCCCATATATTATGCAATGGCCTCATATATTGCTACATACGGTATAATAGCCCCATATAATGCTCCATACAGAATAATGGGCCCCATATACTGCTCCATACAGTATAATAGCCCCATATAATATATAATGGCCCCATATATTGCTACATACAGTATATAATGGCCCCATATATCGCTCCATATAGTATATAATGACCTTATATATTGCTACATACGGTATAATAGCCCCATATAATGCTCCATACAGAATAATGGGCCCCATGCTGCTCCATACAGTATTATGGCCCCATATATTGCTACATACTGTATAATGGCCTCATATATTGCTCCATACAGTATATAATGGCCCCATATAGTATATAATATCCTCATACAATGCTTCATACAGTATAATAACCCCATATAATGCTCCATAATGGCCCTATATATTGTTACATACATAAAAAAATCAAATAATGACCTCTCTTCATTCCTTGCTGCTGCGGTCTCCTAAGCGTCTTCTGGCTCTCTGTACTGCTTGGAAGAGGGCGCACTATGGTGACATCATAGCTCTCTGCTTTGAGATGTCATAGAGAGTCAGAAGACACTGAAGAGACAGGACCAGTGGGAATGAGGAGGGGTGAGTTTTTTTAAGGGGGTGCCAGCACTGGCATTGGGCTTTCCTAACTCATGGGTCCCATAGCATGCTGGTGTCCCCAACAGCGAGGATGCCCCTCCTTTCGTCCAGGACCCCGGCACTTTCTCAGGTGCCCTGGGCGGTGACACCGGCCTGACTATTAGGCACATATATATTTTCCCTATTGTTGTCATATACTCCTTTTGCCTTGGTTTTCATCTTGTTATATATTGACTTACATGAGTGTACATACGGTAAATGGATTTTTTATCTTTTTTATTCTGTATTTAGGCATCTGTCATGTTAAATTGATTTTGTCTTATTTTTACAGTCATGATGAGTCGCACGTACCAGGGCTTTGGGGTACTCGGCACCGAGCCCGTTCACTTCACTGGGGGATGTCACGGGTAGCACAGCTCGGTCCGTTGCCCTGGGCGCTCACTAAAGGGGGATATTTACAGGGGATTCTAGAAATGTTCGTGACGCCACCTGTGGTTCCTGGTCAGGGTGACCAGCGCTGCAATGTAGATCCTCTGAGGGTTTGGGGCAGCAAGGTGTTAAGTCTCCCACAGGCGAGACTGATCCCTCGGAGTATATGGCGATGCAGGGGTGAAGGAGCAATAATGCAGACACACACAAGACAGTCTCTTTCTGTACCTTTACTGGTGATGAAGTTGCAGGCACGTCCCGGGAGGCCGTCAGGGTGGAGGATGCACGTCCAGTAATCACTGAGTAGGTGTAGGGCCTCCTTACTTCTGTATGTGTGTGAGTTTCTAACTTGCATGAAACAAAGTTTAACTCCGTTCTCTTTGCTACGCCCGGCTGATCTTGTGGTGGAGCCTTCTTTTGGACAGAACTAAGTCTCCAATGGTTGCGCTGACCAGACTCCTGTTCTTCCTGACCCCGGTTACGTATCAGCACTGTTGGGCCCCTCTGTGACCTGAAGTCCAGCAGGGTCTCCGGTTTTTCCCACTAGCCGTGAAGGTTCTAGCAAGCTCGGACCCGGTGTCCGGTAGTGCAGAGTGGAGGTAAGCCATCATTGCTATTCATCCTCAGTCACTCTCTCTTTCCCTTTTTCCACTTGCCTGTCGTCCTACTCACACCTTTAACATAAGCACAAGCAGCAGTAGATGTCAGCTTCCTTCTCTTCACCGCTCTCCAAGCGTCGGCACGCTCGCTCTCTAACAATACCTCAGTTGACTCAGTGTTACAAATACTGCAGTTCCCTTTCCTTCACTTCTTTCTTAGGCTCTGTCCAAAGTAGCTATCAGGACCTTCCGTCAGACTGATTTTATGCTCACTTCGAGAGTCACTTTCCACTTTCCTAGGGAAACTACAATCTGCACGTTCTGAGGTAACTTTCCTCTCAGCTCGTCTCTCTGAGGTACAACACGCTCTGACACAGACTAGTGTAATCTGAGCTCTGACAGGAATCCTCTCACTCCGGTGTTCTGAGGAGATCTGATCTGTCTGAGGTACAACCAACAACTAGCTAACGTTCAGCTAGACTGTCTTCATCTCTCTGCTCTATCTCTTCACACTCTTATATACCTGCATATTCTAAAGGGCTCCCTCTGGTGGTACCAGGAAAATGTGAAGTGTGAATGAATATCAGGTGATTGTAAATTACCTTTCATGCATCCTCCTGGGTAACATGTGGCACCAAGCGCAGCTGGGCTACACATCCCCCCTAGTTAATATCAGCACTCCCGGGCTGAAAAAGAAAACAATTTTTATAACATCAACAAAACATAACTCATCTCTTGCGGGAGGTAAGGACACTTCAAACTTTACAATGTGTACAAATGGCAAATAGAAAATATCAAAATACTTTCACACAATAAATACAGGATTCTTGTGGAGGACCCGCACCAAACCTCCCACGGTGGTCCTGGGTGGGCTGCAGGACTTCTCTGCTGCAAACCTCACTCAAGGCCACACCATACAGGTTTTTCTTCTGAGGTAGAATGGCTTACGTAAAACAAAGATGGGGCACCAAGTGCCAACTATTTACAACACAGTTTTTGGGCTGGCAAAGTCCTCAGCCACGCAGTACTTTAAAAGAGCATTTCAAATATCACTATCACATTACCCAACTGGGGTATACTACTTCAGCATGTAAAATTATCATCATATAACATTCTCAATAAAGTGCAATTCTCTTCATAACTTTGTACAGTTCAGTAAACCCTGTCTGGGTCCTACTGGTCTTCTTTAGATAAGGTAGCACCTTCCACACCTGGGGCTGGAAGCATGCGGTGCGCTCTGGAACGCATCACTAAGAGATTGTGTCCTGCTACCAGTGTCTGAGTAGCTACAGTTCTCATTTCAATTCTGACTTTGCGATTTGCTGGAGGCCTTACAGGTGCCTCTTCTAAGTACAGATTTGGCTCAATAGGGATCACTGTAGCAGTCGCTGTGCTCTGCAGCGTTTCCAGTTGTGACGCATGTGCATGCAGTGGCTCAGTTGGGGGCGCACTAGCAATCGTTGCGCTCTGTTGCGTTGCGGGATAGGACGCAGGATAAGATGCAGGTGCGCGGCCGGACGCTGATGTAGCCGGGCTTGGGACACTAAGACACGGGGTACGTGTCCGGCTTCAGGGACTGGGTCGCTGACTCGGGAGACATTCAGGGCATACCACCCCTTAAGACCCCAATGCCGCGTGTAGGTGACAATATCCCCAATAAGCAGATCCCTTCCCGGGTGCCCCTCTGGCAGGTGAGACTCTACATCTCTGCGATTTACAAAGACCTCCTGGTACAGGCCTGGTTCGTGGATGAACCCCCAGCCTCCCTGGAGTTTGAAGTCTCTAATGGCCCCCTGGCGCCGCAGTTCCCAGAGCGTACCTTTGTCTCGCCTGACGTTCTCTTTGTCAGCAAGATCTTTCTCCCGGTACCTCTGGCGAAGCTGCTGCGCCTCTCGCTGTTCCTGCTGCTGTCGCTGCTCATGCTCCCGGCGTCGCCACTCGTTCTCCTTCTGGGCGGCGTATTCCACTTCGTCCAGGTACTCCATCTCCTCCCAGTCGATCTCCATCGCTTGCGGCTGGGTGTCTTCTGTCGTCGTCCCTACCGGGGGACTGCATTCCGCTGCTGCCTCTGGTTCCAGGCCTGGCTGGCATTCCGGTCCGGGCAGGGCCTCCTCAGCCTCCTTCCCTCCCGCCGCGTCCTCGGCGGAGTCAGGATCAGCTCTTTTGGGGCCGGCCTCCGGTTCTTCCTCAGCCGCTGGTTCCAGTGGTGGCGGGGTGGCATTTGCGCATTTTGAGGGGAGAGCATTGCGTCCCACAGCAGCCGCTGTTTCATTGCACGCCAGCTTTGCTCCATCGCCTCCATCTCTGCGCGGTGTCGGGCCATGTCCCTCAGCACCGCGTCCACCTCCTCCACACGGTACATCTTTTCTTCGTCCTCCCGACCTGGGGAAGGTTCAAGTAGAGGCTGCACTTCTTCAGGGGAACGGAGTCTGCGCACCGCCATTCCCCCACACAGTGACCCCTGTCCTTCTGCCATCTCACGCCAGGCCAGACTGTATGTTTCATCTGGAACACTCTGGATTTTTCCGTGGAGGCGGGACTTTCGCTTTCTCTTCTTAGCATAGAGGATGAAGAGGAGGCGGATCTCCCTTGCAGTGTGGCAGGCTCGTACATTGTAATAACATTTAGACAGGGCGCCCATTACTTTCGCGCCACAGGGGGGGTACGCCAACGAATACACGCCCCTCTTCTTCACCAGCGCCTCAGGGCGTGAATATGGTGGCAAAATGGCGGAAAATGGCGCCAAAAGTAACAAAAACGCAACACAGTCTTTTGCACAAAACAGTCCATTCAGGCACACAGGACTCACATATTGCGAGCTTCGGATCCTGTTCGTGACGCCAAGTTAGATGAGTCGCACATACCAGGGCTTTGGGGTACTCGGCACCGAGCCCGTTCACTTCACTGGGGGATGTCACGGGTAGCGCAGCTCGGTCCGTTGCCCTGGGCGCTCACTAAAGGGGGATATTTACAGGGGATTGTAGAAATGTTCGTGACGCCGCCTGTGGTTGCTGGTCAGGGTGACCAGCGCTGCAATGTAGATCCTCTGAGGGTTTGGGGCAGCAAGTGTTAAGTCTCCCACAGGCGAGACTGATCCCTCGGAGTATATGGCGGTGCAGGGGTGAAGGAGCAATAATGCAGACACACACAAGACAGTCTCTTTCTGTACCTTTACTGGTGATGAAGTTGCAGGCACGTCCCGGGAGGCCGTCAGGGTGGAGGATGCATGTCCAGTAATCACTGAGTAGGTGTAGGGCCTCCTTACGTCTATATGTGTGTGAGTTTCTAACTTGCATGAAACAAAGTTTAACTCCGTTCTCTTTGCTACGCCCGGCTGATCTTGTGGTGGAGCCTTCTTTTGGACAGAACTAAGTCTCCAATGGTTGCGCTGACCAGACTCCTGTTCTTCCTGACCCCGGTTACGTATCAGCACTGTTGGGCCCCTCTGTGACCTGAAGTCCAGCAGGGTCTCCGGTTTTTCCCACTAGCCGTGAAGGTTCTAGCAAGCTGGACCCGGTGTCCGGTAGTGCAGAGTGGAGGTAAGCCATCATTGCTATTCATCCTCAGTCACTCTCTCTTTCCCTTTTTCCACTTGCCTGTCGTCCTACTCACACCTTTAACATAAGCACAAGCAGCAGTAGATGTCAGCTTCCTTCTCTTCACCGCTCTCCAAGCGTCGGCACGCTCGCTCTCTAACAATACCTCAGTTGACTCAGTGTTACAAATACTGCAGTTCCCTTTCCTTCACTTCTTTCTTAGGCTCTGTCCAAAGTAGCTATCAGGACCTTCCGTCAGACTGATTTTATGCTCACTTCGAGAGTCACTTTCCACTTTCCTAGGGAAACTACAATCTGCACGTTCTGAGGTAACTTTCCTCTCAGCTCGTCTCTCTGAGGTACAACACGCTCTGACACAGACTAGTGTAATCTGAGCTCTGACAGGAATCCTCTCACTCCGGTGTTCTGAGGAGATCTGATCTGTCTGAGGTACAACCAACAACTAGCTAACGTTCAGCTAGACTGTCTTCATCTCTCTGCTCTATCTCTTCACACTCTTATATACCTGCATATTCTAAAGGGCTCCCTCTGGTGGTACCAGGAAAATGTGAAGTGTGAATGAATATCAGGTGATTGTAAATTACCTTTCATGCATCCTCCTGGGTAACATGTGGCACCAAGCGCAGCTGGGCTACACATCCCCCCTAGTTAATATCAGCACTCCCGGGCTGAAAAAGAAAACAATTTTTATAACATCAACAAAACATAACTCATCTCTTGCGGGAGGTAAGGACACTTCAAACTTTACAATGTGTACAAATGGCAAATAGAAAATATCAAAATACTTTCACACAATAAATACAGGATTCTTGTGGAGGACCCGCACCAAACCTCCCACGGTGGTCCTGGGTGGGCTGCAGGACTTCTCTGCTGCAAACCTCACTCAAGGCCACACCATACAGGTTTTTCTTCTGAGGTAGAATGGCTTACGTAAAACAAAATGGGGCACCAAGTGCCAACTATTTACAACACAGTTTTTGGGCTGGCAAAGTCCTCAGCCACGCAGTACTTTAAAAGAGCATTCAAATATCACTATCACATTACCCAACTGGGGTATACTACTTCAGCATGTAAACATTATCATCATATAACATTCTCAATAAAGTGCAATTCTCTTCATAACTTTGTACAGTTCAGTAAACCCTGTCTGGGTCCTACTGGTCTTCTTTAGATAAGGTAGCACCTTCCACACCTGGGGCTGGAAGCATGCGGTGCGCTCTGGAACGCATCACTAAGAGATTGTGTCCTGCTACCAGTGTCTGAGTAGCTACAGTTCTCATTTCAATTCTGACTTTGCGATTTGCTGGAGGCCTTACAGGTGCCTCTTCTAAGTACAGATTTGGCTCAATAGGGATCACTGTAGCAGTCGCTGTGCTCTGCAGCGTTTCCAGTTGTGACGCATGTGCATGCAGTGGCTCAGTTGGGGGCGCACTAGCAATCGTTGCGCTCTTTGCGTTGCGGGATAGGACGCAGGATAAGATGCAGGTGCGCGGCCGGACGCTGATGTAGCCGGGGCTTGGGACACTAAGACACGGGTACGTGTCCGGCTTCAGGGACTGGGTCGCTGACTCGGGAGACATTCAGGGCATACCACCCCTTAAGACCCCAATGCCGCGTGTAGGTGACAATATCCCCAATAAGCAGATCCCTTCCCGGGTGCCCCTCTGGCAGGTGAGACTCTACATCTCTGCGATTTACAAAGACCTCCTGGTACAGGCCTGGTTCGTGGATGAACCCCCAGCCTCCCTGGAGTTTGAAGTCTCTAATGGCCCCCTGGCGCCGCAGTTCCCAGAGCGTACCTTTGTCTCGCCTGACGTTCTCTTTGTCAGCAAGATCTTTCTCCCGGTACCTCTGGCGAAGCTGCTGCGCCTCTCGCTGTTCCTGCTGCTGTCGCTGCTCATGCTCCCGGCGTCGCCACTCGTTCTCCTTCTGGGCGGCGTATTCCACTTCGTCCAGGTACTCCATCTCCTCCCAGTCGATCTCCATCGCTTGCGGCTGGGTGTCTTCGTCGTCGTCCCTACCGGGGACTGCATTCCGCTGCTGCCTCTGGTTCCAGGCCTGGCTGGCATTCCGGTCCGGGCAGGGCCTCCTCAGCCTCCTTCCCTCCCGCCGCGTCCTCGGCGGAGTCAGGATCAGCTCTTTTGGGGCCGGCCTCCGGTTCTTCCTCAGCCGCTGGTTCCAGTGGTGGCGTGGGTGGCATTTGCGCATTTGAGGGGAGAGCATTGCGTCCCACAGCAGCCGCTGTTTCATTGCACGCCAGCTTTGCTCCATCGCCTCCATCTCTGCGCGGTGTCGGGCCATGTCCCTCAGCACCGCGTCCACCTCCTCCACACGGTACATCTTTTCTTCGTCCTCCCGACCTGGGGAAGGTTCAAGTAGAGGCTGCACTTCTTCAGGGGAACGGAGTCTGCGCACCGCCATTCCCCCACACAGTGACCCCTGTCCTTCTGCCATCTCACGCCAGGCCAGACTGTATGTTTCATCTGGAACACTCTGGATTTTTCCGTGGAGGCGGGACTTTCGCTTTCTCTTCTTAGCATAGAGGATGAAGAGGAGGCGGATCTCCCTTGCAGTGTGGCAGGCTCGTACATTGTAATAACATTTAGACAGGGCGCCCATTACTTTCGCGCCACAGGGGGGGTACGCCAACGAATACACGCCCCTCTTCTTCACCAGCGCCTCAGGGCGTGAATATGGTGGCAAAATGGCGGAAAATGGCGCCAAAAGTAACAAAAACGCAACACAGTCTTTTGCACAAAACAGTCCATTCAGGCACACAGGACTCACATATTGCGAGCTTCGGATCCTGTTCGTGACGCCAAGTTAGATGAGTCGCACATACCAGGGCTTTGGGGTACTCGGCACCGAGCCCGTTCACTTCACTGGGGGATGTCACGGGTAGCGCAGCTCGGTCCGTTGCCCTGGGCGCTCACTAAAGGGGGATATTTACAGGGGATTGTAGAAATGTTCGTGACGCCGCCTGTGGTTGCTGGTCAGGGTGACCAGCGCTGCAATGTAGATCCTCTGAGGGTTTGGGGCAGCAAGGTGTTAAGTCTCCCACAGGCGAGACTGATCCCTCGGAGTATATGGCGGTGCAGGGGTGAAGGAGCAATAATGCAGACACACACAAGACAGTCTCTTTCTGTACCTTTACTGGTGATGAAGTTGCAGGCACGTCCCGGGAGGCCGTCAGGGTGGAGGATGCATGTCCAGTAATCACTGAGTAGGTGTAGGGCCTCCTTACGTCTATATGTGTGTGAGTTTCTAACTTGCATGAAACAAAGTTTAACTCCGTTCTCTTTGCTACGCCCGGCTGATCTTGTGGTGGAGCCTTCTTTTGGACAGAACTAAGTCTCCAATGGTTGCGCTGACCAGACTCCTGTTCTTCCTGACCCCGGTTACGTATCAGCACTGTTGGGCCCCTCTGTGACCTGAAGTCCAGCAGGGTCTCCGGTTTTTCCCACTAGCCGTGAAGGTTCTAGCAAGCTTGGACCCGGTGTCCGGTAGTGCAGAGTGGAGGTAAGCCATCATTGCTATTCATCCTCAGTCACTCTCTCTTTCCCTTTTTCCACTTGCCTGTCGTCCTACTCACACCTTTAACATAAGCACAAGCAGCAGTAGATGTCAGCTTCCTTCTCTTCACCGCTCTCCAAGCTTCGGCACGCTCGCTCTCTAACTGTTGTGATCTGCTACAAGCACTAAGGAAAGGTGGGAATTCTGTCCCTACAATAGGACTGAGCTGGATCCCTACGATGTAACGGGGAACCTGATCCTGCGACCAGACCCGCTAAAGTCCTCAGCTAGTCTGAACAAAGACCTATAGTTGCGAGGGAGGAATCCCTACAAGATCTAGGGACTGGGTGAAAAGGTGGACACCTCCTAACAGAAAGTGTAGCAGGGAATATAAAACAGAAAACAAATACTAAGAGATCCTAAGATCAAGCAAAACTGACAGAGTAAGGCACCTAAGCACCCGGCTAGCTTAAGAGTAGATAATACAATGAAGTCCAGCAAAGCCAGAAGGGCGGAGCCAGACTAAATAGGGAAAAAAGGTCATGTGACCAGCAAACTGAAACAAAATCTAACAAGAGGGTTCTAACAGTACCCTCCCTTCTAAGAGGATCCTCCGGATCCCCTAGGACTTAGGCTTATCCGGAAACCTCTTGTGAAACACTCTGATAAGTCTAGACGCAGAAACTTCATCCGCCCTCACCCATGAGTTATCCTCGGGTCCATAACCCTTCCAAGCGACGAGGTACTGCAAACTCCCTCTATACCGTCTAGAATTTAGGATGCGGGAAATCTCATATTGCCCGTCCTCCACCACCAGGGGAACAGTGGCCGAGACGTCTCCATCTGAGACCTCAGCTTTTTTCAAGAGAGAAACATGAAACACCGGATTAATCTTCCAGGAGGTAGGAAGCTCCAACTTAACAGCAGATTGGTTAATAACCTGAAGCACCTTAAAGGGCCCTACAAACTTGGGACCCAATTTCTTAGACGGAATCCTCAAGCGCAGATTCTTAGAGGACAACCAAACCATGTCACCAATAGCAAACAAAACCTCTTGTCGTTTTCTATCAAAATACACTTTGGATCTTTTGTTAGCCTCCTGAAGATTACCACGTACATCAGTCCAAACTCTCTCCAAAACACCAGAAAAATTCTCCACTTCAGGTACAGTCGATCCCAACTTGGAAAATGACCCAAAAGACGGATGTCTCCCAGTACAACAAAAAAAAGGCGAACAACCAGCAGAAGCGGATGTATGATTGTTAAGAGCAAACTCAGCAAGTGGCAGAAACTCAGACCACCCCTCTTGATTATCAGTCACAAAACAACGCAAGAACTGCTCAACATCCTGGTTTTTCCTTTCTGTCTGGCCATTAGACTCCGGATGATATCCGGATGAAAACGACAAATGAACTCCCAACCTGTCACAAAAAGCGCGCCAAAAACGAGCCACAAACTGAGGTCCCCTATCAGAAACAATGTCAGTAGGAACACCATGTAGTCTGACTATTTCCTTGACAAAGGCCTTAGCGAGAGTCTTAGCGCAGGGCAATTTGATGAAAGGAACCAAGTGACACATCTTGCTAAAACGGTCCACGACCACCCAGATGACAGTGAAACCCTCAGAGGGGGGAAGGTCAGTAATAAAGTCCATAGCCAAATGTGTCCAAGGTGCACTAGGGACCTCCAGAGGGCAAAGCAACCCCGCAGCAGGAGTATGAGAAGACTTAGATCTAGCACACACCGTGCATTGACGCACCCACTTAATGACTTCCTTCTGCCATCCTGGCCACCAAAAACTGCGACCCACAAGTCTCTTGGTCTCAGAGATTCCAGGATGACCTGCCAACCGAGAGTCATGACATTCAACAAACAAATCTCTCCTCAGAGTACCAGGCACAAACAACCTCCCATGCGGCGTGTTAGATGGGGCATTCTCCTGTGCTTTAAGAATCTAATCTTCCAACACGGAGTCCAAAACAGCAATAACAACCCCCTCTTGCAAGATGTTTTCCTCCTCCTCCTCAGTACCCACCATAGGAGAAAAGCTGCGAGACAAAGCATCAGCTTTAACATTTTTAGTACCTGGGATGTAAGTAACGGTAAAATTAAACCGTGAGAAAAACAGTGCCCACCTAGCCTGACGGGCATTCAAGCGTTTGGCAGCATCAAGGTAGATCAGATTTTTATGATCGGTGAAGACTTGAACGGGAAATTCCGCTCCCTCCAAAAAACGACGCCAGTGTTCAAATGCGAGTTTAATTGCCAACAATTCCCGATTACCGATATCATAATTTAGTTCAGACTCAGAAAATTTCTTTGAAAAAAAAGCACAGGGATGTACTCCATCCGTCTTTGCCTGAGACAACACCGCGCCGACCCCCACAGAAGAAGCATCAACCTCAACCAAAAATGGTTTAGTCACATCAGGCTGCGTAAGGATGGGAGCAGAACTGAACCTCTCCTTTAGCAACACAAAAGCCTCAGTGGCCTCAGTAGTCCACTGAACTGCATCAGCACCTTTCCTGGTGAGATCGGTCAGAGGTTTGACAATCACAGAAATTTTTTTTATGAATTTTCTATAATAATTGGCGAACCCCAAAAACCTCTGTATTGATTTCACACCAATAGGTCTAGGCCAATCCTGCACAGCTTGCACTTTCACCGGGTCCATCTCAAAACCTTCACTGGAGACAATGTAGCCCAAAAAACTAAGTCTCTGTACAGCGAACTCACATTTTTCTAGTTTGGCAAAAAGTGAATTATCACTCAGTAACTGTAATACTTCATGCACACTCCTCCAATGAGACTCCAAATCCGGTGAATAAATCAAAATGTCATCCAAATACACAACCACACTTCTGCCGATCAAAGATCTAAGGATGTCATTAATAAGATTCTGAAAAAATGCCGGAGCACTGGAAAGTCCAAAGGGCATGACCAGATTCTCAAAATGACCCAGTGGAGTGTTAAACGCAGTCTTCCATTCATCCCCTCCTTCATGCGCAACAAATTGTATGCCCCTCGAAGATCAATTTTCGAGAACCACTTGGCCCCCACTAACTGATTAAACAAATCAGGAATCAATGGCAGTGGGTAAGGATTGCGTACAGTAATCTTATTAATTTCACGAAAGTCTAGACAAGGCCGTAAACCGCCGTCCTTTTTTTTAACAAAAAAAATATCCAACCGCCACAGGAGATTTGGAAGGCCTAATGTGACCGGCGGCCAAGCTTGTCTGTATGTATTCCTCCAAAGCCTTTCTCTCAGGAATAATCAAATTAAATAAACGACTTTTAGGAAGAGTCGCTCCAGGGACAAATTCAATTGCACAATCATAATCTCTATGAGGAGGCAATACCTGCGATTCCTTATCAGAAAAAACTTTCCAAAAATCCTGAATAGGTACAGGTAACTCCCCCTTAACTACAGCAGCAATACGCCCGTTACAACACTTGTCATAACACTTAGGACTCCAGGACTTAATTTCATTGGTAGACCAATCCAGTACCGGATTGTGCAATTTTAACCAGGGTAACCCCAAAATCACCGGAGAAGGTAAATTATTCAAAACTACCAAATCCAAATTCTCTTGATGAACACCATTAATAGTAAGAGGAAATTCAAAGATATGGTGAGTAACATTTTTCAAGTGAGAACCATCCACAGACACCACATTAATAGGAGAAGATAGAAGTTTGGGTTTTAATTTTAGTTTTTCCAAAAATTTCCCATCAATCACATTGAGAGTTGAACCACAATCCACAAATACCCGAAACTCCATTAATTCCTCCTCAACAGCAGTGGTAGCAGAAAGAAAGACACCTTTATTGTTTAAACAAGCTATGCGGGCAAAACTGACCTCATTTTTTTTTCTCTCTTTATTCATTTGAAGCACACAGTTCTTAATGAAATGCTCAGATTTACCACAGTAGAAACACAAACCTTGAGCAAATCTGCGTTCTTTTTCTCAAGAGTGAGGTGTCATTGCTCCAATTTCCATCGGCTCTGCAATGTCAGTACATTCCTTCTCCAAACTTGGAGCTGACAAGGCAGATTTACTCTCATTAACCCTTGCACGCAGTCTTCTATCCACCCGTATGGCTAATTGCATTGCCTCTTGCAAGTTACCAGGTATGGGATAAGAAATCAGCAAATCTTTAACCCTTTCACTTAACCCTGCAAGAAATAAACTTTTCAAAGCTGAATCGTTCCAGCCCACCTGAGCGGACCACCTTCGGAAGTGAGTACAATATTTTTCCACATTACCTGATCCCTGTCTCAAACGTCTCAATTCTGTCTCAGCTGATGAAACACGATCCGGATCGTCATACAATAACCCCAAAACAAAAAAAAAACTATCCACTGATCTAAAGCATGGATCACTAGGCTGCAGAGAAAAGGCCCAGTCCTGAGGTTCTTTGCGCAAAAGTGACATTATGAACCCTATGCGCTGTGATTCATCACCAGAGGATCTGGGTCTCAAACGGAAATACAACAAGCAAGCATTTTTAAAAGAAAAAAAATCTTGTTGTTCACCAAAAAATAAATCAGGCAAACGTACCTTTGGCTCCACGAAATCAGCTCCAGAACAACTACTCACGTGTTGCTGGATTTCAGCCACCTCCAGAGAGAGTCGCTGCAGGCGTTGAGCCAAATCCTGAACCGACACCATAATAGAAACTGAAAATCTTTCCTTAGAGATTTTTTTTTTTTTTTCTTTTCTTTGGGCTGGACTTACTGTTGTGATCTGCTACAAGCACTAAGGAAAGGTGGGAATTCTGTCCCTACAATAGGACTGAGCTGGATCCCTACGATGTAACGGGGAACCTGATCCTGCGACCAGACCCGCTAAAGTCCTCAGCTAGTCTGAACAAAGACCTATAGTTGCGAGGGAGGAATCCCTACAAGATCTAGGGACTGGGTGAAAAGGTGGACACCTCCTAACAGAAAGTGTAGCAGGGAATATAAAACAGAAAACAAATACTAAGAGATCCTAAGATCAAGCAAAACTGACAGAGTAAGGCACCTAAGCACCCGGCTAGCTTAAGAGTAGATAATACAATGAAGTCCAGCAAAGCCAGAAGGGCGGAGCCAGACTAAATAGGGAAAAAAGGTCATGTGACCAGCAAACTGAAACAAAATCTAACAAGAGGGTTCTAACACTAACAATACCTCAGTTGACTCGGTGTTACAAATACTGCAGTTCCCTTTCCTTTACTTCTTTCTTAGTCTCTGTCCAAAGTAGCTATCAGGACCTTCCGTCAGACTGATTTTATGCTCACTTCGAGAGTCACTTTCCACTTTCCTAGGGAAACTACAATCTGCACGTTCTGAGGTAACTTTCCTCTCAGCTCGTCTCTCTGAGGTACAACACGCTCTGACACAGACTAGTGTAATCTGAGCTCTGACAGGAATCCTCTCACTCCGGTGTTCTGAGGAGATCTGATCTGTCTGAGGTACAACCAACAACTAGCTAACGTTCAGCTAGACTGTCTTCATCTCTGTGCTCTATCTCTTCACACCCTTATATACCTGCGTATTCTAAAGGGCTCCCTCTGGTGGTACCAGGAAAATGTGAAGTGTGAATGAATATCAGGTGATTGTGAATTACCTTTCATGCATCCTCCTGGGTAACATGTGGCACCAAGCGCAGCTGGGCTACACATCGACATAGTACTAATGTTTATATATAATGGCCCCATATAGTAAAAAATGGCCCCATATATTGCTCCATACAGTATATAATGGGCCCATATAGTATAATGGCTTCACATACTGCTACATACGGTATAATAGCCCCAAACCAATGATGGTTTCAGAAGCCATGTCATCTGCTGGTGTAGATCCACTGTGCTTTGTCAAGACCAAAGTCAGCGCAGCCGTCTACTAGGAAATTTTAGAGCACATCATGCTTCCCTCTGCCGACAAGCTTTTTGGAGATGGAAATTTCATTCTCCAGCAGGACATGGCACCTGTCCACACTGCCAAAAGTACCAATACCTGGTTTTAAAACAACAGTATCACTGTGCTTCATTGGCCAGCAAACTCGCCTGACCTTAACCCCATAGAGAATCTATGGTGTATTGTCAAGAGGAAGATGACAGACACCAGACCCCACAATGCAGACGAGCTGAAGGCTGCTATCAAAGCAACCTGGGCTTCCATAACACCTCAGCAGTGCCACAGACTAATCGCCTCCATGTCACGCCACATTGATGCAGTAATTGATGCAAAAGCAGCCCGGCCATGTATTGAGTGCATTTACTGAACATACATTTCAGTAGGCCAACATTTGGGACTTTAAAATAATTTTTTCAAGCTGGTTGTTGTAAAGTATTCTAATTTACTGAGATAATGACTTTTGAGTGTTCATTGGCTATAAACCATAATCATCAACATTAACAGAAATAAACACTTGAAATAGATCACTCTGTAATGACTCTATATATTATGTGAGTTTCACTTTCTACATTGAAGAACTGAAATAAATTAACTTTTTGATGATATTCTAATTTTGTGAGATGCACCTGTGTATATATTGGATTAGAGAAAAGTACACATGAATTGTGATGTGCAGCATAAAGGCTTTAGATTACACACTTTGATTTGACAAAGCTGACTGCCAAATTTCTATTTAACCTAAATGTTGGACAGCACATTTTGTAAAACAGCAGATACTGTAAAACTGCTGAAGTGAACCAAACACCCTCTGAAGTTTTGTGATTCCAAAAGCTATTGCTGTAGTTTTACTTCAAGATCTGAAGGTAGATCTGAAGCTGCTGTTCTAACAACTTCATCCACCGCTAGCATACAATTCTCAGTCTAGTTGCTCCATGTACTAAGTTACTCCAATCTTAAAAAGGTTCTCAATTCTAATAATAATTCCATATCTTAGATTGAATTATTTTCAATATAGTTTATTTGTTCTTAATTATAGAATTACAGTAACATCTGAATCACGTTACACAGAGATTTAGATGGAAACCCAAAGTAAGTGGTCAGTGTAGAGCGCCGCATAAATGTGTTCCCAAACGTTATGTAAAATGTTCCCAATAAAAGCTTCAACTCAATCCACAAAAAAAGCAAGATCCTACGCAGGTGTGTCATCTATTAACGGAAATATAGGGGGCTTCCAAGTTATTGGTAGCACAAAGGCTCTGGAAAAGCTAAATGGCTCCTCTCCCGCCAAAAGAAATTCAGCAACCCTTAGCTCCCTGCAGAATTTATTCCCAATATCTAAGAAAGGGGTTAACTTTCTCCAGGACTATCGGATCAGGACACGAGAGGTACCAGTGGATGCAGTTTGTTTTGCCTGTCGCATGAAGATCAAATATGGCCCGTTTGGCCCTCCACGGTGGCCCAATCTCTATATCTCAGGTCCCCGAGCCATCACCGACTCGGGAGTTGCACTGTCAGATGCCCGAGGTCCGCAGGATTACACAGATATTTTTTATGAGACTGTACCTCGAAAGGCGTGCTTATAATTCATAATCCTAGAACGGAGTCGTAGTGGCTGGGAGAGAAAATGGAGGTGTTTTCAGGGTCTGGCAGACAGTTATAATCTAATTGAAGCCCCCAGGCATCCCCAGGCCCCATGCTGGCATGGCTCCAGACTAAAGCTTTGAAGTCCTGTTTTGGGCCTGATCTATTTAGCATACTAATAGACCTTTTTATTCACAGTGGAGACTAAACCCTGTTGCATTGAATATGCCCACAGGCCATGGGGGCCAGGAGCAGCCAGCTGCCTGTGGCTCTGTGAACAGACAAAATGGCAGTGTCACGCTGTCTAGCAGATGTAAAAATATATAATGTCAGTAATCTATCAAGTGGGACAACATTCTATATAACATATAAATAGGTAACATTAACATGTATATATAGCATAGTATTACCTGACATAATATCCTGTGGGTCAATACTGAATCCTTTTCACGCTGTCTCTGGCTAGAGGTGGACCGGGGTCTATGCTGACCCTAAACTGGGGTCCTGACTAGTCCCTCTACCTGGAGGTACTGTTAATGGTACAGAGGTCCAGGCCACCAGCGTAAACCCTGTCTCCTATAAATCCTTGACCACTGTAATCTAGTCCTTAGAAGGACCCTGATTACCACCATAGGGAATGGACAGGTAAAGGTTAACAAACAGTATAGACAAACGAGACAGACAGGGGATAAAGTAAATACTGTCTTGCATACAACATTAAAACACAGAGGGAACACCAAAGGTCTAGGAGATAAACTATAAGCAAGGTGAGGAGAAACAACAAAAGAGCTCTTAGCTTAAGTCTTCTCAGAACCGATCCTATCTGCAGTCTGTATGAATGCTTTCACCGGCATCTAACCAGCAGACTGGCAGCTATATAAAGGAAGCTAATTAGAACATAATCAAAAGCAGCCGGGTGAGGCTGGACCTAGTCTTAGCAAAGAGCTAGGTAAAATTAACTCCCTCATTACCAAACACAAAGAAACAGCAACTCAGCTGCGAGAAGTCAGAATGTGCAATCGCGACAATCTTCGTGGCGATGCACCCATGATAGTACCCCCCCTTCTACGAGGGGCCTCCGGACCCTCAGGACCAGGTCTGTCCGGGTAAGTCATGTGGAAGGTCCGAACCAATCGATCTGCGTTAATCTCAGACGCAGAGACCCACGTCCTCTCCTCAGGACCATATCCCTTCCAATGAACCAAATACTGAAGGGACCGGCGATTCAGACGTGAGTCAATGATCTTCAACACTTGAAATTCTAAGTTACCATTGACCACCACTGGAGGAGGAGGTAGAAGTGACGGTATAACTGGCGCCACGTACCTCTTAAGCAACGATTTGTGGAATACATTATGGATTTTAAACGTAGGAGGGAGGTCCAGACGAAATGCCACAGGATTAATTATAGAACTGATCCTGTATGGACCGATGAACCTGGGACCCAGTTTCCAGGAGGGAACTTTGCGTTTTATATTCTTGGTAGACAACCACACCAGATCGTTCACACCTAGGTCCGGACCAGACACTCTCCTCCTATCAGACCTCCGCTTGAAACAGTTCCCCATAGCACTCAGACCATTCAGCACTCCTCTCCAAACTGAAGCAAGTGACGACGAGAATCGTTCCTCCTCAGGAACCCCAGATGGACGGGTATGTGGGGTCTTAGAGCGAGCACAAACTCCACAGGACGCGACAAAAGTTATTACCTCTTTATTTAAGTTAGGCCACCAAAACCGGCGAGAAAGGAGATCCACAGTTGCTTTACTCCCTGGATGTCCTGCTAAAGCAGAACTATGATGTGCCTCGATAACCTTTTGTCTTAACTGATTAGGAACAAACAGTTTCCCTGGAGGTCCTACAGGGGCGTCCCCCTGAGCCTCCAACACCTCCTCCTCAAGCTCAGAGCACACAGCCGACACCACCACTCCTTCCTGAAGGATAGGAACCGGGTCATCCGTCTTTCCGGCCCCTGGGAAACTACGAGATAAGGCATCAGGAAGCAATTTTATTGAACAGTCATACGTGCGATGAGGAGGTAACTTTTGACACCCCTCCTCTGAGAACATCTCCCCAAAGTCCTCCAGAAAAGGAGGCAAAGTCCTAGGCACGACCGCACCGATGACCGTGTTCATGCAGTTATTCTTGCAAAATTCACCCCACTGGCTTATCTTTCTGGATTGCCAATCAATCACTGGGTTATGTTTAGCCAACCAGGGAAGTCCCAACACAATAGGAGTAGGAAGACCCTCCAACACATAACAAGACAACTGTTCTTTATGTATTGCCCCTACTCGAAGGTCTATGTTATGAACAGCTTGACAAAGCTACCTTGACCGAGAGGTCTGGCGTCAATAGAAAGTATAGGGATCGGTTTGGCCAATACACTCAGTTGCATACCTTGCACCTGGGCAAACCGAGCGTCCACCATATTAGCCCCAGACCCACTATCAAGAAGAACAGAAACCCTCTCAACTCTCGCACCAACCACCACCTCCGCAGGCACGAGAAATTGAGACGGACCTGGGGACGAAATACCTACTCCCAGGTTGTCGTCCACCACACAACCTGGGATTAACAGTTTTTCGGTGACTTTTTTGCTCAATGAGGCACGGGAGGGACACCCCCCAACAAAATGTCCCTCTCTCCCGCAGAAGAAAAACCTTCTTGTCTTGCGGCGCACCGCCGATTCCCTCCTACAAAATGATGTCCCACCCAACTGCATAGGTTCCTCAGAACAGACCAGGGGAACCTCCATATAAGGGACTTTAGTAGTGGGTGGAGTAATAACAGGGGGCGGAGTTACCTCGCACCTCCCCCCAAGCCGTCTATCAATACGAATAGCAAGGGCCATAGCAGCCTCCAGTGATGGAGGAGAATCATACTGAGCCAAAACATCTTTTAATTTGTCAGATAACCCTTGACAAAACTGGCTCCTAAGAGCTGGGTCATTCCACTGAGTATCTGTGGCCCATCTACGGAACTCAGAAGAAAATTCCTCCGCCGGACGATCTCCCTGCTGTATCCTACGTAACTTCGTTTCAGCAAGGGAGACCCGATCCGGGTCATCATACACCAGCCCCAGGGCAGCAAAAAATCTATCTACTGACTGGAGGGCCGGGGAGCCCGGAGGAAGAGAGAACGCCCAGGATTGAGGGTCCCCTTGTAAGAGCGAGATGACAATTCCCACCCTCTGCTCCTCACTCCCCGATGACCGAGGCCGTAGCCGAAAGTACAATTTACATGCCTCCCGGAAGGTAAAAAATTTGTCCCGCCCACCAGTGAACCTGTCCGGGAGAGCAACCTTAGGTTCAGATCTGGTTTGCTCCGGGGGGGACAAAACCTTGGACTTAATGTCCGTAAACTCCATGGACAATTTCTGCAACTGCAGGGCAAGCTGGGCTACTGGATCCATGGTAGCTGGGGAGAATCTATAGTAGGTCCGGTGAAAATGTCACGCTGTCTAGCAGATGTAAAAATATATAATGTCAGTAATCTATCAAGTGGGACAACATTCTATATAACATATAAATAGGTAACATTAACATGTATATATAGCATAGTATTACCTGACATAATATCCTGTGGGTCAATACTGAATCCTTTTCACGCTGTCTCTGGCTAGAGGTGGACCGGGGTCTATGCTGACCCTAAACTGGGGTCCTGACTAGTCCCTCTACCTGGAGGTACTGTTAATGGTACAGAGGTCCAGGCCACCAGCGTAAACCCTGTCTCCTATAAATCCTTGACCACTGTAATCTAGTCCTTAGAAGGACCCTGATTACCACCATAGGGAATGGACAGGTAAAGGTTAACAAACAGTATAGACAAACGAGACAGACAGGGGATAAAGTAAATACTGTCTTGCATACAACATTAAAACACAGAGGGAACACCAAAGGTCTAGGAGATAAACGATAAGCAAGGTGAGGAGAAACAACAAAAGAGCTCTTAGCTTAAGTCTTCTCAGAACCGATCCTATCTGCAGTCTGTATGAATGCTTTCACCGGCATCTAACCAGCAGACTGGCAGCTATATAAAGGAAGCTAATTAGAACATAATCAAAAGCAGCCGGGCGAGGCTGGACCTAGTCTTAGCAAAGAGCTAGGTAAAATTAACTCCCTCATTACCAAACACAAAGAAACAGCAACTCAGCTGCGAGAAGTCAGAATGTGCAATCGCGACAATCTTCGTGGCGATGCACCCATGACAGGCAGCTGGTAGCAGGCCAGTATCCAAGATGGTGGCTGTTCCTTCATCACACCCAGGTCTACTTGTACAGTTGTTATAAGAGATCGTGGGCTTTTAGGTGCAGGACTGAGGGTGCGAGAAATGACTGGAAGACACAAGGGCTGTAATTTCCTTTACCTTTACTTGATAGTTCCAGATGCCAGCCGGGGCACTGACAGCAGATGGTATTGGAGATCTGGGCAGCCTGGAAGCAAGTTAGGATCCACTAAGCAAGGTGGGTTTTTAGGCCTCTCTGTTGCGCTGTCCTCGGAGGTCCTTGCTGCCTAAAGCTATGCTTGGGCCTCTTTTCCCTCTCTTCCTTAAGTTCTTGCCCGTATGGCAGGCAGCTCGTGCCTATCAACGGTATCGCTCCTCGTGGCAACTCCGGGCTCTCATATGCTCCTGTGCCGCTGGGTGTTAGATGGGGCTAGGAGATCTACAGTCCCCTGCCCTCCGGATTTAGCTGCTGGGAAGTGAGAACCCGTGCAACCACGGACTCCGGTGTCCGGTTTCCAGCTCTCAACTCGGGTGAGCTTGGTTACAGCTCCACTCCCCAGAGCTTCCTACACTTCTTTCCTCTTCTCTCACTCTCACAGACTCTTCCCTAACCCCGTCTCCAGGCCAGAACTTATAGGGCAGCTCCCCCGAAACCGGGTGTTAGAGCTCCCCTTCTGGTCTGGAGTCAGGAAAAGTGCTGTATGCTGGTGTTACCTGGTAAGGGGACCCCTCCTTGCTTCCAGGCATGACATCCCCCCTGTGAGGGAGGCAATGCCACTGTGGCAACCAGAATCCTGGGGTGCTACAGGTTAAAGAGCTGGATTTTTGAAGAATGCATCATATCACTTCTTTCAGCATTTTTGCTGTGTTTTTTACCCATTGAAAGCATTGGGTGGTGTAAATACACTGTTAAAAAAAAACATGCAGGTATTATGTTTTGCTGCGTTTTTTGTGACATAACCTAATGAAGTTGAAACAGATTTTTTTTTATGCACTAAACTTTGTCAGCATGCACAAGAGACAAATGTACCCTGATAAAAACACAGTAAATAAGCACCAAAAACACAGCAAAAATGCTGCTTTTTTACTGCCAAGAAAAAGGTTTTGTCTGAGGAAAAACGCATCAAAAACCCAACATGTGTACATAGCCCAAGAGCTCAGTCAGATGACCATATAAATGACACAGAGATCGCAATGCGCAGTTGGCAGCTCTCTTCCGACCCCAATGTGACAGCTGCATATATTTCTATGCAGCTGTCACGCTCGGGTCAGGACAGTCATTTTATAATGATTCATAAGACCGTCTGACTGTGCCCTTAAGGACAGGGCCAGAAGGTGTGGCCATACATATGTGGCTGAAATGAACCATGCACCTTGATGGCCAATTACTGCATTATTTTGGAGCTTCATCGGTGTTCTAGCTGCACAGCCGCCTGCACCATGTGGCTCTACCCCAAGAGTGGCAGTAACTATACCCCTATAATGATGCTGTTCACTGTGTCAGTCTCAGTGTCCTGTAATTGTCCAGACACAATGCTCCTATAATATATAGCGAAAGCTCCTTTATAACAGCGCCATTCCTAACTGGCCGACTGTAGTATTGCATTGTGACTTGACTCCGCACACTGGTGTATTCTCCAGTAAGCTCCAGCAGAGTTATTTATTGCACTACTTATTGCATATATGACATTTGTTCTCATTTGCAAGATCTGATTAAGATATATTTGTGCATTACATTGTACTTGTCGGTACTATAATCCCTGTAGAAATGTTATGCCTTTATGAGGATAAATTGTGATTCACTGATACACAGTTACAAATTTCAATGTCATCCGTCTGAGTCAGATTAAGTCATTGACACAACACTCCAATATCTGAGGTTTAGCAATCATACGGAATATTACTGTACATAAAGTAAGCCACAATGAATTCCCTATTTCCTGAAGAACAATTCACATCGATCCTCAGCTTAATATAATTTGCTGCTTCCTGAATTTTAACTATTGGGAGACCACTTTATAAGGGAACAAATACAGTAGATGCATACTGTAGTATATAACATTACATATATATGATATATATATATATTAGATAGATAGATAGAAGAAAAGCCGGCAATTAGTGTATGCGGACAGTAAAATCACACTGACAGGTTAGAATAGAATAGATAGAATAGATATATACACATAGAACACGCACACATATACAATATATATATATATATATATTATATATATGTATTTATATTGCATAGAGAGAAAAATATAAGAAAAGGAGGTAATTAATTTGCTGGGTTCTGTAAAATCACTGCAGGAGCCGACAGGATAGAAGAGATGGATTACATACAGTAAATACATATAGAATAGGTAGATATATAGATGTCAGTGTCAAATACAATTAGTACAGTGTGTGTGTAAAATACTAGACATATATTTAATTAATAAAAGATTATTTATCGGAAAAAAATGGCGTGGGGTCCCCCTATAATTAATAGCCAACAATGGCTATGCAGACAGCTGTGGGCTGACATTAATAGCCTAGGAAGGGGCCATGCATACTGCCCCCGGCTAAAAATATCAGTTCTCAGCTGCCCCAGAAAAGGCGCATAGCTGATATGCGCCAATTCTGGCACATAGCCTTGCTCTTCCCACTTGCCGTGTAGTGGTGGCAAGTAGGATAATAGTTGGGGTGGTTGATGTCACCTTTGTGACATCAAGCCCCAAGGTTAGTAATGGAGAGGCATCAATAAGATGCCCCTTTTACTAACCCCATAGTCAAATTGTAAATAAAACACAGATACCATGAAAAATTTCTTCCATTGAAATAAAGACACAAACTCCTTTAATATTCTAAATTAAACCATACTTACGACCTCACTTAATTCCCTGAAGCCCTCAATCTCCAGTAATAAAAGTAAAATAATAAATAAACAGTATACATACCTGTCCGTTGTTCTGTCCCATGCAGTAATCCTTATCTGGAGGATATACAGTTTTCAACCAGGACGGTGCCAAGATGCGACTGTCCCGGCTGAAAACCACTGGTGAATGAGGAGATGCTGCCAGCGTAGCATCAGTGACTAGCGGTGACGTCACTGAAGCTGCACTCCCTCACAGCCTGAACTGAGGTGACCTCTGGACCGTGGGAAAATGCCAGTGGTGAGGGCACCGCAGTTCTGGACACCGTTGCGTAAAAATCGGACAGCACGCGCATGGTACGAGGGCTGTGCAATTTTTTTTCTCGCATCCATTGACGAGTCTTGTCCGAGATACGCAGCAAATCACAGCATGCTGCGATTTTTTTCTCAGTCCGATTTCAGCTGTATTCCATTGAATAACATTGGTCCGAGTGCAATCCGATTTTTTATCAGATTGCACTCGTCAGTTTTTCTCGCAAATGAGTATAAACCTAAAGGGTTATTCCCAAAATCATGTTATTTTCTTTTTACCTGATAGGGGATAACTTGACCAACTACCAGGATTCAAAATGATCCTGAGATCAGGGTGCGAAATCCTGGAAATTGTGCTTTACACCCCATCTGGGATGAAATGGAGGTGCGCACTCTTCACTTGTGCTCTACTTATTGCCTCTGAAACTGTTGCCCTCGGCTATTTCAGCTGTGCCATTGGCAATGCATAGAATGCAGGCCGAAAAGGGGGTCTCAGCAGTTGAACCCCAATCAATCAGCAATTTATCCCTATCATATGGACAGGGACAGCTTGTGATTTTGTAGAATGAAAATGAGAGATACTGATGTATTCTAATTAGACTATACATTTTTTGTGCATGCAAATTTAAATTGATATCCTTTGGGAAACTTATTAAAAGTGTTGTCTTAAGTTCATAAATGGTTAAAATTGCAAAGTCCTTGGAAAAAAAATGCAAATTTGTCATTTATGTTTTATTAAAAACTATCTCTTTTCTCAAGAACTTAGGGATTTTTAATTTCAAAGTGTACAGCTTGGGGCCAAGGTTACTGGTCCCTGTGCAGTCCTAGCCTGGCTGCTTACCTAGTTAAGTCATGTGCGGCATGAGCAGGCTCTGTCCTGCTCTGTCCAGTGCACAGGGAGGGCAGAGACAGTGTGTGGCGCCCTGAGGGTCCAGTTGCCACAGAGATGCTGCATCGCACCCAGCGGTTTGACACCTGACTCTCAGGTAAGGAGGAAGCACCCCATTGACTCCAACCACTGCATCCAACATACATTATGCTGGCTGAGCTCAGACGGACCCTTCGGGGGGAAGGTCTGACTCAGGCTAGTTAGAACAGGGTGTAGCTAGTTGGGTGGGAGGGGCTTAGGCAGCATTAGGCTGCATGTGAAGATTAGAGTTTCCAGTTTGAGCCAGGCAGTCAGTGTGTGGGTACTGGACTGTCCTGCTACTCCTCTGAGTCCATCTCAGGGAGCCTTGCTGAGGAGAGAGAAAGGGTCCAGGGCGAGAAGCAATTGAGGCTGTGCCCCATCCTGAAGCAGGAGGACCAGGCGAACATCGGGGAACGGTCCCTAGACTAGTGGGAAAGTTCAGCTCCTCTAGTAACAACGAGAACAGTGGGTCTCTCCAAGGGACCACTAGTCACTATAACTCACCGAGAGGAAGCTTAGGGGTCAAGTACGTCCAGGACTTCCGTACTGGGTGGCCTTGTAAACCACCGGTCCAGACTGGTAACTGAAAGGGCCCAATACTCCCTCGTCCGAGGGCTCTGTGGTTAGCGGGATGCATGGAAGTGAGGAGTGTAGCACCTAGAGAAGAAGCCGGAAAGGAACATATTAAAAGGTAGTCTTTGGAAGTGCGACCAACTTACCTGAGGGTTGCTGGACCATTCACTTGGAGGACACAGCGCCCGGCTGGCATCTGTGTGTACAACAGACTGTGAGTAAAAACCCTAAAACTGCAACAGAACTGTTTACTGATTATTCCAGCGACGCACACTCCCCTCTGCTACATCACTCCTGCACCATTACTACATCTTTCATCTACCTGCCCTGGAAGGACTCCGTCTCACCTGTGGGAGACTTAACAACTAGCTGCAGAACACCATCCCTTCCAGAGGACCTGCACAGCAGCGCTGGTCACCCTGACCAGGTACTACAGGTGGCGTCACTACAAACTACATGAACACTAATCCCCTGTAAATACTCCTCCATTTATAGTGAACCCCCAGGGCCACGGACCGAGCCGTGGCTGCCCGTGACATCCCCCATAGAAGTCGACGGGCTCGGTGCCGAGTACCCCACGGCCCTGGCGGGCGGCTCAAGTGCATGGGGCCCCAGACATGGCACAGGGGCCTCAGCCATCACACAGGGGCCTCAGACATCACACAGGATTGAGTAATACACTCAACGGGCCCCCAGACATCGCACAGGGGCCCCAGACATCACACAGGGGCCCCAGACAACACACATCGCATAGGTGCCTCAGACATAGCACAGGGGCCCAGACATCACACAGGGGCCCCAGACATCACACATCACACAGGGGCCCCAGACATCACACAGGGGCCCCAGACATCATACAGGGGCCACAGACATCACACATCACACAGGGGCCACAGACATCACATAGGGGCCCCAGATATTGCACAGGGGCCCCAGACATCACATATTGCACAGGGGCCCCAGACATGGCACAGGGTTTGTGGAAAGGAAAGGAAGAGTCCAGCTCCAAGACTTAAAATCCAAAATCTTTAATGAAAATCGATAAAAATTCAGCTACAAGAACATACAAAACCGGTTATACCGGTGGAAAAGTGCCTGTTTCCAGAAGACTGGACGAGTTTCGAACAGCTGGGTGTTCTTAAACTCAGTTGAGTTCAGCTGTTCGAAACGCATCCAGTCTTCTGGAACCAGGCACTTTTCCACCGGTATAACCGGTTTTGTATGTTCTTGTAGCTGAATTTTTATCGATTTTCATTAAAGATTTTGGATCTTATGTCTTGAAGCTTGACTCTTCCTTTCCTTTCCACGTTACAAAGACGTCCAACAGAGATGTGAATCCTTTGCTCAAGACACTGTGGACTTAACATGATGGACTCATTGGGGTGAGCTGAAACACTATTTTCTACTATGGCACAGGGGTCCCAGACATCACACAGGGGCCCTAGACATCACACAGGATTGAGTGAAATACACAAGAACGGGGCCCCAGACATCGCACAGGGGGTTCCAAACAGCGCACAGGGGGTCCCAGACAGCGCACGGGGGGCAGAGACAGTGCACAGGGGGGCAGAGACAGCGGACAGGGGCCCTTGGGCCCCGTGTGCTGCCTGGGACCCCATTCGCTGTCTATGCCCCCCCATGAACTGCCTGGGGCCTCATTATTGAGTATATAACTCAATGGTTCTCAAAAGCCTGAAAAATCTGATCTACAGCAGTACAGCAGCTGGGGTATATTCTGACCCGCAGGGGTATAATCTGGCCTAGGCCAATTTATACCCCGGGGTATAGTTTGGCCTAGGCCATAATATATCCGGGGTATATTCTCGCCCAGAGGGGTATAATCTGGCCTATTACATCTGGTCAGCTTCGGTGTCCTTCTGCTTCTCCCATGCTGCAGAGGTAATGCTGCCTCTGTTAGCAGCCTGGCAGAAAGTACAGTTGAGCCAGCAATACAACCATGTCTCTGGTCCAGATTGTCAGTCTTCAGGAGTTAAAGTTTAGAACACCCCTGTAAAATATACCACTCGAAAATCACGCTGCATCTTAAAAACATCAGAACTTCTTTGTTAGCTAGCAGGAAACACCAGCCACAGCATTATTAAACTAAATAAAACAATTAAGAAAAATAAAAGGCACCCAAAAAACTAAACACTATTCAACATGGCTGATAGTTTAGGTATCATGTTTCTGATTCCAGTTAATAATAATGTTGGAACCTTTGGGGAATATGAGTAGGAGGTAGATAAATCCTAATCATACGCATTATTTTGCAGAAAAGCTGTGGATTTTCACATCAGAATTTACTTTTTAAAATGCATATGTAAAATCTGCAACAAAATACCTATTCTTTAATTGCATATTTAGCAAAATTCCCTGCAGAAATGATCTGCAATGTCTGGGATTTAGCATAAAGGGGGCACCTATGTCCTAACAGCAGAGGTCAACTGTGCTTATGTAGCATGGATATTGTTCCGCTGCATCGTTACACTGAATCATTCAGAGCTGGAAGAAAATATGATGATCTGTAGTGCCGAAGAGGTAATAGCTCACTCCAGGTATGTATGGCCACATTCATCCGAGCCTGGCATTCTTTTCATTTCCAACAGATTGCATTTAGAAACCTATTTAAATGTACAAAGTTGGGTCAATAGCTTAGGAACTTGACTGAAACACCTGTGAACATTTAATGATGGAAAGCTGTCTTATGATTAGTACTGTAACTAGCACATCTGCTCTGGCATATTAAAGGGCAGTTTCCATTTCTTCATGCTGGTCTTCTGGCAGTTCACTGAGTGTAGGCATATGCACCTAAAATATTCATGACTGCAGCTGTATTCTACAATAGACAAATGTGTCTGCGAAGGTATTTCTTACTGTTTAGAACTCAGCAAAGTTACATGGAAAATGTTATTACTATACAGGTATCTGGCGCCATGGGAGTTTTTTTGCTAATATTCTATTGTGTAACTAGGAGGCATATGAAAAGCATGGGTGACTGTGCTATCAGCAGACTTTCTGCAATAATAACTCATGGAGTGGAATTAAATAAGTTCGAAAGGTGAAATGTGATATTGAACGAAAGGTGCTTTGGACTTTCCTGGAACAAATATAAAATGTATGGCGTACAGTGGTTTAGAACCTGCAGAAAAATACAAAAAGTAGCATAACAATATCTACTACTTGTAGAGTATTTTGTCGCTATTTGTAATTAATATTACAAACAAATATAAATATATATATATCGTTGATAAGTGAAGAAATTCGAATTTGCTGGCTTTGCCAAATTTTCCTCAAAAATTCAATTTGCTGAGAATAAATTTGCTACAATCTGCAATACTGAAAATCATCTAAATGCCTGGAAAATATGCGTATTACACTCTGAAGTCTCCTAGATGTGTACTGAACCTGTTTTAAGCTCAGTAACACAAACAGTGTCTTAATAATATCCAAGTGACTTCATCCTTTCTGGCTAGGGAAAAACAGATGGTAACCAACAGAAGTATTTGGGTGGCATACTGTATAAGAGTCTAATATTGGTCTATTACAACAGTGAAGCATGAAAAAAAAAATACTGTATATATATTTTTAAAGCGTAAATCTTGTGAAGTAGACAGTTTTGTTTTAGCTTCAGGATTCTGTGTAAATCTTTCTTTAGTATGCAAAAAAAATGACTTGCTCATTTTAAAATGCAGGAAGCACCCTTTATTTTACAGCCTCAAATTCAGGATTTTGTTTTAGTTTCACAAACAACACTGAGGAGTTTAACCCCTTAGTGACAGAGCCATTTTGCAGCTTAAAGGGAATCTGTCACCCCATTTTGGCTATATCAGATAAAGATATGCCTGAATAGTGCGTCCCATAAGTAACCTATCGGTATCTATCATATATCCTGACATCCCTGTTTTAATGCCAAAATACGTTTGGAAAGGTCGGATTTCGGTATGCAAATCCGGGTGGTCCGGTCCGGAGGGCGGTGTTTTTTTTCTTCCACCCCCCGCTCCTCGGCTTCTCTTGCGTAGGTCCGTCTGTGCACATAAAATCATTACAGCGCATGCGCAACTATTTTCGGTTTACTTTCCTTGCCCCGGAAGTCGTCCAAGGCAAGCAGTCATTTCCGGGGCAAGGAAAGTGACCGAAAATAGTTGCGCATGTGCTGTAATGATTTTATGCCTTGCCCACTGTTGGGCAAAGCACACTGCGCAGGCGCGAGGGATTTTAAAACGCGCAATCGCGGGAACACTACGCCGTCTGTGCTATGCACAGACGGACCTACGCAAGAGAAGCCGAGAAGCAGGGGGAGGAAGAAAAAAACACCGCCCTCCGGACCGGACCGCCCGGATTTGCATACCGAAATCCGAACTTTACAAAGGTATTTTGGCATTAAAACGGGGGTGTCAGGATATATGATAGATACCGATAGGTTACTTATGGGACGCACTATTCAGTGATATCTTTATCTGATATAGCCAAAATGGGGTGACAGATTCCCTTTAACCCTTCACCCCAAGGTGGTTTGCACGTTAATGACGGACAATTTTTACAATTCTGACCACTGTCTCTTTATGAGGTTATAACTCCGGAACGCTTCAACGGATCTTCGCGATTCTGAGATTGTTTTCTCGTGACATATTGTACTTCATGTTAGTGGTAAAATTTCTTCCATATAACTTGCGTTTATTTTTGAAAAAAACGCAAATATGGCGAAAATTTTGAAAATTTAGCAATTTTCAAACTTTGAATTTTTATTCCCTTAAAACAGAGAAATATGTCACACAAATAGTTAAGAAATAACATTTCCCACATGTCTACTTTACATCAGCACAATTTTGGAATCAAAATTTTTTTGTTAGGAAGTTATAAGGGTTAAAAGTTGACCAGCGATTTCTCATTTTTACAACAAAATTTACAAAGCCATTTTTTTAGGGACCACCTCTCATTTGAAGTCACTTTGAGGGTCTACATGACAGAAAATACCCAAAAGTGACACCATTCTAAAAACTGCACCCCTCAAGGTACTCAAAACCACATTCAAGAAGTTATTAACCCTTCAGGTGCTTCACAGGAACTAAAGCAACGTGGAAGGAAAAAATGAAATTTAACTTTTTAGCCACAAAAATGATCTTTTACAAACTTTTTTTTTATTTTCACAAGGTTAAAAGGAGAAAATGGACAGATAAGGTTGTTATGCAATTTCTCCTGAGTACGCCAATACCCCATATGTGGGGGAAAACCACTGTTTGGGCACACGGCAGAGCTCGTAAGGGAAGGAGCGCCGTTTGACTTTTTCAAACTAAATTGGCTGGAGTTGAGATTGGACGCCATGTCGCGCTTGGAGAGACCTCTGATGCGCCTAAACAGTGGAAACCCCCACAAGTGACACCATTTTGGAAACTAGACCCCCTAAGGTACTTATCTAGATCTGTTGTGAGCACTTTGAACCCCAAGTGTTTCACAAAGTTTATAATGCTGGGTGTGAAAAAAAAAAAAAAAATTTCCACAAAAATGATTTTTTAGTCCTAAATTTTTGAATTTTCCCAAGGAAATTGGACCCCAAAGTTGTTGTCCAATTTGTCCTGAGTACGCTGATACCCCATATGTGGGGGTGGAAAACTGTTTGGGCGCACGGCAGGGCTGGAAAGGAAGTAGTAACGTTTTGGAATGCAGACGTTGATGGGGTCATGTTCCGTTTGCAGTGCCCCAGATGCCTAAACAGTGGAAATCCCCCACTAAGTGACCCATTTTGAAACTAGACCCCAAGAACTATCTAGATCTTGGTGAGCACTTTGAACCCCAATTGCTTCAACAAGTTTAAATGCCCGGCATGAAAATAAAAAATCTATTTTTTTCCCACAATAATTATCTTTTAGTCACTAATTTTTTATTTTACCAAGGGTATCAGGAGAAATTGGACCACATAAGTTGTTGTCCAATTTGTCCTGAGTACGCTGATGCCCATATGTGGGGGGAACCACTGTTTGGGCGCACGGCAGAGCTCGGAAGGGAAGGAGCACCATTTGACTTTTTCCAACCAAAATTGGCTGGAATTGAGATTGGATGCCATGTTGCATTTGGAGAGCCCCTGATGTGCCTAAACAGTGGAAACCCCCCACAAATGACCCCATTTGGGAAACTAGACCCCCTAAGGAACTTATCTAGATCTTTGGTGAGCAATTTGAACCCTCAAGTGCTTCACACAAGTTTATAACGTAGAGCCGTAAAATTTAAAAATCATATTTTTTCCACAAAAATGATCTTTTCACCCGAATTTTTATTTTTCCAAGGGTAACAAGACTCCAAAAGTTATTGTGCAATTTGTCCTGAGTACACTGATACCCCATATGTGGGGGTATACCACTGTTTGGGTGCATGGCAGAGTTTGGAAGGGAAGGAGCGCCGTCTCACTTTTTCAACGCAGAATTGGCTGGACGCCATGTCGTGTTTGGAGAGCTCCTGATCTGCCTAAACAGTGGAAACCCCCACAAATGACACCATTTTGGAAACTAGACCCCTCAAGGAACTTATCTAGATGTGTGGTGAGAACTTTGAACCCCCAGGTGTTTCACTAAAGTTTATAACGTACAGCCTTAAAATAAAAAATCCTTTTTTTTTTTTACAAAAATGATTTTTCTCGCCCCCAATATTTTATTTTCACAAGGGTAACAGAAGAAATTGGAACCCAAAAGTTGTTGTCCAATTTGTCCTGAGTACGCTGATACCCAATATGTAGGAGAAAACTACTGTATGGGTGCACGTCAGGGCTCGGAAGGGAAGTAGTGACGTTTTGGATTGCAGACTTTGATGGAATGGTCTGGGGGCGTCATGTCGCATTTGGAGAGCCCCTGATACGCCTAAACAGTGGAAACCCCCCACAAGTGACCCCATTTTGGAAAATAGACCCCACAAGGAACTTATCTAGATGTGTGGTGAGCACTTTGAACCCCGAAGTGCTTCACAGAAGTTTATAACGCACAGCCGTAAAAATAAAAAATCCTTTTTTTTTTACAAAAATGATTTTTCGCCCCCAATATTTTATTTTCACAAGGGTAACAGGAGAAATTGGACCACAAAAGTTGTTGTCCAATTTGTCCTGAGTACGCTGATACCCAATATGTGGGAGAAAACTACTGTATGGGCGCATGTCAGGGCTCGGAAAGGGAAGTAGTGACGTTTTGGATTGCAGACTTTGATGGAATGGTCTGGGGGCGTCATGTCGCATTTGGAGAGCCCCTGATGCGCCTAAACAGTGGAAACCCCCACAAGTGACCCCATTTTGGAAAATAGACCCCACTAGGAACTTACCTAGATGTGTGGTGAGCACTTTGAACCCCGAAGTGCTTCACAGAAGTTTATAACGCACAGCCGTAAAAATAAAAAATCCTTTTTTTTTTTACAAAAATGATTTTTTCGCCCCAATATTTTATTTTCACAAGGTAACAGGAGAAATTGGACCCCAAAAGTTGTTGTCCAATTTGTCCTGAGTACGCTGATACCCAATATGTGGGAGAAAACTACTGTATGGGCGCATGTCAGGGCTCGGAAAGGGAAGTAGTGACGTTTTGGATTGCAGACTTTGATGGAATGGTCTGGGGCGTCATGTCGCATTTGGAGAGCCCCTGATGCGCCTAAACAGTGGAAATCCCAACAAGTGACCCCATTTTGGAAAATAGACCCCACAAGGAACTTATTTAGATGTGTGGTGAGCGCTATGAAGCCCCAAGTGCTTCACAGAAGTTTATAATGTACAGCCGTAAAAACAAAAAAATCTTATTTTTTTTACAAAAATAATATTTTCGCCCCCAGTTTTTTTATTTTCCCAAGGGTAACAGAAGAAATAGGACAAATTTCACAATAACTCTTGGGGTCCAGAGTACGCTGATACCCCATATGTGGGGATAAACTACTGTTTGGACGCATGGCAGAGCTCAGAAGTGAAGGAACACCGTTTGACTTTTCAAAGCAGAATTGGCTGGAATGGAGATCAGACGCCATGTCACATTTGGAGAGCCCCTGATGTGCCTAAACAGCGGAAACCCCCCAATTCTAACTCCAACCCTAACCCCAACACACCCCTAACCCTAGTCCCAACCCTAATCCCAACCCTAACCCTAATCCAAACTCTAACCCTAATCCTAACTTTAGCGCCAACCCTAACCCTAACTTTAGCCGAAACCCTAACCCTAATGGGAAAATGGAAATAAATACATTTTTTTTATTTTATTTTTTTTCCCTAACTAAGGGGGTGATAAAGGGGGGTTTGATTTACTATTTATAGCGGTTTTTATGATTGGCAGCTGTCACGCTAAAAGACGCTTTTTATTGCAAAAAGTAGTTTTTTGCATCGCCACATTTTGAGAGCTATAATTTTTGCATATTTTGGCCCACAGAGTCATGTGAGGTCTTAATTTTTGCGGGACGAGGTGACGCTTTTATTGGTACCATTTTTGAGCACGTGACATTTTTTGATCGCTTTTTATTTCGATTTTTGGGAGGTTAGAATGAACAAAAATCAGCAATTCATGAATTTCTTTTGGGTGAGGCGTTTTTATTGTTCCGCGTGTGGTAAAATTGATAAAGCAGTTTTATTCTTCGGGTCAGTACGATTATGGCGATACCTCATTTATATCATTTTTTTATGTTTTCGCGCTTTTATAGAATAAAAACAATTTTATATAAAAAATAATATTATTTTTGCATCGCTTTATTCTGCGAGCTATAACTTTTTTATTTTTTCGCTCATGATGCTGTGTGACGGCTCGTTTTTTGCGGGACAAGATGACGTTTTCAGCGGTACCATGTTTATTTATATCCGTCTTTTTGATCGCGTGTTTATTCCACTTTTTGTTCAGCGGTATGATGATAAAGCACTGATTTTTTGCTTCGTTTTTATTTTTTATTTTTTAAGGGGTTCACAAAAGGGGTTAACTAGTGGGACATTTTTATAGGGGGGGTCGTTACGGACGCGGCGATACCAAATATGTGTACTTTTATTGTTTTATTTTTTTTTATTTACAATAAGCAATGAATTTATTGGGGAATATTTTTTTTTTTTTTTTGGATTTTTTTTTACACAGTTTATTTTTACTTTTTTTACTTTTTTACTTTGTCCCAGGGTGGGACATCACTGTATTTCATCAGATCGCTGGTGTGACAGTGTGCACAGCACTCTGTCACACCAGCGATCGCTCAGGCAGTGCAGCAGGCTTCTCAGTGCCTGCTCTCGGCAGGCACTGAGGAAGCCGCCTCCCTCCAGGACCCCAGCGCCATCTTGGATCCGGGTCCTGGGAGGGAGGAAGCCCTCAGAGCAGCGCGATCACATCGCGCTGGTCTGAGGGTCTCAGGGGGGCGCGCAGGGAGCCCCACACTGCGCGATCCTCCCCTGTGCCCCAGTACACCGCGATCATGTTTGATCGCGGTGGCAAGGGGTTAATGTGCCGGGAGCGGTCCGTGACCGCTCCTGACACACAGTCACGGGTGTCAGCTGTGATAATCAGCTGACACCCGGCGGCGATTAGCTGCGCTCCCTCGGGGAGCGCAGCTAATCGCCTATGACGTACTATCCCGTCCATGGTCAGAATGGCACGGGTTTTATGGACGGGATAGTACGTCTAATGTCAGAGAGGGGTTAATGACCAGGGCAATTTTTACAATTCTGACCACTGTCAGTTTATGAGGCTATAACTCTGGAACGCTTTAATGAATACCGCTGATTCTGAGAATGTTTTTGTAACATACTGTACTTCATGCTAGTGGTAAAATTTCTTCGATGACTTGTGTTTATGAAAAAAAACGGAAATATGGTGAAAATTTTTAAAATTTTGCAATTTTCAAACTTTAAATTTTTATGCCCTTAAATCAGAGAGATATGTCACACAATTTGTTAGGAAGTTATAAGGGTTAAAAGATGACTAGTGATTTCTCATTTTTACAACAAAATTTAAAAAACAATTTTTTACCGACCACATCACATTTAAAGTCACTTTTTGGGGTGTACATGACAGAAAATACCCCAAACAGACACCATTCTAAAAACTGGACCCCTCAAGGTGCTCAAAACCACATTCAATAAATTAATTAACCCTTTACGTGCTTCACAGGAACTGAAGCAATGTGGAAGGAAAAAATTAACATTTAACTTTTTTTACAAAAAATTTCTTTCAGAACCAATTTTTTTATTTTCACAAGTGTTAAAAGTGAAAATGAACCACAAAATGTGTTGTGCAATTTCTCCTGAATACGCCGATACCCCATATGTGGGGGTAAACCACTGTTTGGGCGCACGGCAGAGCTTGGAAGGGAAGGAGCGCCATTTGACTTTTTCAATGCAGAATTGGCTGGAATTGAGATCGGACCCCATGTTGCGTTTGGAGAGCCCCTGATGTGCTTAAACAGTGGAAACCCTCACAATTGACACCATTTTGGAAACTAGACTCCCTAAGGAACTTATCTAGATGTGTGGTGAGCACTTTGAACCCCCAAGTGCTTCACAGAAGTTTTTAACGCAGAGCCGTGAAAATAAAAAATAATTTTTTTTTTCACAAAAATTATGCTTTCACCCCCAAATTTTTACTTTCACATCGATAACAGGAGAAATTGGACCACAAAGGGTGTTGTGCAATTTGTCCTGAGTACGCCAATACCCCATATGTGGGGGGTGAACAACTGTTTGGGTGCATGGCAGGGCTCGGAAGGGAAGGAGCGCCATTTTTGAATGCAGACTTTGATGGAATGGTAACCGTAACCCTAATCCTAACCCTAATCCTAACTCTAACCCTAACCCTAATCCTAACCCTAACTTTAGCTGAACTCACTTTAGTCCAATTGTAACCCTAATGGAAAAATGGAAATAAATATATATTTTTTGTTTTATTATTTTTCCCTAACTAAGGGGGTGATAAAGGGGGAGTTTTATTATTTTTTTTATTTTGATCACTGTGATAGGGTTTATCACAGTGATCAAAATGTACCTGGAATGAATGAATGGAATCTGCCGGGTGCTGGCCGGCAGATCTCGGCGGACGCACTGCACATGCGCTAGCCATTTTCTTAACAGAAAGAAGATGCCGGGACCTGCGGGAGCTGCGGGGGCCGTGGGAGGACGGGGGGGGACGACACTGGGAGGTACGGAGGACAGATCGGGGGACTCTATTTCTCTCCCCTTTGATGTGCGATCTCATCAGAGGAGAGATAAATTAAATGCGATATTGCAGCTTTTTTTGTGATGGTCGCCGTTATACGGTTAAAAACGGCGATCGCAACAGCGGGGTCGGTAAATACCGACCCGAATCATGTTTTCTGGGGTCTCGGCTACCCGCTGCAGCCAAAACCTCGGAAAAATTCTGACTCTGGGGGGCGCTATTTACTTTTCCCACAGCGCCGTGAAATACATGCAGCCTCACACTCCGGTCCTGAGTGCCGGCGGCAGTGCCGGGTATCGATGCGCGAGTTTCTCACTTCACACTCGCAAGTTTGACTCTGACCGTAGTCTAAAACAGTGTGTGAAATAGCCTCGAGCATTTTTTTAAAATCGCAGAGTGCCTCATTTCCGCAGATTGATCTCTACTTATATATTTGAAGCTTAAACATAAATTATATCCACTAAGCAGCCATAACATTAAGACTACATTTACTTATAATTTCTGCTCAAATTTTTGAAAACCGCAGCAAAACAGTGATGAATTGCCCTGCTACTGCATTATATGAATGCAACTTAAAACCAGTTTCAAGTTAATTTAATATCATTAATTATCCCTGTCAAGGGGTGAAATATATTAGCCTATCTTCATATTTGTATGTCTGTTGGCGTATGTCATATGCGTTGGTTAAAAAACACAAGTGTGTCATAAATCTGTCTGAATTTCAACGTATACGTTACATATCTAAAACGTCATTTTATGTATGTATACGTTTTTTGTTTGATTTTAATTTAAAGTATCCTTTTTTATTTTTTCTTCTAAACTTTGTGGGGAGCTTGTTATGTCTAAAGAAGTAATTTTTCCCCCCACATAGTTAATAAAATCATATATTTTGTAAATATTTTGAAACATACTGCTATATATTTTAACACATCTCTCACTGAGAATAATGGAGAAAAAAATGTAGACTTTTTTTTAATTGTAAAAATGTGGTCAATTACGATTCTTTATTTGTGCAATAAAATCACAAAACAATGTAAGTTGAAATATCAAAATTACATCTTTTAAACCCAGACATATATGTATGCATTGTTTTTTGCAGTTCATGTGTCGGAATGCACTGTATAAATGTGAAGTTCCTAGAGATTTAATTTATTTGAATGGAATTGAAGTCTTTTCGAGAATTTGAATCTTGGACACTTCGATCATATCTAGAACTTAAATTGAAGCATCAAGTTCCTGGAGTCAATGTATTTTTTAAAAATATGTATTTTTGACAAGTGCCAAATTATTGTAGATAGAGAGATGTGGCAGATAGGGTATTCACATTCTAATTGGAGTGAAAGTTTAGGAATTACAACTCTTTTTTGTGTAGTTGCCTCGTTTTTAAGACACTAAAGGTAATTGGACAATTACAGTGGGGGAAATAAGTATTTGATACACTGCTGATTTTGCAAGTATTCCCACCTACAAAGAATGGAGATGTCTCTAATTTTTATTATAGGTACACTTCAATTGTAAGAGACAGAATCTATAAAAAAAAAATCCAGAAAATCACATTGTATGATTTTTACATAAATAATTTGCATTTTATTGCATACAATAGAAAAAAAGAACTGGTACAGAAACGTTTGTTTTCAATTACTGAAGTCAAACGTTTCTGTAGTTCTTTTTTTAATCAAGTAAATTTTTATTAATTTTATAACAGTTACAAATACACAAATAACATTCTCAACCAAAGGTGTTTATCCCCCTATTTGTTATTCAGAATACCATATCATAGATATACGACCATACAAAACAGAATAAATCAGGCCTGTTTAGACCAGCCAAGTCGAAAGGCACACAGCCTATTGGCATTTGAAAACACAATGTGTAGTGATTCCATAGCAACTGATATACATCTAGCAAGAACCTATGGAGGCTGATCACTGGTTATCTCCAAGCCAGGGACCCCATAATCTCTCAAAATATTTACTTCTATCCCTTTTGAGATATACCCCTTTTTCCAATGATAAGAGGGACTGTAACAACCCTGCTGGCATCACTGCATGGCCTCCCATTCCCCACATACCAACCTACTCACTGCTCCACGTCATGCTGTGATTTCTGTCTGCTGCCAGCACCATGCTTTGTGCCTCTTGTCTTCTATCTGCTCTCTACATGTCTCCTGGCTGTGTACTTAGGGATGCGGCACCAGAACTCTCTGGTTCTTTTGGAGTCAGGGTGCACCTGTCTAATTTGTCCCTAACCAATTAACATTAGCCCTCTAGTATTTAGGGCAGCTCCACCCTGTGGATCTTGCCTGTTCAATGTGTTAACTCAGTTAGTATCTACAGTCATGGCCAAAAGTTTTGAGAATGACACAAATATTATATTTTCACATGATCTGCTGCCCTCTGGTTTTTATGTGTGTTTGACAGATGTTTTTATCACAGACAGAAATATAATAATTGCAAACATATGAGTAACAAAAGCTTATATTGACAGTTAGAATGAGTTAATGCAGCAAGTCAATATTTGCAGTGTTGACCCTTCTTCTTCAGGACCTCTGCAATTCTCCCTGGCATGCTCTCAATCAACTTCTGGACCAAATCCTGACTGATAGCAGTCCATTCTTGCACAATCAATGCTTTCATTTTGTCAGAATTTTTAGGTTTTTGTTTGTCCACCCGTCTCTTGATGATTGACCACAAGTTCTCAATGGGATTAAGATCTGGGGAGTTTCCAGGCCATGGACCCAAAATCTCTATGTTTTGTTCCCTGAGCCATTTAGTTATCACCTTTGCTTTATGGCAAGGTGCTCCATCATGCTGGAAAAGGCATTGTTGATCGCCAAACTGCTCTTGGAGCGTTGGGAGAAGTTGCTCTTGGAGGACATTCTGGTACCATTCTTTATTCATGGCTGTGTTTTTAGGCAAGACTGTGAGAGAGCCGATACCCTTGGCTGAGAAGCAACCTCACACATGAATGGTTTCAGGATGCTTAACAGTTGGCATGAGACAAGACTGGTGGTAGCACTCACCTTGCCTTCTCCGAATGAGGCGTTTTCCTGATGTCCCAAACAATCGAAAAGGGAATTCATCAGAGAAAATAACTTTACCCCAGTCCTGAGCAGTCCACTGCCTGTACCTTTTGCAGAATATCAGTCTGTCCATGATGTTTTTTCTGTAGAGAAGTGGCTTCTTTGCTGCCCTCCTTGAGACCAGGCCTTGCTCCAAGAGTCTCCGCCTCACAGTGCGTGCAGATGCACTCACACCTGCCTGCTGCCATTCCTGAGCAAGCTCTGCACTGCTGGTAGCCCGATCCCGCAGCTGAAACACTTTTAAGAGACGGTCCTGGCGCTTTCTGATCTTTCTTGGGCGCCCTGGAGCCTTTTTGGCAACAATGGAACCTCTCTCCTTGAAGTTCTTGATGATGCGATAGATTGTTGACTGAGGTGCAATCTTTCTAGCTGCGATACTCTTCCCTGTTAGGCCGTTTTTGTGCATTGCAATGATGATTGCACGTGTTTCTTTAGAGATAACCATGGTTAACAGAAGAGAAACAATGATGCCAAGCACCAGCCTCCTTTTAAAGTGTCCAGTGGTGTCATTGTTACTTAATCATGACAGATTGATCTCCAGCCATGTCCTCATCAACACCCACACCTGTGTTAATAGAGCAATCACTGAAAATAGGTTAGCTGGTCCTTTTAAGGCAGGGCTGCAATGATGTTGAAATGTGTTTTGGGGGAAAAAGTTCATTTTCTAGCCAAATATTGACTTTGCAAGTAATTGCTGTTAAGCTGATCACTCTTTATAACATTCTGGAGTATATGCAAATTGCCATTAGAAAAAGTGAAGCAGTAGACTTTGTAAAAATTAATATTTGTGTCATTCTCAAAACTTTTGGCCATGACTGTAGCTACTGAGCTGCCAGGTCTTGCTCTGTGTTCCTCCATCTTTGGAGGCTTCACTCCCAGCTTTGTCTTGTACCTGTTTGTCTGAACTCCTGGAGGCAGAATATCCTGGTCTCTGTGCTCTTGCTTCTGACCTTGTATTGTGCTTGTCCTTGCCGCCCTCCAGGAGGCAGAATATCCTGGTCCCTGTGTCTTTGTCCCTGTACCTAGTCTCGTGTCATTTCCTTATCTGAACTCTGTCCTACCTCTGTCTCTTAGTCTGCTTGTCTGTGGTTTCCTTTCCCTCTGTGTCTTGCCTAGTGTTCTCTCTGTATCTTTCTGCCTCTTGTCCGCACTCCTGCGGTTTTGCTCTGTTCCACTCTGCATTTCTCCGGCAGCTGCAGAACCTCTTGCTGCAGCTCCTCTCCGCATATCTTGCGGTTCCACTCTGCTTCACTCCATCCGCTGCAGAACCTCTTGCTGCAGCTCCTCTCCACATACTTTGCGGTTCCGCTTTGCTTTACTCCTGCCGCTGCAGAACCTCTTGTTGCTCTACAGCCCTTCTCAGCAGCCTTGCGGTTCTCCTCCTGTATGAACAGGTCTCTCTCTACCTGTTATTCCATACACCATTTCTTCCAGTCAGTTCCAGTATCTACATTTGCTGTGTGAACAGGTCTCTACCTGTTTCTCCATACACCATTCCTTCCAGTCTGTATCAGTCCCTGCATTTTCTGTGTGAACAGGGCCCGCCAACCCTGTGTCTCATCCGTGCCTGCCAGCCCTGTGTCTCATCCGTACCTGCCAGCCCTGTGTCTCATCCGTGCCTGCCAGCCCTGTGTCTCATCTGTGCCTGCCAGCCCTGTGTCTCATCCGTGCCTGCCAGCCCTGTGTCTCAGCCATGCCTGCCTGCCCTGTGTCTCAGCCGTGCCACCGTCTCCCCAAGTGGGATCAACAGCCACAGCCAGACACCACCCTGGAGTGGCACCTGGCAGCTGCCTGCCGCACAAGCCTGACCTCACCATCAGAGGCTCCAGTGAAGACGGAGGCAGCTGTCCTAGTTACGCCCCTTCCAGGGTAGTCTGGTTGTGGCACAGTGGGGCCACAACCTCCTGGCTCACGCCCACCAGCCAGGGTGTGAGCGTGACAGGGACTCAACTTGATTAGTAACTCTCTGTCTGTCGGGGGAGTTGCAGAAATCCAGTTTTTAGCAATCAGTTTTCTAGCCATGTATAGTAATCGAGCTATGGCAAGTTTCCCAGTCTCAACAGTGCACAGTTCCTCTACATATCCCAGTATGCAGGTGAGAGGATTACTAGTCACCACACACCCATAGGCTGGCTCTACAGTCATGGCCAAAAGTTTTGAGAATGACTCAAATATTAATTTTTACAAAGTCTACTGCTTCACTTTTTCTAATGGCAATTTGCATATACTCCAGAATGTTATACAGAGTGATCAGCTTAACAGCAATTACTTGCAAAGTCAATATTTGGCTAGAAAATGAAACTTTATCCCCCAAAACACATTTCAACATCATTGCAGCCCTGCATTAAAAGGACCAGCTAACCTCTTTTCAGTGATTGCTCCTTTAACACAGGTGTGGGTGTTGATGAGGACATGGCTGGAGATCAATCTGTCATGATTAAGTAACAATGACACCACTGGACACTTTAAAAGGAGGCTGGTGCTTGGCATCATTGTTTCTCTTCTGTTAACCATGGTTATCTCTAAAGAAACACGTGCAGTCATCATTGCAATGCACAAAAATGGCCTAACAGGGAAGAGCATCGCAGCTAGAAAGATTGCACCTCAGTCAACAATCTATCGCATCATCAAGAACTTCAAGGAGAGAGGTTCCATTGTTGACAAAAAGGCTCCAGGGCGCCCAAGAAAGACCAGCAAGCGCCAGGACCATCTCTTAAAAGTGTTTCAGCTGCGGTATTGGGCTACCAGCAGTGCAGAGCTTGCTCAGGAATGGCAGCAGACAGGTGTGAGTGCATCTGCACGCACTGTGAGGCGGAGACTCTTGGAGCAAGGCCTGGTCTCAAGGAGGGCAGCAAAGAAGCCACTTCTCTCCATAAAAAACATCATGGACAGACTGATATTCTGCAAAAGGTACAGGCAGTGGACTGCTGAGGACTGGGGTAAAGTTATTTTCTCTGATGAATCCCCTTTTCGATTGTTTGGGACATCAGGAAAACGCCTCATTCGGAGAAGACAAGGTGAGCGCTACCACCAGTCTTGTCTCATGCCAACTGTTAAGCATCCTGAAACCATTCATGTGTGGGGTTGCTTCTCAGCCAAGGGAATCGGCTCTCTCACAGTCTTGCCTACAAACACAGCCATGAATAAAGAATGGTACCAGAATATCCTCCAAGAGCAACTTCTCCCAACGCTCCAAGAGCAGTTTGGCGATCAACAATGCCTTTTCCAGCATGATGGAGCACCTTGCCATAAAGCAAAGGTGATAACTAAATGGCTCAGGGAACAAAACATAGAGATTTTGGGTCCATGGCCTGGAAACTCCCCAGATCTTAATCCCATTGAGAACTTGTGGTCAATCATCAAGAGACGGGTGGACAAACAAAAACCTAAAAATTCTGACAAAATGAAAGCATTGATTGTGCAAGAATGGACTGCTATCAGTCAGGATTTGGTCCAGAAGTTGATTGAGAGCATGCCAGGGAGAATTGCAGAGGTCCTGAAGAAGAAGGGTCAACACTGCAAATATTGACTTGCTGCATTAACTCATTCTAACTGTCAATATAAGCGTTTGTTACTCATATGTTTGCAATTATATTTCTGTCTGTGATAAAAACATCTGTCAAACACACATAAAAACCAGAGGGCAGCAGATCATGTGAAAATATAATATTTGTGTCATTCTCAAAACTTTTGGCTATGACTGTATATGACCCAAAACTGCTCTCCAATATGAGTGCAGACACGGGCATGACCATAACATGTGCAATATTCCTGCTTCCTGTTGGGCACACCTTGGGCATCTAGAATTATTTCTGAGACCCATTTTAAACAACATTTCAGGTGATCTGTATACTCTGTGAATGACATAGAGTTGCGAGAGTCGTTTGGGATTACTAAGAGAAAGATTGGGTATGTATTTCAGCACCGAAGCACACTCATAATCTGCGATAACACTAATCTCCATCTCCATTTCTGTCTAACCAACAGAGGGAATTTCTTAAGGATGACAAAGAGAAGGTCATTATAGACACTGGATATTACCCCCTTCGTGGCTCCCTCTGAGCAAATAGTGTCCAATATTACACCTCTCTGAGTTTTAACATCTTTCACTATACATTGGGCTCTATAGGCATGTTTGAGTTGAAAGTAGTGAAAAAAGCAACTATCATGTAGAAGGATTTAAGCCCCTCATTGCCGACCACCTGGTGAACGTACTGTATACCCATACTCTTGCAGTTCCTGAAAACTCAGTTTGGCAAATTCTGAGAGTTAGTCATTACTCCAAATAGGTGTGTACATTGATAAGTGTTCAACCTCTCTTATTTGTTTAATTTTAAGCAAAATCTTGGAAATTAAACCCAATGTAGGGTATGCTGAGAGACCCCCAAACCTGCCTGCCTCCAAACTTTCCACAAGGGGCCCCTGTCCCATAGTATTTTCAATAATATTACAGACTGAACTGCCCATGTCACTTTCTTTCCATTGTTTCAGATGTTGGCTTTGAGCCACCAGAAAATATAACCATGCATTGGGCAGTGCCAGGCCACCGTCGTCTTTCGGTCTCTGCAAAGTTTCTGGTCTTATTCTGGACTGCCCTTTACGCAAACCAAATCTCTGAAAAACATGTTTATCTTATGGAATCTAGATAGCGGAAGCCAAATGGGAGCATTATGTAGAATATATAAAATCTTTGGCATCAACACCATCTTAATAAGGTTTAACCTGCCCACTACAGAGAGCTGGAGTTCACACCATGTCGTTATTTTGCACTTAATTTTGTCTAGAATAAGCAGAAGATTCTGTTTTTCATAATCTCTGAGAGACGATATTACCAACCCCAAGTATTTGAACTGGGAAACCACCTCTATTTGGGTATGCTGAATGTCTTAACTGTCTACCGGGCCGTCTAAGGGGAATAGTACAGATTTATCCCAGTTAATAGTCAGACCTGACTGACAACTGCCCAAACTGTTTAAGTATATCCATTACACTATTCAGGGATCTACCATAGTCTCCCAGAAATAGCAGAAGATCATCCGCATATAATGCAATCTTCTCTTCTATATTCCCATATTGAAATCCTCTAACTTCAAAAGAATTCCTTACTACTGCTGCTAGGGGATCTAGGTTTCTATTGTAGTGGTCAGCCAGGGCCGTAGTGGTGGCTGAGTACTGCTGACCTTGTGTGCCCTGGCCTTCCAATACATAAAAAAAAGCTTCTTATTTTGCATGACATGATCTGTACTCATGGTGTCCTCTCCATCTCGCTGGTATCCTGTAGCCAGAGGTTTTGGTTGAATAAACATACAGGCTAGTGCAAATCTTAACTGAGCACCTTTACTTCAGGATGCAGCACATTCAGTTCTGGTACAGCATTTCCTTCACAATTCATGCAGCACATCTCTTCGTCTTTCCCTTCTCTCTTCCCTGAGTCATTTAGCAATTGCCCAGGACGGCACGTCCCAGACGGCTTCTCAGCATCCTCCCTGTTCAGAGTTCCCTCAGTAAAGCGCTCCCCTGCCCGTTTTGCCCCGGCCAGGATAGATTCTGCCCACAAAGTAACCTGCCACATTAGGAGCGACCTGCCCGGACACTTTAGCTGTGACCTCTCTGCGTTTTTTCCTGCTTCCTCCCTTTATTATGCTGCTCTGTTTGTGGAGCTGCTGCCATGAGATCTTCCCCTTAAGCCCTGGATAGCTGGACACTTTTCTTGAACAGCAACATTGCAGGGTATCTATAGTAATCTAGTGCACTTAAGCTGCATGTGTGAGCTTTGCTTCACATCACTTGTCTCATCTATTGCATTTTTTCTGTGCTGTGTTGTGTACAAATATGTGATTCTTCAGATTTTGTATTAGTCTTTGCCTGATGAAGAGACCTGAGTAGTCTCGAAAGCTTGCAATTTGTTACCATCTTTTCAGTTAGCCATTAAAAGGTATCAACCACTGAGGACTCTCAATTCTAAATATTTTTGTGTGAGCTTTGGGCGCTCAGGCACCACTGACTATCTAGGAAGCTCCCTTCCTCTACCCACAGTGACACCTCCTACAATTAACTATTTACACTACTAAACTGGACTATGTACTACCATCCAGTGGCCAAATACTAATGAACTCTCCCTATACAAAACATATAACATTATTTACCCATTATATAGCAGCATACAATACAATACAATAATATGCACACAAATACATATACAATATATACAGTATATACACTTTGAGGGACGTGAGTAGGGTTGCAGGATGGTTACTCCCAACTATACTACACTATTGCAATGGCAAACAACAATGGGGGTAGAGGACACCCCTGATTTGTGCTTTGACCATTTGCTTTGATTTTAGCGGTAGGGGAGGAGTATAGCAACTGCACCCATGATATAAACATGGGTCTGAACCCCATTTTCTTAAGCACCTCTCAGAAAGCAGTCTATGCTATCGAAGGCCTTTGCTTCATCCAATGACAGCACGATTATATGCCCAATGTTGTCCTCTGGGAGCTGCATATTCAAAAAGAGGCGGCGCAAATTAATTGCTGTGGATTTGTTGGCCATAAAGTCAGTTTGGTCTGGATGTATCACTTTAGACATAATTCCTGACAACCTATTAGCTAATATTTTAGCCAATATTATGATATTAACCGTCAATAGAGAAATAGGTCTATATAACTCAGGAAGCTGAGGATCTTTCACTTTTTTAGGGATAATAGTAATAATTGCCTCTCTTATGAATGATGGTAATGAACTCACTGTAAGAGAGTAGTTGTATAGCTGTAACAAATTTGGGAGTAATACCTTGTTAAAACGTTTATGCACCCCCACAGGGAGGCCATCTATGTCTGGAACTTTTCCAACTGGCATAGAAGATGGAGCATTTTCTAGTTCCTCCAGGGACAGGGGACCATCCAGAGCCCTCCTCTCATCTTCAGATAATGTGGGCAACCTGGTCATTCCTAAAAAATTCAAAATTTCTCCTTCCGGAGGTCTAACCTTTGAAGAGTATAGCGTCTAATAATATGAAAGCAGAACCTCCAGAATCTCTCCCGTAGACTCTGTCCAAACCCCATTTTGAGAGCGAAGCTTATAAATATGGGACGAGTCCCTTTGCGCTGCAGTAACAAGAGATAGTAAGTGTTCTACTCTTTCATCATCTTCAAAAAAGGTGATTCCCTGAAAGACCTTTTCATCTCAGATATTTGCAATAATGTCCGTGTAGCCAGGGACTGGGCTGTTTTAAGCCTACTTTGAGCCTCAGGTGTAGGATCATCTATCACGTTAATTTCTGCCTGCCTGAGTTCTTGAAATACTGCCTGATCTGAATTTTTAAGTTTTCATTTTGCTTCTAGTTTTTTCTCTAATAAATTTCCCTCTCAAGTAAGCCTTCAAAGACTCCCAGACCATTGGAATAGATGCTGTTCCATTATTAATTTGGAATAACTCTTTGAGGTCTACTGCCACTTTTTCTACATTTCTGATTTGTAGCCAGAACTGATTTAATTTCCAAAGCCTAGGGGAGTTTGTGCCTAATTTGAGTGAAACCCGAAGAGGACTGTGATCTGAGATAACTCTAGGCAAGTATTGAATATCTCCCATCAGGCGATGCATACCCATATTCCCCAGCGCCAAATCTATACGTGACAAGGAATTATGTGTTGTTGAATAACACGAGTATTGATAGGTATCAGGAGATCTATTTCTCCATAAATCTACCAGTGCAACCTCTTTAATGGAGGACCCAAAAGGTGTTATGTCCCTTCTTTCTTAATGGGGTCATGTTTCCCTTTATCCCAATGGGAGTCCATAATGTTACATATATCATATATAAAGAGGGATGAAATCAAGTGTGTAGAACATAAATTCCCTCTTAAAACTAAATTTTATTGATAATCATAAAAAACACCAACCCAGTGAAAAGTGAGGTACAATTACCAAAGATAAAAAACTATACTACTTACGTGGCCTAAATATACTCCTATATGATCCTACCTGACCGTGGAGGTTGGCACCACTAGAGATTCGACCTGAGTGGGGGCGCCAAGTCGAATCTCTAGTGGTGCCAACCTCCACGGTCAGGTAGGATCATATAGGAGTATATTTAGGCCACGTAAGTAGTATAGTTTTTTATCTTTGGTAATTGTACCTCACTTTTCACTGGGTTGGTGTTTTTTATGATTATCAATAAAATTTAGTTTTAAGAGGGAATTTATGAGTCCATAATGTTGTTAACATCCCTAATAATCAATAGCGGAGTCTCCTGATTAGCTAATATTTTTTGCATAACCTTACCAGAATATGGAGGTGGGACGTAGACGGAAACGATGGACATTACTGTATCAAATATCTTACCAGTTAAATATACAAATCGTCCTGCATCTATATGTACTTTAATTAGGTCAAACGGTAAAGAAGCGTGAACCATTATAGACATTCCCCTAGAATACGAAGAGAAGATGGAATGGTAACTCGACTGCATCCATCTCCTTCTCATAGTATAAAGTCTCTTTTGTGAGGTGTGTTTCTTGCAAACATACTATAGAGGTATTTTGTGATTGAATATATTGAAGGATCGCTGCTCGTTTTGTCCCATCTGAAAGACCCCTGACATTCCATTCAATTGTTCCAGACATTATTGCTAGGATCATATATTGTACTTAGGATCTTGTAATGAATGCTATTACATTGTGCCTTTACTATATACCAGTACTTCAAGGACTCATCCAGTGACTGCTCCACCATACATAACAAGTAACCTTCCCTCTCATCCCTCCCTCCCCCCCAAACAGTGGAGTATTGTTTTCCTCTCTTGCCCAGAGAGTAGGGGAGAATACTACTATTGCAGTTAGCAGGACAGCAGAACTCAGATAAACTTCCTGCCATTACATCGATCTCAGCATATGTTTCAGTATATGGTACCACACTAACCTAAGTCAAGTAGTAAGGAGGGAAAAGAAAAAACATTATAATAACTTCAAGTCTGATAGATACCCCATCAGGAATATCTACTATATAAAGTCATAAGCATGAACCCACAGCACTGCTACATCTCCTTCCACCACTCTTTTAACTACTCAGCAGCTTCAGGTGTCATCATGACGTATTTGTCATTCATGTTTATCTAACCACTCCATGGCCTCTTCTGGACCTGGAAAAAATGGGTTTCTTTCAGAACAACCAACCGCAGACGAGCCGGATATATCATGGAATATGACAATCCCAAGTTCCTTAGGCGTCTTTTAACCTCCGAAAATTTCATCCTTTGTTTTTGCACCTCAGTGGAATAATCTGGAAAGATTGAGATCTTATGACCGTTAATAGAGAGATCAGTCATATCTCTGGCCTTCCTCAGTATAATGTCTCGATCCCCATAGTGCAGGATTTTTGCCAGCATTGGTATAGGAGGGTGACCCAGTGGCAGGGACTGGAAGGGATTTGATGGGCTCTCTCCACTGCAAACAGTGCAGACAGGACTTCTGCGCCAAAATTTTTTTAAAGCCAGTTTTCAGTGAATTCAGTGGGAGCGTTCCCTTCTGTTTTTTCGGGAATCCCTATTAGTCTCAAATTATTCCGTGTCAGACAATTTTCAAGGTCGTCTGTTTAAGCAATTAATTCAGTAATTAGCTAGATTAACCTCTCCTGGATCCTCTTAACATTGGCAATGTCATCCTCATTTGTGCCCACTCTCTCTTCCACTGCACTTGTCCTTCCTGTTACTGTTTTAAGATCTGCTTTGATATTAGAAATGGCCTCTTTAATGCCACCCATTTGCTGAGTCAGGGTGCTTAATGTGGCTTTGCAAAAGGATACCACTGCAAATACATCTTTAATAGTGGGTTCTAGTGATTCACCATTCTGAAACTGAATGGGAGGAGACACAGATTAGATATTAGAAAAAGCTTTTTGATAGTTAGGGTGATCAATGAGTGGAACAGGCTGCCACGAGAGGTGGTGAGTAGAGTTGAGCGAAACAGGTCTGTCAGATTAAAAAAATTGCCGACTTTCTCCAAAGTCGGGTTTAGCCGAGCGAAACCCGACCATAGCGTGAGGTCGGCCATGCGGCCGTCGACCCGAGCGCCAAAGTCGGTTTTCCCATAATGCTTGCAGGCGCCTTTTCTCAGCCAATGAGCAAGGACATACACTGTGGGCAACGAGATGACATGGGCAGCGGCCACCACCATCTTAGAGAAGGGCATTGCAGTGATTGGCTTGCTTTGTGTGGCATCACTGTGGCTATAAAAGCCCTGACCGCCGACCGCCATTTTACTTCTGCCAATCTTAGCGTAGGGAAAGGTTGTTGATGCTGTTTCTCAGTAGGGAGAGAGTTAGGCAGGAAAAAAAGTTATTCTGTGCTTGTGCTGATAGCAATTGTGCTGTACAGTTAGTGTGCAGTCACAGGGGAGGATTTTCTTTGTGCAGCTGCGCTGGTTATTAGGCTGTCTGCCAGTGACAGGGGAGGATTTTCTTGTGTGCAGCAGCAGAGCTGTTTAATAGGCTGCCTGCTAGCTGTATTGCTGTGTGTACACTGCTGTGCAGACTGCTTTTTACACAGCACTAATACTTTTATTCTTTTTTTCTGCACAGTTACCGAGCGTTCATTTTTTCCCACACCGTATAGAGCTGTACGCTCCTCACACACTACCGTGTACCGGCTTGTTATGTTTCGGTAGCTGAGGAGTGCAGGTAAAAAAGGCAATACACCAGAGCAGTTGGAATCTATGGGATTGCAGTACCCTGACTAACCACCACAACTAGAGGCAGCCGTGGAGCGTTCCTACGTTGGTCCTAGACGCCTCGTCACAGCCTGAGAAACTAACTACACCTAAAGATAGAAATAGGAAAGCTATCTGCCCCGGAGCAGAACCCCAAAGATAATAGAAAGCCCCCAAACATGTAATGGCGGTTAGACAAGAGGAAATACAGACACAGGATGAAAATAGTATGAGCAAACGCTGGGGCCCAAACTATCTAAATAGAAAAGGATAGGAAGGGTACTTACTGCAATCCCAGAAAACCCTGAAAAACACCAACTCTACTAATTTCAAAATCACCTGAGATCACACGACCTCCACCACCTAAATTAGCTCTCTGGTGTAACAAAATCAAAACAGCAGCCACTGAAAAAACTGGAAAAAGCAAAAGAACAAAACTCAGTGGCTGAATTAAACTGAGAAGGCAGAAGCCCCCGGAGGGGACCCAGAAGGCCCCCAAAGAAGTGCAGGACAAAATGCCAAAAATATAGCACAAACACAAAAGAAGAAAAAGACTTATCTGGAAGCAGGAGATGCAGACACGACACAGCAGGCTACAAGGGAAACTGGAATGAAGGATTCAGACCAGAACAATTGATCACCGGCAACCCTGATGGGAAAATGACTCCCTTATATAAGACCAGTCAGTAACACCTGATTCCCAGTCCTCACAATCTTCACTAGTACCGCTTGTAACCACCAGAGGGAGCCTCTGCTCAGAACTCATCTCAAACCCATTCACAACTGTACCCCCCCCTTGAGGAGGGGTCACCGAACCCTCATTTGAGCAACCAGGTCGGTCAGGATGAGTTCTATGATAAGCACGAATAAGTCTCCTAGCATGGATGTCCGAAGCAAACACCCAAGAATTGTCTTCCTGACCATAATCCCCTCCATTTAACCAAATACTGGAGTTTCCGTCTAGAAAAACGAGAATCCAATATTTTCTCAACCACATACTCCAGATTGCCCTCAACCAAAACAGGGTAAGGAGGCACAGCAGCAGGAACCACTGGCTCAACAAACCTCTTCAACAAGGACTTGTGGAACACGTTATGGATCTTAAATGTCCCTGGAAGAAGCAAACGAAAAGAAACAGGATTAATAATCTCCATGATCTTATAAGGTCCAATGAACCTAGGCTTAAATTTAGGAGATGCTACTCTCATAGAATATTCTTTGAGGACAACCAGACCAAGTCCTCCACTTTAAACCGAGGACCATCAGTCCTATGCCGGTTAGCAAACCGCTGGGCCTTCTCCTGAGAGAGGGACAACCTCTCCACTACCTGGTCCCAAATCTGTTGCATACGCTCCACAACAGAGTCAACCCCTGGACAGACAGAAGCCTCCGTCTGTCCTGAAGAAAATCGAGGGTGAAACCCAGAATTACAGAAAAACGGAGACATCAAAGTGGCAGAGCTAGCCCTATTATTAAGAGCAAACTCAGCCAAAGGCAAAAAAGAGACCCAGTCATCCTGATCAGCAGACACAAAGCATCTAAGATAAGTCTCCAATGTCTGGTTTGTTCTCTCAGTTTGACCATTGGTCTGAGGATGAAATGCCGAGGAGAAAGACAATTGAACACCCAGTTTAGAACAAAAAGTCCTCCAAAATCTGGAAACAAACTGGACTCCTCTGTCAGACACAATGTTCTCAGGAATGCCGTGTAAACGAACCACGTGCTGAAGGAACAACGGCACCAATTCAGAGGAGGAAGGCAACTTAGGTAATGGCACAAGATGTATCATTTTGGAAAACCTATCACAAATTACCCAGATGGTGGTCATTCTCTGAGAAACAGGAAGATCGGAAATGAAATCCATAGAGATATGGGTCCATGGTCTCTTGGGCACAGGCAATGGCATCAATAAACCACTAGAGCGAGAGCAAGGCTTGGAGCGAGAGCAAGTCCCGCAGGACTGCACAAATTCCCTGACATCACGAGACAAGGTAGGCCACCAAAAGGACCGACTAACCAAGTCTCTGGTACCAAAAATTCCGGGATGCCCAGCCAATGCGGAACAATGAATCTCAGACATCACACTCTTTTTCCATTGGTCCGGGACAAACAATTTTCCAACAGGGCAGCGCTCGGGCCTATCCTCCTGACACCCCTCCAGAGCAAGTCTCAAATTGGGCGAGATGGCGGAAAGAACTACACCCTCTTTCAAAATAACAGAAGGATCAGATAACTCAGGAGAGTCCGCAAGGAAACTCCTCGAGAGGGCATCCGCCTTAACATTCTTAGTGCCAGGAAGAAAGGAAACCACAAAATTAAAACGTGTGAAAAACAAGGCCCACCTGGCCTGTCTAGGATTGAGTCGCTTGGCTGATTCCAGATAGACCAGATTCTTATGGTCAGTAAGGACCACCACCTGATGTTTGGCTCCCTCCAGCCAATGTCTCCACTCTTCAAAAGCCCACTTCATGGCCAATAACTCCCGATTACCCACGTCATAATTACGTTCAGTAGGAGAACATTTTCGAGAGAAAAAGGCACAAGGGTTACTTTTAGAGGTCTCTGGATCTTTTTGGGACAAAACGGCACCTGCCCCAATTTCAGAGGCATCAACCTCCACCTGAAATGGCAGAGAAACATCAGGCTGCCGTAGAACAGGGGCAGAAGTGAATCTCTGCTTAAGTTCCTGAAATGCAGAGACTGCCTCAGGAGGCCAATTCACCACATCAGAACCCTTTCTGGTCAAATCAGTTAATGGTTTAACAATAACCGAGAAATTACCAATAAATTTACGATAAAAATTGGCAAAACCCAAAAATCTCTGAAGAGCCTTTAATGAAGTAGGTTGGACCCAATCACAGATGGCCTGAACCTTGACCGGGTCCATTTCAATAACAGATGGGGACAAAATGAATCCCAGAAATGAGATCCTCTGTACGCCAAAAAGACACTTTGATCCCTTCACATACAGAGCATTCTCTCTCAAAATCTGGAACACAGTTCGAACATGTTTCACATGAGAGTCCCAGTCATTAGAAAAAATCAAGATATCATCCAAATAAACAATCAGAAATTTGTCCACAAAATCCCTGAAAATGTCATTCATGAAGGACTGGAAGACGAAGGAGCATTAGTGAGCCCAAAGGGCATCACTAGGTACTCAAAATGCCCTTCAGGGGTATTGAATGCCGTCTTCCATTCATCCCCGTGCTTAATGCGAATAAGGTTATACGCCCCCCTGAGGTCAAGCTTGGTAAACCAAGTAGCATTTTTCACCCTGGAAAACAGGTCAGAAATCAAGGGTAACGGGTATTGATATTTCACAGTAATATTGTTCAAGAGACGATAATCAATACACGGCCTTAATGAACCATCTTTTTTGGCCACAAAGAAAAAACCGGCACCTAAGGGTGAAGAGGATGGTCTGATATGACCCTTCTCCAATGATTCCTTGATATAAGACCGCATAGCGTCATGTTCAGGTACAGACAAGTTAAAAAGGCGACCTTTAGGGAATTTACTACCCGGCACTAATTCAATAGCGCAGTCATAGCTCCTATGGGGAGGCAAGGATGCAGATTTACTTTCGCTAAACACATCAGAAAAATCAAACAAAAAGTCAGGAACATCCTGAGCTTGGGGGGAGGCAGAAAAAACAGGAGTGTTGGTATTAACACATTGGCAGCCCCAACTGGCCACAGACACAGACTTCCAATCCAAAACAGGATTATGAGACTGCAACCAAGGGAAACCCAGCACGATAATGTCATGCAGATTATATAGAACCAAAAATTTGCAGCACTCCTGGTGATCAGGTTCAACCCTCATTATCACCTGAGTAGAAAACTGGGGTTTATTCTCAGCCAAAGGGGTAGAATCGATCCCCAGTAGGGGAATAGACTTCTGTAGGGGTATCAAGGGAAACCCACAACGTTTAGCAAAATCATAATCCATCAGGTTAATAGCTGCTCCAGAATCAACGAAAGCCTGAGCAGAAAATGAGGACAGAGAGCATATCAGAGTGACAGTTAATAAAAACTTAGTCTGAACACTACCCAAGACAACTGAGCGTGCAAAACGTCTTCCCCGCTTAGGGCAGACTGAAATAGCATGAGAGGCATCACCACAGTAGAAACATAACCCATTGCGCTTTCGAAACTCATGACGCTGTGCCCCCGACACCACTCTATCACACTGCATGGTTTCAGGAGCTGGTTCACAAGGCAACACCATACCACGCATACTTCTCCGCTCACGCAAACGTCTGTCAATTTGAATCGCTAATGACATAGAATCATTGAGACCAGAGGGGACTGGGAATCCCACCATAACATCTTTCACATTATCTGACAGACCCTTCGGAAAAGGGCCGCCAAAGCGTCGTCATTCCATTTGGTCAGGACTGCCCACCTACGGAATCTCTGACAGTATAACTCAGCGTCATCAAGCCCCTGATTTAATGCCAACAAGGCTTTTTCAGCTTGATCAGTGACATTAGGCTCATCGTACAATAACCCCAAAGCCTGAAAAAACGCATCAACATCACTCAAAATAGGATCCCCAGGTATCAGGGAAAAAGCCCAATCCTGAGGATCGCCGCGCAGGAGAGAGATGATAATTTGAACCTGCTGCGCTGCGTTTCCTGAGGACTTAGATTTTAAGGCAAAAAACAATTTACAATTATTTTTGAAATTCTGAAACTTAGCTCGATCCCCTAAAAACAAATCTGGCATGGGGATCCTAGGTTCCACAACAGGCAACCCAGCAAGATAGATAGCAATACTCCGAACCTCAGTGGCAAGCTGATCCACACGGCCAGACAACTGTGCAAACTCCATTGGGAAAAAAGATCCTCCCCAGCACCCAGAGATACAGAGGGAAAAAAAAAAAAAAAAAAAAAATGCAACAAACAGAAAAATATCTCTGACAACTCTGACAACCTTTTTTCTATCACAATATTTTTTCCCTTCTGTGAGTACCATACAATTTTCAATTTTTTGGGCCGGTGATACTGTTATTTTTCGGTAGCTGAGGAGTGCAGGTAAAAAAGGCAATACACCAGAGCAGTTGGAATCTATGGGATTGCAGTACCCTGACTAACCACCACAACTAGAGGCAGCCGTGGAGCGTTCCTACGTTGGTCCTAGACGCCTCGTCACAGCCTGGGAAACTAACTACACCTAAAGATAGAAATAGGAAAGCTATCTGCCCCGGAGCAGAACCCCAAAGATAATAGAAAGCCCCCAAACATGTAATGGCGGTTAGACAAGAGGAAATACAGACACAGGATGAAAATAGTATGAGCAAACGCTGGGGCCCAAACTATCTAAATAGAAAAGGATAGGAAGGGTACTTACTGCAATCCCAGAAAACCCTGAAAAACACCAACTCTACTAATTTCAAAATCACCTGAGATCACACGACCTCTACCACCTAAATTAGCTCTCTGGTGTAACAAAATCAAAACAGCAGCCACTGAAAAAACTGGAAAAAGCAAAAGAACAAAACTCAGTGGCTGAATTAAACTGAGAAGGCAGAAGCCCCCGGAGGGGACCCAGAAGGCCCCCAAAGAAGTGCAGGACAAAATGCCAAAAATATAGCACAAACACAAAAGAAGAAAAAGACTTATCTGGAAGCAGGAGATGCAGACACGACACAGCAGGCTACAAGGGAAACTGGAATGAAGGATTCAGACCAGAACAATTGATCACCGGCAACCCTGATGGGAAAATGACTCCCTTATATAAGACCAGTCAGTAACACCTGATTCCCAGTCCTCACAATCTTCACTAGTACCGCTTGTAACCACCAGAGGGAGCCTCTGCTCAGAACTCATCTCAAACCCATTCACAACACCGGCTGTTATCACGGACAAATACATGCTGACTATCTGTGTGTGACTCTGGAAATATATATGGAGATTTAAAATGACCCGAACACTGTATACAGCTATACTCTTCTGATACAGTACCCTTTTTCTGCTTTTTATATTCTGGTCTAATCCATACCGAGCCTGTGAGCGTCTGTGTGTTACTCCGGAAATATATACAGAGATTTACAATTACCCCTAGACTGTATGCAGCTGTACGCTTCTGATACATTACCCTTTTTCTGCTTTTTATATTCTGGTCTAATCCATACTGAGTCTGTGAGCGTCTGTGTGTTACTCTGGAAATATATACAGAGATTTACAATTACCCTAGACTGTATGCAGCTGTACGCTTCTGATACATTACCCTTTTTCTGCTTTTTATATTCTGGTCTAATCCATACTGAGCCTGTGAGCATCTGTGTGTTACTCCGGAAATATATACGGAGATTTAAAATTACCCCAACACTGTATACAGCTGTACGCTTCTGATACATTACCCTTTTTCTGCTTTTTATATTCTGTTCTAATCCATACTGAGCCTGTGAGAGTCTGTGTCTGACTCTTTAAATATATACGGAGATTTAAAATTACCCCAACACTGTGTACAGCTGTACGCTTCTGATACATTACCCTTTTTCTGCTTTTTATATTCTGGTGTAATCCATACTGAGCCTGTGAGCATCTGTGTCTGACTCTGGAAATATATACGGAGATTTACAATTATCCCTAGACTGTATACAGCTGTACACTTCTGATACAGTACCATATATCTGCTGGTTTTTGGGTACATTTTCCCAAACATGAGGAAGTATGGTGGAAGAGGCCGCGACGTGGGCATGGGGGGCCAGCTGGTACTGATGGTGGTGGTGCATCTGCTGGTAGTGCCAAAAGCACAATAGCACCTAAGGCAGGAGGTGTTGAGCCTGCGTCATCGTCTGGCTCCAGAAGGCCTGGAAGACTCCCTTACCTGGGAGTAGGTAAACCTCTTTTAAAGCTGGAGCATTAGGAACAGGTTTTGTCTTACATTGCCGAAACAGCCTCCAGCTCTATCGCCTCCTTTCAAAAAATGCAAGCACTGAGTAGTCAGTGCAGGCTCCAGGTCAGGAACACCTTTCCTTGTGTCCTTCACCCCCACCAAAAGTGAATGATGTGGCAGGCCACACTTCAGATTACTCCATGGAGCTCTTTTCACATACCATGCCTGGGTTATCAAGTCAAATTCTGAATTCCCCAGTCCAAGGTGAATCTGACATGGAGTGCACTGATGCACAGCCACTGCTAGATGATTCTGCTGGTACATTCACCCAGAGCACTACATTGCCCTCACAGTCTACTGAGCCAGAATCTGACCCTGGTGAAACTCAGGTGCCCCTTCCCGCATACTATACCACCTTACATGGTGACACAGAGGAAGGTGCAGATGAAATTGAAGAGGAGGTGATGGATGACCCAGTTGTTGACCCGGATTGGCATCCATTGGGGCAAGAGAGTGCCGCTGGCAATAGCTCAGAAGAGGAGAAGGATCCGCAGCAGGCATCGACATCGCAGCAGCGGTTATCTGGCAGGCCCGTAGCTGTCCAAAAATGTGCTAAAAAAACAAAAAGAGTTGCAGCACAGCTTGGCCAGACCGTCAAATTAGCACAACGTGCAAGCCCTGAAAATTTATACCATATTAGGAAGAGTGCAGTGTGGCACTTTTTAGACCAAAATCCTATTGATGAGGCAAAGGTTATCTGTAAGAAGTGCGGAGGACCTTTAGCCGAGGGAAAAATCTCCGAAATTTCAATACCAGTTGCATGCTTAGACATTTAATCACCATGCACTTGCAAGCGTGGACGGACTACAAAACCTCAGGTAGCACATGTGCACCTGCTCTGACTGAAGGTAGCCAGCAACGCTACATCGCTTCCCCCACTGTAAGCCCACCGGTTAGCGCACCACCAGCAAGAAATGTTGAGGTGTCGTCGCAAGGCCAAAACAGTCAGGGAAGCACAATGTTTTTGCAACGAAAGACTGAATCTAGGCCATCACCACCACCATCACCATCAACAACCCCCTCTCAGTCCATCATGTCCACTCCTAGTTCATCCATATGCAGCTCTCAAGTCCAGCTCACCCTAGCAAACACTCTGAGTAGGACAAGAAAGTACTCATCCTCTCATCCGCATACACTGGCTTTGAATGCCTACATTGCCAAACTGATCTAATTAGAGATGATGCCTTTCCGTTTGGTTGAAAGCGAAGCGTTCCGAGAGCTCATGGCCTACACTGTCCCACGCTATGACCTACCCAGTCGGCACTTATTTTCTAGAAAAGCCATCCTTGCCCTCCACCTGCATGTGAAAGACCGCAATGTCCATGCACTCAAGCAATCAGTGAGTGGAAAGGTGCACATCACAACAGATGCATGGGCCAGTAGGCATGGCAAGGACCGTTACGTGTCCATCAATGCGCACTGTGTTAATGTGGTGGATGCATGGTCCACAGGGGACAGCGGCGGTGGGAAAGTGCTGCCTAGCCCACGGTATAGGCAACAGTTGGCTGTAGGCATTCGACCCTCCTCCTCCTCCAGAAGTGAAAGCTCGTCGACAGAGCGTAGTCGCACGAGCACTCCATCCGCATCTGCCAGTGTTGCACACGAGGTGTCCCACTATCGAACAGCTAGTGGTTAGCTGCAGCAGGCTGTTTTAAAGATGATGTCTTTGGGCGACAACAGACACACCGCGGAGGTACTGGCCGACTACTTGCAGCGAGAAACTGAGTCATGGCTGGGCAGTTTACATCTTGAGCCAGGCAAGGTAGTCAGTGATAACGGCCATAATTTTGTGGCGGCTATAGCCCTGGCAAAACTCAGACACATAACTTGCCTGGCTCACACCTTGAACCTGGTGGTGCAGTGCTTCCTAAATAATTATCCGGAGTTAACAGCCCTGCTCCATAAGGTGCGAAGACTGTGCTCGCACATCCGTCACTCGCCTGTAGACTCCAGTCATATGCAGAAGCAGCAGCGATCGCTCCACCTCCCCAAGCACCGCCTAATCATAGATGTTGCAACAAGGTTGAACTCCACCACACACATGGTTGAGAGGCTGTGTGAACAGAGGCAGGCTGTAATGTATTTGTGGGATGATACACGGGCAGGCAGTTTGAGGGCAGACATGGAGTTGTCGGATGTGCACTGGTCAAAGCTGAAAGACCTCTGTAAAGTCCTTCAGTGTTTTGAGGTATGCACACGGCTGGTAAGCGCAGACTACGACATCATAAGCATGAGCATCCCACTTATGTGTCTGCTCATGCAAACTTTGATGCACATTAAGGATCAGGCGTCTGCAGCGAAGCAGGAGGAGGAGGGAAACCTTGATGACAGTCAGGCATTGTCTGCTCAGGGAACTGTCCTGGATGAGGTGGAGGAAGAAGAGGAAGAGGAGGAGGAGGATGAGGGGGATGATTACTTTGCGGAAGAGGATGGTTCTCAGGGGGCAAGAGAAAATGTTGGTTTGTGCGTGACTGGAGCAATGTGGATTTGGCAGAAAGTGCTCCTCCACCCACCACTGGCAGTGCATCATTGACACTTGGAACATTGGCCCACATGTGTGATTATGTCTTGCGGATCCTAAAAAGGGACCCCTGCGTTACCAAAATTATGAAGGATGATGACTACTGGTTGGCCAGCATCCTCGATCCACGCTATAAAGGCAAATTACAGAACATCATGCCACAAGAGAACCTAGAGCTAATATTGGCGAACAAACAAGCAACTCTGGTAAACCGTTTGTTAGAGGCATTCCCAGCACACAGCAGCGGTGAAGGTTCTACCACGAGCCGTACTGGGCCAAATGGAAGAGGTGTTGGTGGTGCACACAGCCGAAGTGGCGTTGGAGACAGGGGTTTCATGACCATGTTGTGGACTGATTTCTCGAGTAACGCTCACACGACTGGTAATACTGAATTGATTGCAACAGGCAGGAGACAGCAGTTGTCAACTATGGTTCAAAATTACCTCTCTTCCCCTATCGATGTTCTCCCTCACAGTTCATTCATTCCCCTTTGACTACTGGGCCTGTAAACTGGACAACTGGCCTGAATTGGCACAATATGCCTTACAGGAGCTCGCTTGCCCTGCTGGTAGTGTGCTATCAGAAAGAGTCTTCAGTGCAGCTGGATCAATCCTGACAGAAAGAAGGACCCGACTGTCGGCACAAAATGTTGGTGATCTCACCTTCATTAAAATGAACCATGCCTGGGTTTCAAAGTATTTTGTACCACCTTCCCCTGATGACACATATGTTGCTAGCAAAATGGCTCGCTTTTTCCTCCTCTTCCTCCGACTTCTCCAATTCCTCCACTGGGCTGTACCCCCCCAGGGCCGGCGTCAGCACCCGGTACACCCGGGCAAGTGGCGGGGCCCTGAGCAGGTGGGGGGCCCACTCGTGGGCGACGGCACTGGCACAGGGCCCCTCATAGTACGCCGGTGTCTCTGACGGTGGGGGGACCCACTCGCCGTTCGACACACCGGCATACTATGTACGTCCTCTGCCTGAACAGTCCAAGTGCAGAGAGCTGGAAGATGGCGACGCTCAGGAGTCCAGAGTAGAGCAGTGCCCATCGAGGAGAGGCATTTCATTTTTTTAAATGTTTGGAGCAATATATGGGGAGCATTATACACTGGAGAATTATATATGGGGCCCAGCATACACTTGAGCATCATAGATAGGGCCCATTATACACTGGAGCATTATAAATGTGGCCCATCATACACTGAAGCATCATACACGGGGCCCATTATACGCTGGAGCATTATAAGTGGGGCCCATTATATATGGAGCATTATATAGGCCCATCATACACTGGAGCATCATCCATAGGGCCCATTATACACTGGAGCAATATAAATGGGGCCCATCATAAACTGAAGCATCATCCATGGGGCCCATCATACACTAGAGCATTATAAATAGGGCCCATCATACACTGGAGTATCATCCATGGGGCCCATCATATACTGGAGCATCATATGGGGCCCATTATATATGGAGCATTATATAGGCCCATCATACACTGGAGCATCATCCATAGGGCCCATCATACACTGAAGCATTATAAATGGGGCCCATCATACACTGGAGCATCATCCATGGGGCCCATCATATACTGGAGCATCATATGGGGCCCATTATATATGGAGCATTATATGAGCCCATCATACACTGGAGCATCATCCATGGGGCCCATCATACACTGGAGCATTATAAATGGGGCCCATCATACACTGGAGCATCATCCATGGGGTCAGTCATATACTGGAGCATCATATGGGGCCCATTATATATGGAGCATTATATAGGCCCATCATACACTGGAGCATCATCCATGGGGCCCATCATACACTGAAGCATTATAAATGGGGACAATTATATATGGAGCATTATAAATGGGGACCATCATACACTGGAGCATTATACACTGTTTGCATAATTATTAGGCAAGTTGAATTTGAGAGGATTCTTTCTATTATTGAACAACAACTATGTTCTCAATCAACCCAAAAGACATAAATATCAAAGCTTTGTATTTTTGGAAGTTGGAGTGTTTTTTTTAAGATTTGGCTATCTTAGGAGGATATGTGTTTGTGCAGGTAACTATTACTGTGCAGAATTATCAGGCAACTTAATAAAAACCAAATGTATACCCATCTCACTTGTTTATTTTCACCAGTTAAACCAATATAACACAAAATTTAGAAATAAACATTTCTGACATTCAAAAACAAAAACAAAAGAATCAGTGACCAACATAGCGACCTTTCTTTACGATGACACTCAAAAGCCTTCCATCCATAGATTCTGTCAGTTGCTTGATCTGTTTACGATCAACATTGCGTACAGCAGCCACCACAGCCTCCCAGATACTGTTCCGAGAGGTGTAATGTTTTCCCTCCCTGTAGATCTAACATTTTAGGAGGGACCACAGGTTCTCCATGGGGTTCATATCAGGTGAACAAGGGGGCCATGTCATTATTTTTTCTTCTTTTAGACCTTTACTGGGCAGCCACACTGTGGAGTATTTGGAAGCATGTGATGGAGCATTGTCCTGCATGAAAATCATGTTTTTCTTGAACGATACCGACTTCTTCCTGTACCACTGCTTGAAGAAGGTGTCTTCCAGAAATTGGCAGTAGGTCTGCTTCACTCCATCCTCAGCCCGAAAAGGTCCCACAAGTTCATCTTTGAAGATACCAGCCCATACCAGTACCCCACCTCCACCTTGCTGGCGTCTGAGTCGGAGTGGAGCTCTCTGCCCTTTACTGATCCAGCCTCGGGCCAATCCATCTGGCCCATCAAGAGTCACTCTCATTTCATCAGTCCATAAAACGTTAGAAAAATCAGTTTTAAGATATTTGTTGGCCCAGTCTTGACGTTTTATCTTATGTTTCTTGTTCAAAGGTGGTCGTTTTTCAGCCTTCCTTACCTTGGCCATGTCCCTGAGTATGGCACACCTTGTGCTTTTGATACTCCAGTATCATTGCAGCTCTGAAATATGGCAAAACTGGTGGCAAATGGCATCTTGGCAGCTTCACACTTGATTTTCCCCAATTCATGGGCAGTTATTTTGAGCCTTCTTTTATCAACACGCTTCTTGCGACCCTGTTGGCTATTTGCCATGAAACGCTTGATTGTTCAGTGATCATGCTTCAAAAGTTTGGCAATTTCAAGACTGCTGCATCCCTCTGTAAGACATCTCACAATTTTTGACTTTTCAGAGTCCGTCAAATCTCTCTTCTGACCCATTTTGCCAAAGGAAAGGAAGTTGCCTAATAATTAATCACACCTTATATAGGGTGTTGATGTCATTAGACCACACCCCTCCTCATTACAGAGATGCAAATCACCTGATTTACAGAATTGGCAGTTTGCTTTCAAGCCTATACAACTTGGAGTAGGACAACATGTATAAAAAGGATGATGTGATCAAAATACTCATTTGCCTAATAATTCTGCACACAGTGTATAGGCCCATCATACACTGGAGCATCATCCATGGGGCCCATCATATACTGAAGCATCATATGGGGTTCATTATTTATGGGGCATCATATATGGTATGGAGCATCATATTGAGCACATATGGGGCCTATTCTGTATGGAGCATTATATGGAGCCCATTCTATATGGAGCAATATATGGGGCCCATCATATACTGTATAGAGCTTTATATGCGACTCATTATACTGTATGGAGCAATATGTGGGGCTCATTATATTCTATGGGGACCGTCCTATACTGTATGGCACATTATATGGGGACCATCATATACTGTAGCATTATGTGGAGCTCATCATATACTGTATGGAACATTATATGGGACCAATTATTCTGTATGGAGCAATATATGGGGCTCATTATTCTGTATGGCGCACTATGTGGTGGCCATAATACTGTATGGAGGAATATACCGTCCGTTTTTTTAGCTATTGTTGAATTTAAAATAGATATCAGTCATGTAATGTAAGAAGTGAAGTATTTGTCACTGTAGTATACTTATATTTCTGTGCCGTATCGGAGCATCATGAATTGTGGTATGTGTTAAAGGGGCCCACTGACACTCTTTCGGCCGGGGCACACGAAAACCTGGAGCCAGCCCTACCCCCCACAACTTTAGCCAAATAACCCCCCGTTTTCAATGCGTAACTATTATTATAAAGTAAATGAAGTTTGCCAAGCTTAAGTAATAAGAATTGATGTCGTTGGCATTGAAATGGGCACTGTAGGTGTGTTTACTGTCCTCCACTCCCTGCCGACTTTTCTTCCACATTGACTTGTATTGGGTTTTGTGTTTCAGTCGGACCTCTGACTTTTCTCGATAGTCGGCCGATTTCGACCCTAAAAAAGGCAAAGTCGCTCATGTCTAGTGGTAAGTTCTCCTTCAATGGAAGTCTTCAAACAGAGGCTGGACAGACATCTGTCTGGGATATTTTAGTGAATCCTGCTTTGAGCAGGGGGTTGGACCAGATGACCCAGGAGGTCCCTTCCAACTCTACCATTCTATGATTCTATGATTCATTCTCCTCAGATAACATAGAGTTATCCCCCTACTTGTGAGACACAGGCTCTGCTGGGAGCAGTTGTTCTTGTAGTTCTTTACCAAGTTTGCACACACTGCAGCAGGGATTTTTCCCCACTCCTCCATACAGATCTTCTCCAGATCTTTCAAGTTTCGGGGCTGTCACTAGGCAACATTGAGTTTCAGCTCCCTTCAAAGATTTTTTATTGGGTTCAGGTCTGGAGACTGGCTAAGACAGACCAGGACATTAAAAAGCTTCTTACAGAGCCACTCCTTAGTTACCATGGCTATGCGTTTCAACCTCAATGCTCTTACTGAGGGAATGAGGTTGTTGGCCAAAATTTCATGATACATGACTCCATCCATTCTCCCTTAAATATGGTGCAGTCGTCCTTTCCCTTTGAAGAAAAGCATTTCCAAACTATGATGTTTCCCCTACCATGCTTCATTGGTGATTGTCTATTGTCCTGTAGCTCATCCTAGCCTTGTACAGGTCTTCAATTTTCTACCTGATGTCTTTAGACAGTTCTATGGTCTTGGCCATGATGGAGAGGTTTGAGTGTGATTATTTCAGTGTGTGGACAGGTGTCTTTTATACAGGTAATGAGTTTAAATAGGTGCAGTTAATACAGGTAGTGAGTGCAGAGTAGGAGGACTTCTTAAAGAAAAAGTGATAACTCTGTGAGAGCCAGAATTCTTGCTGGTTGGTAGGTGATCAAATCCTTTTTTTCATGCAATAAAATGCTATTTAATTATTTAAAAATAATACAATGTGATTTTCTTTTTTTTTTTTTGTTTAGCGTCTGTTTCTCACAGTTGAAAGAAATTACAGACCTCTCCATTCTTTGTAGGTGGGAAAACTTGAAAAATTGGCAGTGTATCAAATTTTTCTTTTCTTATTTTGAGAAGCATGGGCTAGTCTCTCATTAATCCATCATAAGTTAAGCAGATAAAAGGTCTGGCGCTGATTCCAAGTGTAGCATTTACATTTGGAAGCTGTTGCTGTGAACCCACAGCATGCGGTCAAATGAGCTCTCAGTGGAAAAATAAACAGACCATCATTTGACTGAAAAAAAGAAATCCATCAGAGAGATAGCAGAAATGCTAGGAGTTGCCAAATTAATAGTTTGAAACATTCTTCAAAAAAGAATGTACTGGTAAGCTTGGGAACTCAAAAAGGCCTGGACGGCCACTTAAGACAAAAGTGGTGGATGATCGCAGAATCCTTTGCACCATGAAGAAAAACCCCTTCACAAGTCCCCACTAAGTGAAGAACACTCTCCAGGAAGTAGGTGATTCACTATATAAGTCTACCATAAAGAGAAGTTGTCATGAGAGCGAATACAGAGTGTTCATAACAAGGTCCAAACCATTAATCAGCCTTAAAAAGAGAAAGGCTAGGATAGACCAGTTCTGGAAAAGCATTCTTTGGACAGATGAAACTGATATCAACCTGTACAGTCATGGACAAAAGTTTTGAGAATGACACAAATATTAATTTTTACAAAGTCTACTGCTTGACTTTTTCTAATGGCAATTTGCATATACTCCAGAATGTTATAAAGAGTGATCAGCTTAACAGCAATTACTTGCAAAGTCAATATTTGGCTAGAAAATGAACTTTATCCCCCAAAACACATTTCAACATCATTGCAGCCCTGCCTTAAAAGGACCAGCTAACCTCTTTCAGTGATTGCTCCATTAACACAGGTGTGGGTGTTGATGAGGACATGGCTGGAGATCAATCTGTCATGATTAAGTAACAATGACACCACTGGAAACCACTGGACACTAAAGAAACACGTGCAGTCATCATTGCAATGCACAAAAATGGCCTAACAGGGAAGAGTGTTATGATTTGGTAGCTGAGGAGAGTAGGCAAAAACGGCAATACACCAGAGAGGTTGGAATCTACTGGATTGCAGTACCCCGACTAACCACCACAACTAAAGGCAGCCGTGGAGCGTTCCTAAGTTGGTCCTAGACCCCTCGTCACAGCCTGAGAGGTTAACTACACCTAAAGATAGAAAGAGGAAAGCTATCTGCCCCGGAGCAGATCCCCAAAGAACATAGGAAGCCCCCAAACATGTAATGGCGGTTAGACAAGAGGGAATACAGACACAGACAGAAAATAGTATGAGCAAACATTGGGGCCCAATCTTCCTAGAAAGAAAAGGATAGGAAGGACACGTACTGCAATCCAAAAAAAACCCTAAAAAATACCAACTCTACTAATTGCAAAAACACCTGAGATCACACGACCTCTACCACCTAAATTAGTTCTCTGGTGTAACAAAAATAAGCCGCAGCCACTGAAAAAACTGGAAAAGGCAAATGAACAAATAACAGTGGCTCAGATAAACTGAGAGGAGCACAAGCCCCCGGAGGGGACCTGGCTGACCTCCACAGAAGAGCAGAGAACAATGCAAAAAGCAAGCACAAAAATAAAAGCAGAAAATATCTGCTAGCAGAAGATGCAGGCAAGAATCAGCAAGCTTCAAAGAGAACCAGGAACCTCAGTTGAGACAAGAACAATTGATCACCGGCAAACATGATGGGAGGGAACCTCCCTTATATAAGACCAGTCTGTAACTCCTGATTGCCAATCTTCACAATCTTCATTGAATGGTTCAGTACTGTTTGTAACCACCAGAGGGAGCTTCTGCTCAGAATTCATTTCTAACACATTCACAACAGTCCCCCCCTGAGGAGGGGTCACCGAACCCTCATTTGGGCAGCCAGGTCGGTCAGGATGAGCTCTGTGATACGCATGGATCAGTCTCCTAGCATGGATGTCTGAAGCAAACAGCCAAGAATTGTCCTCCTGACCATAACCTCTCCACGTAACCAAATACTGGAGTTTCCGTTTTGGAAAACGAGAATCCAATATTTTCTCAACCACATACTCAAGATTGCCCTCAACCAAAACAGGGTCAGGAGGCGCAGCTATAGGAACCACTGGCTCGACAAACCTCTTCAATAAGGACTTGTGGAACACGTTATGGATCTTAAATGTCCCTGGAAGAAGCAAACGAAAGGAAACAGGATTAAGAATCTCCATGATCTTATAAGGTCCAATGAACCTAGGCTTAAACTTAGGAGATGCAACTCTCATAGGGATATTTCTTGAGGACAACCAGACCAAGTACCCCACTTCAAACCGAGGACCATCAGTCCTATGCCGGGTGGCAAACCGCTGGGCCCTCTCCTGAGAGAGGGACAACCTCTCCACTACCTGGTCCCAAATCTGCTGCATACGCTCCACAACAAAGTCAACACCTGGACAGACAGAAGCCTCCGTCTGTCCCGAAGAAAATCGAGGGTGAAACCCAAAATTGCAGAAAAATGGAGACATCAAAGTGGCAGAGCTAGCCCTATTATTAAGAGCAAACTCAGCCAAAGGTAAAAAAGAGACCCAGTCATCTTGATCAGCAGACACAAAGCATCTCAGATAACTCTCCAATGTCTGGTTTGTTCTCTCAGTTTGTCCATTGGTCTGAGGATGAAAAGCCGAGGAGAAAGACAATTGAACACCCAGTTTAGAACAAAAAGTCCTCCAAAATCTGGAAACAAACTGGACTCCTCTGTCAGACACAATGTTCTCAGGAATGCCGTGTAACCGAACCACGTGCTGAAGGAACAAAGGCACCAATTCGGAGGAGGAAGGCAACTTAGGTAATGGCACAAGATGTATAATTTTGGAAAACCTATCACAAATCACCCAGATAACGGTCATTCTCTGAGAAACAGGGAGGTCGGAAATGAAATCCATAGAGATATGGGTCCATGGTTTCTTGGGCACAGGCAATGGCATCAACAAACCACTAGAGCGAGAGCAAGGCTTGGAGCGAGACCAAGTCCCGCAGGACTGCACAAATTCCCTGACGTCACGAGACAAAGTAGGCCACCAAAAGGACCGACTAACCAAGTCTCTGGTACCAAAAATTCCGGGATGACCGGCCAACGCGGAACAATGAATCTCAGACATCACACTCTTTTTCCACCGGTCTGGGACAAACAATTTCCCAATAGGGCAGCGCTCGGGTTTATCCTCCTGACACCCTTCCATAGCCAGTCTCAAATTGGGCGAGATGGCGGAAAGAACTACACCCTCTTTCAAAATAACAGCAGGATCAGATAACTCAGGAGAGTCCGCAAGGAAACTCCTCGAAAGGGCATCCGCCTTAACATTCTTAGTGCCAGGAAGAAAGGAAACCACAAAATTAAAACGTGTGAAAAACAAGGCCCACCTGGCCTGTCTAAGATTAAGTCGCTTGGCTGATTCCAGATAAACCAGATTCTTATGGTCCGTGAGGACCACCACCTGATGTTTGGCTCCCTCCAGCCAATGTCTCCACTCTTCAAAAGCCCACTTCATGGCCAATAACTCCCGATTACCCACGTCATAATTACGTTCAGTTGGAGAAAATTTTCGAGAGAAAAAGGCACAAGGGTTACTTTTAGAGGTCTCTGGATCTCTTTGGGACAAAACGGCACCTGCCCCAATTTCAGAGGCATCAACCTCCACCTGAAATGGCAGAGAAACATCAGGCTGCCGTAGAACTGGAGCAGAAGTGAATGTCTGCTTAAGTTCCTGAAACGCAGAGACTGCCTCAGGAGGCCAATTCACCACATCAGAACCCTTTTTGGTCAAATCAGTCAATGGTTTAACAATAACAGAGAAATTACCAATAAATTTACGATAAAAATTGGCAAAACCCAAGAATCTCTGAAGAGCCTTTAATGAAGTAGGTTGGACCCAATCACAGATGGCCTGAACCTTGACCGGGTCCATTTCAACAACAGATGGGGACAAAATGAATCCCAGAAATGAGATCCTCTGTACGCCAAAAAGACACTTTGATCCCTTCACATACAGAGCATTCTCTCTCAAAATCTGGAACACAGTCCGAACATGTTTCCCATGAGAGTCCCAGTCATTGGAAAAAATCAAGATATCATCCAAATAAACAATCAGAAATTTATCCACAAAATCCCTGAAAATGTCATTCATGAAGGACTGGAAGACGGAAGGATCATTAGTGAGCCCAAAGGGCATCACTAGGTACTCAAAATGCCCCTCTGGGGTATTAAATGCCGTCTTCCATTCATCCCCGTGCTTAATGCGAATAAGGTTATACGCCCCCCTGAGGTCAAGCTTGGTAAACCAAGTAGCACTTTTCACCCTGGAAAACAGGTCAGAAATCAAGGGTAACGGATATTGATATTTCACAGTGATATTGTTCAAGAGACGATAATCAATACACGGCCTTAATGAACCATCCTTTTTGGCCACAAAGAAAAAACCGGCACCCAAGGGTGAAGAGGATGGTCTGATATGACCCTTCTCCAATGACTCCTTGATATAAGACCGCATAGCATCATGTTCAGGTACAGACAAGTTAAAAAGGCGACCTTTAGGGAATTTACTACCAGGCACTAATTCAATAGCGCAGTCATAGCTCCTATGGGGGGGCAAGGATGCAGATTTACTTTCGCTAAACACATCAGAAAAATCAGTCAAAAAGTCAGGAACATCCTGAGCCTGGGGAGAGGCAGAAAAAAGTGTTGGCATTAATACATTGGCAGCCCCAACTGGTTACAGACACAGATTTCCAATCCAAAACAGGATTATGAGACTGTAACCAAGGGAAACCCAGTACAATAATGTCATGCAGATTATACAGCACCAAAAATTTGCAACTCTCCTGATGATCAGGTTCAACCCTCATTATCACCTGAGTAGAGAACTGGGGTTTATTCTCAGCCAAAGGGGTAGAATCAATCCCCAGTAGGGGAATAGACTTCCGTAGGGGTATCAAGGGAAACCCACAACGTTTAGCAAAATCAAAATCCATCAGGTTAATAGCTGCTCCCGAATCAACAAAAGCCTGAGCAGAAAATGTGGACAGGGAGCAAATCAGGGTAACAGTCAACAGAAATTTAGTCTGAACACTACCCAAGACAACTGAGCGTGTAAAACGTCTTCCCCGCTTAGGGCAGACTGAAATAGCATGAGAGGCGTCACCACAGTAGAAACATAACCCATTGCGTTTTTGAAACTCATGACGCTGTGCCCCAGAAGCCACTCTATCACACTGCATGGGTTCAGAAGCTGGTTCACAAGGCAACACTATTCCACTCATACCTCTACGCTCACGCAAACGTCTGTCAATTTGAATCGCTAATGACATAGAATCATTGAGACCAGAGGGAGCAGGGAAACCCACCATAACATCTTTTACATTTTCTGACAGACCCTTCCGAAAAAGGGCTGCCAAAGCATCATTATTCCATTTGGTCAGGACTGCCCACTTTCGGAATTTCTGACAGTATAACTCAGCGTCCTCAAGCCCCTGATTTAATGCCAACAAGGTTTTTTCATCTTGATCAGTGACATTAGGTTCATCGTACAGTAACCCCAGAGCCAGAAAAAATTCATCAACATTACTCAAAACAGGGTCCCCAGGTGTCAGGGAAAAAGCCCAATCCTGAGGATCGATGCGCAGGAGAGAGATGACAATTTGAACCTGCTGTGCTGCGTTCCCTGAGGACTTAGGTTTTAAGGCAAAAATCAACTTACAGTTATTTTTGAAATTCAGAAATTTAGCTCGATCCCCCAAAAACAAATCTGGCATGGGGATCCTAGGTTCCACAATCGGCAACCCTGCAAGATAGGTAGCAATATTCCAAACTTCAGTGGCAAGCTGATCCACACGGCCAGACAACTGTGCAAACTCCATTGAGAAAAAAAAATCCTCAGCACCCAGAGAAAAAGAGGGAAAAAAAAAATGCAACAAACAGAAAAAAAAAAAATCTCTGACAACTTTTTTTTTTTTTTACACTATTTTTCCCTTCTGTGAGTACCATATAATTTTCAGTTTTGGCCGGTGATACTGTTATGATTTGGTAGCTTAGGAGAGCAGGCAAAAACGGCAATACACCAGAGGTTGGAATCTACTGGATTGCAGTACCCTGACTAACCACACAAACTAAAGGCAGCCGTGGAGCGTTCCTAAGTTGGTCCTAGACGCCTCTCACAGCCTGAGAGGTTAACTACACCTAAAGATAGAAAGAGGAACGCTATCTGCCCCGGAGCAGATCCCCAAAGAATATAGGAAGCCCCCAAACATGTAATGGCGGTTAGACAGGAGGAAATACAGACACAGACAGAAAATAGTATGAGCAAACGTTGGGCTCAATCTTCCTAGAAAGAAAAGGATAGGAAGGACACTTACTGCAATCCAAAAAAACCCTAAAGAATACCAACTCTACTAATTGCAAAAACACCTGAGATCACACGACCTCTACCACCTAAATTAGTTCTCTGGTGTAACAAAACTAAGCCGCAGCCACTGAAAAAACTGGAAAAGGCAAATGAACAAATAACAGTGGCTCAGATAAACTGAGAGGAGCGGGACCTGGCTGACCTCCACAGAAGAGCAGAGAACAATGCAAAAAGCAAGCACAAAAATAAAAGCAGAAAATATCTGATAGCAGAAGATGCAGGCAAGAGTCAGAAAACTTCAAAGAGAACCAGGAACCACAGTTGAGACAAGAACAATTGATCACCGGCAAACATGATGGGAGGGAACCTCCCTTATATAAGACCAGTCTGTAACTCCTGATTGCCAATCTTCACAATCTTCATTGAATGGTTCAGTACTGTTTGTAACCACCAGAGGGAGCTTCTGCTCAGAATTCATTTCTAACACATTCACAACAGAAGAGTATCGCAGCTAGAAAGATTGCACCTCAGTCAACAATCTATCGCATCATCAAGAACTTCAAGGAGAGAGGTTCCATTGTTGCCAAAAAGGCTCCAGGGCGCCCAAGAAAACCAGCAAGCGCCAGGACCGTCTCTTAAAAGTGTTTCAGCTGCGGGATCGGGCTACCAGCAGTGCAGAGCTTGCTCAGGAATGGCAGCAGGCAGGTGTGAGTGCATCTGCACGCACTGTGAGGCGGAGACTCTTGGAGCAAGGCCTGGTCTCAAGGAGGGCAGCAAAGAAGCCACTTCTCTACAGAAAAAACATCATGGACAGACTGATATTCTGCAAAAGGTACAGGCAGTGGACTGCTGAGGATTGGGGTAAAGTTATTTTCTCTGATGAATCCCCTTTTCGATTGTTTGGGACATCAGGAAAAACCTCATTCGGAGAAGACAAGGTGAGCGCTACCACCAGTCTTGTCTCATGCCAACTGTTAAGCATCCTGAAACCATTCATGTGTGGGGCTGCTTCTCAGCCAAGGGAATCAGCTCTCTCACAGTCTTGCCTAAAAACACAGCCATGAATAAAGAATGGTACCAGAATGTCCTCCAAGAGCAACTTCTCCCAACCCTCCAAGAGCAGTTTGGCGATCAACAATGCCTTTTCCAGCATGATGGAGCACCTTGCCATAAAGCAAAGGTGATAACTAAATGGCTCAGGGAACAAAACATAGAGATTTTGGGTCCATGGCCTGGAAACTCCCCAGATCTTAATCCCATTGAGAACTTGTGGTCAATCATCAAGAGATGGGTGGACAAACAAAAACCTAAAAATTCTGACAAAATGAAAGCATTGATTGTGCAAGAATGGACTGCTATCAGTCAGGATTTGGTCCAGAAGTTGATTGAGAGCATGCCAGGGAGAATTGCAGAGGTCCTGAAGAAGAAGGGTCAACGCTGCAAATATTGACTTGCTGCATTAACTCATTCTAACTGTCAATATAAGCCTTTGTTACTCATATGTTTGCAATTATATTTCTGTCTGTGATAAAAACATCTGTCAAACACACATAAAAACCAGAGGGCAGCTCTTAAGGCTTAAAGCTTAACGCAGAAAGACCAACAAAAACAACTGAAGTCAGCTGCAATTAAGGCATGGCAAAACATTACAAAGGAGGAAACCAAGTGTTTGGTGACGTTCTTGGCTTCCAGTCACTGCCTGCAAAATATTTCCTACAAAGTATTAAAAATGAGTATTTTGTTTATAGTAAACTTAATTTGTCTCATAACTAGTGTTGAGCGATACTGCTCGATATCTAAAAATATCGTATCGAAATGGTATCGCCGATATCACTAAATATCGTCGATATCCGATTCCGATACCGGAAGTCCAATGTAAGTCTATGGGAACAAAATATCGCAACTAAAAAAAACCTTTATTTCCTTGTAAACACTAAATATACACACATAGAATACATATATATATATATACATGTCATTGTGACATATATATATATATACATATATGTATAGTTTATACACTTCTACATAGTAAAATATCCTCTGATTCAATTGCCGGGTAAAGCCGGCTTCTGTGAAAAGACAGAAGCACCCGACATGAAATGACACTTGGTGTACATAGGGTTAACCATGTCTTTTCATGTCGTTTGCAATCTGATTTGCACAAACAATTACATCAGTCTATGTGTGCAAAATTTCACACCTGTAGGGGTTAATTAAAGGTGTAAATTCGTTGTAAAAAAAACGGACTTTTTTGCTACGAATTTACACCTTTAATTAACTCCTACAGGTGTGAAATTTTGCACACATAGACTGATGTAATTGTTTGTGCAAATCAGATAGCAAAGGACATGAAAAGACATGGTTAACCCTATGTACACCAAGTGTCATTTCATGTCGGCTTCTGCATTTTCACAAAAGCCGGCAATTGAATTAGGGGCTATTATACTATGTAGAAGTGTATGAACTATAAATATAAATATATATATATATGTGTCACAAATTCAATGACATGTATATATATATGAGGTGTAAAATTGCTGAAAAAAAATGCGTGGGCTCCCGCCCTATTTTCGCAACCACACAGAAAAAGCCAGTGAGTGGGGGCAGATAATAATAGCCCAGAGAGGGACCATTATTTTTGGCCCCCCCCCGGCTACTAACATCTGCCCCCAGACACCCCAGAAAGGGCAAATCTCTAATTAGATTTGCCCTTTCTGGCACTTTGCCCGTCTATTCCCATTGCCCTGTAGCGGTGGCGAATGGGTTAATAAGGGGTTAAAATGACCTTGCAATTGAAAGGTCACTTTAAGCCAGGTTAATAATTGAGAGCTGTCAATCAGACAACTATCAATTATTAATCCTATTGTATGAAAGAAAAATCAAACACACACACACTTTAATAAAAAAGAAGTTTAATGAAATAATCACACAGTTTTTGACCATATTTTATTTACCTGCTAAAACCATTTCCTGTAATAAAAATAAAATAATAAAGCAAAATTATTCTTACCAATCCGATGTACAGTCAGGTCCCACGGTGTAATCCATCAGAAAGGGTTAATGTTTACTGCAGGGACCGCAGCTAATGCTGCAGCCTCACAGTAAACCCCCAAATGAATGAGCTCCTCTCCTGACTGACAGGAGAGGAAGTGGAAAGCTTAATTGATTGCTTTCCACTTTCACTTCAGGTCAGCCAGGGACACAATCAGTGACGTCAGAGGGAACTGGTTAACAAAAATAGGGGATCCCCTCGAAAAAAAATGGCGTGGGGTCCCCCCTATTTTTGTTAACCAGCCAGATGAAGCAGACCGCTGAGGTCTGGATTTTCAGGCTGTTAAGGAGCCAAGATCCATGGACCTTGCCAGCCTGATAATACCAGGCCACAGCAGTCTGCATATCTTGGCTGATTAACAAAAATAGGGGATCCCCTCGAAAAAAATTGGCGTGGGGTCCCCCCTATTTTTGTTAACCAGCCAGATGAAGCAGACCGCTGAGGCCTGGTTTTTCAGGCTGGTAAGGATCCAATATCCATGGACCTTGCAAGCCTGATAATACCAGGCCACAGCAGTCTGCTTAGCTTGGCTGGTTAACAAAAATAGGGGATCCCCTCGAAAAAAAAAAACGGCGTAGGGGTCCCCCTATTTTTGTTAACCAGCCAAGTAAAATGCAGACTGCTGCGGCCTGGTATTAAAAGACTGTCAAGGCCCATGGATTTTGGCCCTCAACAGCCTGATAATACCAGGCTACAGCAGCCCCACATTTGGCGCATCAAAAGATGTGCCAATTGTGGCACTTTACCCGGCTCTTCCCACTTGCCCTGTAGCGGTGGCAAGCGGGGTAATAAGGGGTTAATGTCACCGTTGATTGCACGGTGACAATAAGCCCGGTTAATAATGGAGAGGTGTCAATAAGACACCGATCCATTATTAATCCCAAAGTTATTAAATGCATAAAAAAAAGACAAAGCAAGAAAAAAGTATTTTAATGAAATAAAAGAGACAACACAGTTTTCATTTCTTTTATTGTACTCTCATTCCTGCGACGCCATCGATCTCCTGTAAAAAAAGAAAAAAAACAAACCAACAGTATACCACCTGTCCGACGCAGTCCATAGTAACGACAGTCCCACGACGATCCAGCTCTGCTACATCGCAATGACAGGCAGAGCCTAACATCCCGACGCAGCACAGCTGATTACCTGCTTCCCCGGCGGTGACGTCATCGGACTGACTGCTTTACGGCCGGGATTACCCAGCAGTCACTGCAGTTATCGCGAGAAACTGCATGTGACCGCCGGGGAGAAGAGGATGGCGGCCATGAAGCAGTCCAGGACGTGACCGCCGGAGATCTTCTGCCAGGTAAGTGCCGCTGACTCCTGACAGACCCGACCGACGGACACTGACAGTGACAGACCCGACCGACGGACACAGACAGTGACAAATCCGATTCCGGTATTCGATATGACGAAAATATCGGTATTCGGAATCGAAAGGCCGATACAGCTAATATCGGCCGATATCCGATATTTGCAGTATCGTATCGCTCAACACTACTCATAACTTTTGAACCCCTGAAATGAGAAGGATCTGTAGTAAATTGGTTGCAATTTGTAAACGTTTAACAGGAATTTTTGCTCACCAATTTAACCCCTTCCTTACCGATGACGAGATAGTACTTCATTGGTAAAGATCTCCTACTTTGAGGTGGGCTCCAGCGGTGAGCCCACCTCAAAGCCGCGACATGTCAGCTGTTATAAACAGTTAACATGTGCCCGCAATAGGCGCGAGCGGAATCGCGATTCGCTCTCGCCTATTAACAAGAGCTTCCGGCCACCGGTCCGGAAGTGAGCACATCGGCGACCCCAGTCACGTGATTGGGGTGGGAGATGCATTGCCTTGACAACCAGATGTCTCATATAGACCTCTATGGTTGTTCCAGGCAAATTGCTATGTGCGCCGCCCGGTGGTCGGCACTCATAGCAATGCAGTAAATCTGCTACATATGGGCGATCTGCTCATCGCCCATATATAGCAGAGCTGATCAAGTGTGGCATGCTTCTAGCCTCCCATGGAGGCTATTGAAGCATGCCAAAAGTAAAAAAAAGTGTTTAAAAATTTAAAAAAAAAAAAAAACCTAAAAGTTCAAATCACCCCCTTTTCGCCCCAATCAAAATAAAACAATAAAAGAAAAATCAAACATACACATATTAGGTATCGCCGCGTTCAGAATTGCCCAATCTATCAATAAAAACAAGGATTAACTCGATCGCTACACAGTGTAGCGAGAAAAAAATTAAAAACGCCAGAATTACGTTTTTTTTATATCCACGACATTGCATTAAAATGCAATAAAGGGCGATCAAAAGAACATATTTGCACAAAAGTGGTATCACTAAAAATATCAGCTTGGTGCGCAAAAATAAGCCTTCATTGGACCCCAGATCACGAAAAATGGAGACGCTACGGGTCTCGGAACATAGCGCAATTTTTTTTTTAACAAGCTTTGGAATTTTTTTTCATCACTTAGATAAAAGAGAACCTAGACATATTTGGTGTCTATGAACTTGTAATGACCTGTAGAATCATAGTGGTAGGTCAGTTTAGAACCTAGCAAAAAAGCCAAGCAAAAAACAAGTGTGGGATTGCACTTTTTTTGCAATTTCATCGCACTTGGAATTTTTTTCCCATTTTCGAGTACAAGACATGGTAAAATCAATGGTGTCATTCAAAAGTACAACTTGTCCCGCAAAAAATAAGCCCTCACATGGCCATATTGACGCAAAAATAAAAAAGTTATGGCTCTGAGAAAAAGGGAGCGAAAAACGAAAACAAAAAATCGAAAAAAGCTCAGAGAGTGAAGAGGTTAATTAAACCTTAAAGTTTACACTTTAATTTTAAATAAAAATAATGGCATTTCTTGACCTAAATGTATGTTGCTTAATAATTTGTAATAATTTGCTTGAAACTACTTAAAAGTCTGCACTTTATCAGTAACAAAGAGGTGCCTCACTAGTGAGGCCCACCTCACAGTTTGAGAAGCACTGCAATACTGTGCCTGTGCTTTGTCACCAGTAAAAATTGTACCATTTATATTTGATGCACATTTTTTGTGTACAAAAAATTAATGAAACCTAGTATACAGCCTGCAGCCCCAGCGACCCTGCATGCTTCTCTCCTTCCCCGGCAGTAATACCGGCTCACTCACCTCTGTGGCCACCGTCCCACACTTTCTCCTCCTCTTTCTCCAGGTCCTGCCTGGAGTTTGTACATGATCTCTCTATGATCTTACATTACTCTCTATGTTCTGTCAGGTCTGTCTCATCCTCTGCTTCTAAGTCTGCCATGGCTGTGAAAACGCAAGCCTGTCCTGGACTGGAAATCCATTAAAGTACTCCATTGGGCACAGGAGTGCCACGAATGTTGTCTAGTTCCCATTCATCCTGCTTGACCCCTGGCCTCTCCATATAATGTGCCAGACTTGCCTGCTGCATATTGGATGTACGCTGACATCTTCAACAAAAAGGAGGCTGAGATGTTACCACTTCATAGGCCATATGACTGTCATATCGACTTCCATGAGGCCATATCTACCCCTTGTCTCCGGCTGAGACCCGAGTCATATCCAATTACATTAAAGAGAATCTAGCAAGGGGATTTATCCGGAAGTCTTCCTCCCCAGCCAGGGCAGTATTCTTCTTTGTAAATAAAAAAGATGGCTCACTTCGACCCTGCATCGATTACAGGGGACTCAACTAGATTATGTTCTCTAATTTTCGATGTGTTTGATTGTCTCAAAGGTTCCAGAGTCTTCACGAAACTCGAACTCCAGGGCGACGTATAACCTGATCCGAATACCCCCGGGTGACAAATGGAAGATGGCCTTTAACCCCGCGATGGCCATTATTAGTATCTTGTAATGCCATTTGGGCTCTGTAATGCCTCAGCAGTCTTTCAAGAACTGATGAACGACATCTTCCGGGATCTCCTATACATGTGTGTGGTAGATTACCTAGAGACCAAGGAAGTATGTCTGTACGCCAAGTATGAAAAGTGCGTTTTCGAGCTAACCTCTCTTCCATTTCTTGGGTATATCATCTCCGAGACCGGCCTGAAATGGATCCCAAGAAGGTGTCACAGTACCGAAGTGGCCCTGTCCTGATGGTCTGACATCTATCCAGCGGTTTCATGGATTTGCTAATTATTACTGCCAGTTCATTCTGCATTTCTCCTATTTCTGCCCTGACCCACCACGGGCCAAGATTCACTGTATATCAGATAGAAAGTATAAAATTATATCGTAGAAAATCACCGCTTTAAGTAATATATCTACAATTTAATCATATACACTCCCTGACAGAAGCTATGTCGCTTATCCATTGGTTGTATAAATTATTCTTTTGAAAGCTGAAATCCTCCGAAATGTGGTTTAGGTTAAGAAAATAAATTGGCATCAATGCAGAAATATTGACACAGAATGGTCAGATTTTGGCAAGACAAATGTTTTGTCTCCTGGTCATATAATGCACCCAATCCTAGTTTACATCCTCACCTGTGCTCAGTAAATGATCGGTTAATTAGTGGGTGTGTATAAAAAGAAACCCAGCACCCCAGACCTTCACTTGAATTGCAACTTGAGCTCTGACAACATGCCAAAAATTCACCCTGTGACCAAAGCCTGGATTATAAAGAGGCTGAAGACCAGATCCACTGCAGAGGTGGCTGGCACCTTTAATGTGTCTCAGCATCAAGTACAAAGAATTAAAAAAGATTTGAAGAGACTGGAGATGTGTTTGACAAGTTTGACCAGGTCCGGCAGACCCCGCAAGACAACTGGAGAAACGTTTGTTGGTTAGAAAATCCAAAGCAAGCCCCTCTTCCACTGCAGCAGAGCTCCAACAGGCCTGTGTTGTGAATGGGTTTGAGATGAGTTCTGAGCAGAGGCTCCCTCTGGTGGTTACAAGCGGTACTAGTGAGGATTGTGAGGACTGGGAATCAGGTGTTACTGATTGGACTTATATAAGGGAGTCATTTTCCCATCAGGGTTGCCGGTGATCAATTGTTCTGGTCTGAATCCTTCTTTCCAGTTTCCCTTGTAGCCTGCTGTGTCGTGTCTGCATCTCCTGCTATCAGATAAGACAATTTCTTATTTTGTGTTTTTGCTATATTTTTGCATTTTGTCCTGCACTTCTGTGGGGGCCTTCAGGGTCCCCTCCGGGGGCTTTTGCCCTCTCAGTTTAGTCCAGCCACTGTGTTTTGTACTTTTGCTTTTTCCAGTTTTTTTTCAGTGGCTGCTGTTTTGTTTTTGTTACACCAGAGAACTAATTTAGGTGGTAGAGGTCGTGTGATCTCAGGTGATTTTGAAATTAGTAGAGTTGGTGTTTTTTCAGGGTTTTCTGAGATTACAGTAAGTACCCTTCCTATCCTTTTCTATTTAGATAGTTTGGGCCCCAGCGTTTGCTCATACTATTTTCTTTCTGTGTCAGTATTTCCTCTTGTCTAACCGCCATTACATGTTTGGGGGCTTTCTATTATCTTTGGGGTTCTGCTCCGGGGCAGATAGCTTTCCTATTTCTATCTTTAGGTGTAGTTAGTTTCTCAGGCTGTGACGAGGCGTCTAGGACCAACGTAGGAACGCTCCACGGCTGCCTCTAGTTGCGGTGGTTAGTCAGGGTACTGCAATCTCATAGATTCCAACTGCTCTGGTGTATTTCCTTTTTTACCTGCACTCCTCAGCTACCGTAACATAACAGGCCTGGTCACCTCAAGTCCCTGTGTCAACTAGAACAGTTTGTAGAATTCTGTCTCAAAATGGCCTCCATGGTTGAATCAGTGTCCAGAAGCAAGCACTAAATAAAAGGCAAATAAAAACTGTGTGGCATTTGCAAAGTCCCACAGCCTGCTAAACAGATTGATGCTGGAAAAATGTCAGAAGGTGGAATTCTCTCATGAATCTTCAGTAGAATTACACCACAGCCGCCGCAAATACTGCAGGAGACATACTGGAGCCCGTATGGATCCAAAATACACCCAGAAAACAGTTAAATTTGGTAGTGGAAAGATCATGGTCTGGGCTTACATTCAGTATGGGGGTGTGCAAAACATTTGCAAGGTGGAAGGCAATATCAATAGCCTAAAATATCAAGAAGTATTAACTACCTCTTACATTTCAAATCATAAAAGGGGTCAAATTCTGGTGCTCCATCTCATACATCCATCTCTACAACAAAGTTCCTCCAGGCAAAAAAGATCAAGATGCTCAAGGACTGGCCAGCCCAGTGACCAGACATGAACATCATTGAGCATGTTTGGGGTAGGATGAAAGAGGAAGCTTGGAAGACAAAACCAAAGAATCTAGATGAACTCTGGGAGGCATGTAAGACTGCATTCTTTGCTATTCCTGATGACTTCATTAATAGAAATTGTATGAATCATTGCTGAACCGCATGTATGCAGTCCTTCAAGCTCATGGAAGTCACACAAAATATTAAATATGACTCTAATAGCACCACACTTCATTCACCAATGTTATGCAACATATATTTGTATTTTAAGTTAATAATTTGTTTTAATATCACATTACTTTCTGTGGGCGACAAATCTTTTGTCTTGCCAAAATCTGACCATTCTGTGTCCATTAAATGTTCAATATTTCTGCATTGATGCCAATTTATTTTGTTAACCTAAACCACATTTCAGAGGGTTTCAGCTTTCAAAAGAATAATTTATACAACCAATGGATGAATTTAATGTCAGGTTATAAGCTTTTAGTTACATAACATGGATAAGCGACTTAACTTCTGTCAGGAAGTGTAAAACATACCCTTTATTTCAATCATTAAATAGGTTATGTATCAATTCAATCAAGAGTTTTTCTTAAAAAATATTATCCAACTCAAGTCTTCCTTTGTCTGTATTTCAAAGCAGATAGAAGGTGTACGAAAATTAAATAGTAGGGTACCATATAGTTCATTGGATTTATCTAATCCTTCTATCCTTTAAATAGGGCCATATAGGTGAGGGAGGGATAGTCAACGGCGAGCGAGGGCGCCACTTTGCAGGTTAAGGGTGCCAACATCCGCAGCAAGGTAGGGAGATATGAAGTCTATTAGAGTGAAACTTTTCCCTCTTTGAAATTTAGACAGATAAAGACTTGATTCGGATAATAATTTTTAAGAAAAAATCTGAAATTGACTTAATATACAGTGGGTACGGAAAGTATTCAGACCCCTTTAAATAAATAGAAGTTTGGGACCACCAGAAGTCTCCCAAGACCTGGCCGTCCATCCAATCTGAGCAATCGTGGGAGAAGAGCCTTGGTGAGAGAGGTAAAGAAGAACCCCAAGATCACTGTGGCTTAGCTCCACAGCTGCAGTAGGGAGATGGGAGAAAGTTCCACAAAGTCAACTATCACTGCAGCCCTCCACCAGTCGGGCTTTTATGGCAGAATGGCCTGACGGAAGCCTCTCCTCAGTGCAAGACGTATGAAAGCCCGCATAGAGTTTGCTAAAAAAACACATGAAGGACTCCCAGACTATGAGAAATAAGTTTCTCTGGTCTGATGAGACGAACATAGAACTTTTTGATGATAATTCTAAGCGGTATGTGTGGAGAAAACCATTCACTGCTCATCATCTGCCCAATACAATCCCAAAAATGAAACATAGTGGTGGCAGCATCATGCTATGGAGGTGTTTTTCAGCTGCAGGGACAGGATGACTGATAGCCATTGAAGGAAACATGAATGCGGCCAAGTACAGAGATATCCTGGATGAAAACCTCTTCCAGAGTGCTCTGGACCTCAGACTTAGCCGAAGGTTCACCTCCTAACAAGACAATAACCCTAAACACACAGCTAAAATAGCAAAGGAGTGGCTTCAGAACAACTCTGTGACCATTCTTGACTGTCCCAGCCAGAACCCTGACCTAAACCCAATTGAGCATCTCTGGAGAGACCTAAAAATATCTGTCCACCAACATTCACCATCCAACCCGACTGAACTGGAGAGGATCTGCAAAGAAGAATGGCAGAGGATCCCCAAATACAGGTGTGAAAAACTTGCTGCATCATTCCCAAGAAGACTCATGGCTGTACTAGCTCAAAAGGGTGCTTCTCCTCAATACTGCATCTGAATACTTATGTTATGACCATGTGATATTTCAGTTTTCCTTTTTTAATAAATTTGCAAAAATTTCTAAATTTCTGTTTTTTTCTGTCAAGATGGGGTGCAGAGTGTACATTAATGAGAAAAAAATGAACTTTTTTGAATTTACCAAATGGCTGCAGTGAAAATTTTTAAAGGGGTCTGAATACTTTCTGTACCCACTGTATAAACTTTTTAATGATTGAAATAAAGGGTATGTTTTATATGATTAAATTGTAGATATAGTCCACAAGGTGTCCAACCCTAAGGTATGGATTCCAGAGGCAGAGAAAACTCCTTTATTTTTTTAAAAATAGATCTTCTCCTCCGCCCGTGTGCAGCATTGACCGGACAATAATAAGCAATTCTTTTTGGAAGTGGATGTTTCTTCCTCAGGAGCTGGCGCCATTTTTACCAAGAAGCCTCCTTCCACCTGTATAGTGACCTGCAGCTTCTTTTCCAAAATCTTCTCAGCTACAGAACCCAACTACTCAATAGGTGATCAAGAACTCTTGACAATAAGATTGGCTATAGAGGAGTGGCAATTCCTGCTTGAAGAAGCGATGCACCCGGTGGTTATTTACATTGACCACAAGAATATAGCCTATCTGCAGTCCGCATAGTGGCTCAATCCATGGCAAGCCAGGTGGTCTCTGTTCTTCTCCCACTTCAACTTTATTCTTAATTTCCGGCTAGCTGCTAAGAACATCAAAGTGGATGCACTCCTCAGGTCCTTTCTGTCTTCTGATCAGGAGGAGGACCCTCAACACATCATAGAGCACTCCAAAATTGTTACTGTCGGCCCTCTGGATTTGTCTCTGGTCCCATCTGGAAAACGTTCTTACTGTACCAGACAGGTACAGTACAGGAAGCAGTTTCTTCATTGGCATCACTCATCTAAATTGGCAGGTAATGCTGGACAGAAGAAAATGGCTGTCCTCACTTATCGGCATTATTGGTGGCCTACACTGCGGAAGGATATTGTGGATTTTGTCTCAGTCTGTCCCTCATGTACCCAGAACAAGACTCTGAAACAGCTTCCAACTGGGCGGTTACTTCCTTTGCCTGTACCATCTGCTTCCTCCCAATATATTGCGATGGTTTTTATTTCTGATCTTCCAGTATCGTCAGGGTGTACCATCACCTGGATGGTTGTGGACCACTTCTGTAAAATGGCCCATTTCACTCCACTGTCCAATCTTCCATCTGCTCCTGTGCCAGCAGAGAAGTTCATACTACATATTTTCTACCTCCATGGTTTACCTCTTCATATAGTCTCTGATAGAGGCGTACAGGTTACATATCGTTTTTACAGGGCTACCTGCAAGCTGCTTAATGCCACATTGAATTTCTCTTCAGCCTAGCATCTACACTGTAATGGCCAGGTAGAGTGGTTCAACCACATCCTGATCAACTTCCTTTGGCACTTTGTCAATGTCCACCACAATGATTGGGCCGAACTCCTGCCTTGGGCTGAATTCTCATACAACCATATGAGTGAATCCTCTGCTAAAACTCTATCTTTTGTGGTGTATGCTAAACATCCTAATAGACTGTTCTCTGTGTCTACTACTACTGACATTCCTGCTGCAGAATCCCTCATCAAGAACTTTTCTAAGATGTGGGAAGACACCAAGACCACCTTATTGAAATCCTCTAAATGGATGAAGAGACATGCAAACAAGAGATGTCTGGATCTGCCCCTGTTTTGTCCTGGGGACAAGGTTTGACTGTCAATCAAAGTATGTCCGTCTCAAGCTATCCTTGTACAGTTATATGAAAAATTTTGGGCACCCCTATTAATCTTAAGCTTAATGTTTGATAAAAATTGGTGTTTTTGCAACAGCTATTTCAGTTTGATATATCTAATAACTATTGGACACAGTAATGTTTCTGCCTTGAAATGAGGTTTATTGTACTAACAGAAAATGTGCAATCTGCATCCAAACAAAATTTGACAGGTGCATAAGTATGGGCACCCTTATCATTTTCTTGTTTTAAATACTCCTACCTACTTTTTACTGACTTACTAAAGCACTTTTTTTGGTTTTGTAACCTCATTGAGCTTTGAATTTCATAGCCAGGTGTATGCAATCATGAGAAAAGCTACTTAAAGTGGCCACTTGCAAGTTGTTCTCATGTTTGAATCTCCTCTGAAGAGTGGCATCATGAGCTCCTCAAAACAACTGTCAAATGATCTGAAGACAAAGATTATTCAACATAGTTGTTCAGGGGAAGGATACAAAAAGCTGTCTCAGAGATTTAACCTGTCAGTTTCCACTGTGAGGAGCATATTAAGGAAATGGAAGAACACAGGGACAGTTCTTGTTTAGGCCAGAAGTGGCAGACAAAGAAAAACATCAGAAAGGCAGAGAAGAAGAATGGTGAGATCAGTCAAGGACAATCCTCAGACCACCTCCAGAGAGCTGCAGCATCAACTTGCTGCAGATGATGTCACTGTGCATCGGTCAACTATACAACGCACTTTGCACAAGGAGAAGCTGTATGGTAGAGTGATGCGAAAGAAGCCGTTTCTGCAAGCACGCCACAAACAGAGTCGGCTGAGGTATGCAAAAGCACATTTGGAGAAACCAATTTTTTTTTTGGAAGGTCCTGTGGACTGATGAAACCAAGATTGAGTTGTTTGGTCATACAAAAAGGCGTTATGCATGGCGTCAAAAAAACACAGCATTCCAAGAAAAACACTTGCTACCCACAGTAAAATTTGGTGGAGGTTCCATCATGCTTTGGGGCTGTGTGGCCAATGCCGGCACCGGGAATCTTGTTAAAGTTGAGGGGCGCATGGATTCCACTCAGTATCAGCAGATTCTTGACAATAATGTTCAAGAATCAGTGACAAAGTTGAAGTTACGCAGGGATGGATCTTTCGGCAAGACAATGATCCAAAACACCGCTCCAAATCTACTCAGGCATTCATGCAGAGGAGCAATTACAATGTTCTGGAATGGCCATCCCAGTCCCCAGACCTGAATATCATTGAACATCTGTGGGATCATTTGAAGAGGGCTGTCCATGCTCGGCGACCATCAAACTTAACTGAACTGGAATTGTTTTGTAAAGAGGAATGGTCAAAAATACCTTCATCCAGGATCCAGGAACTCATTAAAAGCTACAGGAAGCGACTAGAGGCTGTTATTTTTGCAAAAGGAGGATCTACTAAATATTAATGTCACTTTTCTGGTGAGGTGCCCATACTTATGCACCTGTCAAATTTTGTTTGGATGCAGATTGCACATTTTCTGTTAGTACAATAAACCTCATTTCAAGGCAGAAACATTACTGTGTCCAATAGTTATTAGATATATCAAACTGAAATAGCTGTTGCAAAAACACCAATTTTTGTCAAACATTAAGCTTAAGATTAATAGGGGTGCCCAAACTTTTTCATATAACTGTATATACTGGGTCCTCGCTTTATTGGACGTTCGAAGTTCTGAAACAGATAAATCCTGTAGCCTGGAAGCTCAAACCCCCCTCTTTACGGATGCCCAATTCATTTCATGTATCTGTCCTCAAGACGGTCATCTTCAGTCTCTTCTTCAAAAATACAGGCACCACTCTTGCTCCAGTCAGCTCTGAAGACATTTTTGAGGTAGAGAAAATTCTGGCCACCAATAGGGTAAGGGGAAAAACTTTTTTCTTGTGAATTGGAAGGGGTTTAGTCAAAAACAGAGGTCGTGGGAGCTCAGTTTAAACATCCATGTCTCTCCTCCTGGATAGATTTCTTGCTGGTTTGAAGAAGAGGGTTCGTAAAGAGGGAGTTACTGTAGCACTTCCCTGCATGCCTCTCTCCTTCCCCAGCAGGAATGCCGGCTCACTCACCACCAGGTTCTTCCTCCTCTGGCTGCTGCATGGGGTCTGAGCATGATGGGCAGGTCCCTGGCACTATGCTTAGGGTGTGCATGCTCCTTCCTTCTTAAAGGAGCAGCACGTGCCATCCTAAACTGTCTCCAGACAATGGTTGAATACGCTTATTACTTAAGGCACCTCCACCTGAATGGAGATGCCTGCGCAATGTTCATAGTTATTCCCTTACACGCTTGCTTGTTGTCAGGTCCCCAGTACCCGCCAATCAGTCTACCTGTCCAGTGTGTCTGCCACACCTGACTTGCCTTGTCTCCCTCTCTTTCAGCTGTACAGGCCTGCAACTGCCAATACTTATCTGTGTACCAGCCGAACCAGCCTGCACCGGCCAGTGCTTACCTGTATACCAACCGTACCAGCTTGCACCTGCTAGCGCCTATCTGTATATCAGCTGTACCAGCCTGGACCTGCTAGTGCCTTTCTGTATTCCAGTCAGACTAGCCTGCATCTACCAATGCTTACCTGTATACCAGCCATACCAGCCTGCACCTGCCAGTGCTTAGCTGTATACCAGCTGTACCAGCCCGCACCTGCCAGTGCTTACCTGTGTATTAGCCAGACCAGCCCACACATGCCAGTGCTTATCTGTATACCAGCTGTTCCCGCCAGCATCTGTGTTCCCTGTATTCCTGCCGTGCCTGCCTGTATCAGCTGTACTCTCCTACCAAGCTGTTCCAGCTAATTGTCTCTTGGGGACAGCTGCCGTGCGTCTGAGGTCTATCTTGGTATAACACCTGGTGTCAATCGGGAGCTAAGCCTAATCCCACCATCAGGGGCTCTACCGAAGAGTTGAGTGCTCACCTAGTCATGCCCCTCCAGGCTCTCCTAGGATGGCACAGTGGTTCCACCACTCCCATTACACAGCCCTGTAATGTTATGTGGTTTGTATGTTGTCATGAGTACACATAGGGATGCATAGGTGCTATAAATAAAAATTCTAGGATAGTTTATATTATAAAAATTTGCAAAGCTTCTTTTTTATTTTAAATGCTTTGAAAAAATATGTAGCATAAATCTGCATTGAACTTGAGTATATAAAATCATCATCTACATGCAGTAATTCTGGTACTGCTAGTAGCAGTCTTTAAAATACATCTAACATTTTGTATTTCAAGCACATGGACATTTTGTGGTGTGCAAACATGTTTGATTTTGTTTCTTCGTACAGGCTATAGTTTGTGGTATTTCAAGTTCCGTATATGTCATTATCTGGAATTTGAAGCATTATTATATTTAACAAAGTGAAAGCATGTTTTGAAGAATAACAAAAAATAAAAGGAGCAAACAAGAAAACGGAAATAGAAGAATTCTGAAAGCCTCAATGTTTGAATAATGAGTGCTTAGGTTTCAAGCTCATCACAAAAAGTACAAGACAAAGTAACTATGATTTACAAATAAAAAATACTAAACTTCGTGTAAAGACAACTAGAAAATCAATTTTGTGTTTAGTAAATTTTTTTAGATAGTGAAATGTAAAGTGTTATGATTTGTGTGCATTTTTCATATAAGACAACATTAGGGGTTTTTAGAGTGTTTTTTTTTTTACAAATAAATACACCCATGTAAGGCTACGTGCCCATGATGAGCTTTTGGTGAGTTTTTGAGTTTACAGTTTTTCTGCACCATTTCTGCACCCATTAAGGAAATTAGGTTACTAGTGTTTTTTCATTTCCTTTGTGTGCGTTTTTTACATGTTTTTTTATTGCATTTTTTGTATTTTTTTTATATCTATATTGGAATGTTATGTTTTAAACAAATCTACTTAGTTTTTGATGCGTCCTGGTATTTGGCTTTGACTAAACTTTATTGATACAGTAAAGTGTGAATTACATCATTTTTATGACTTTTTGAGTAAACAGTCTAATCTTTTCCATAATAAAAGATACAAATTTTAAATTCAATGCAGAAAACCACATCAAGTGGGAAGGGGGGACGGGATTGGAGTAGAATTCTAGCAAATTTGGGGACGTTTTAAAAAGACACAATTGATGAATCAGCCCAGAACATCTGGAATCTGGACTTCAAAAAAGGCGCAAATAGAATAATGAACTAGTTAGAAACCAAAAAAAAAGCACAAAACCCACTATATTAGACAAAAAACAGATGTAAAAACAATAATGAATTGGCATCAAAGACTCGCCTGTGTTTTTTTTTTGTTTTACACTTTAAGGGTGGAGTCTTGCAATTCCAGACGTTTCCAACTGAAGAGTCGCTCTTAAAAAAGAGTGACTCTTAAAAAAGTTGCTAAATTTGACACAACCTCACTCCAGACTTCTCATGGTGTATTATTTGGTACACCATTATTTTGGAACATTTTTATGACTTTTGTCAATGTTCGAGTTTTGATTCTCAAAGTCATAAAAACAGTTCTAGACAGAAAAAAGGGCATTTTTTACTCTGCAACCAAATTCTTGAATGGCATGCACCATTTTGATGAATTTGCCGCCCAAAATGCTAATTAATAAGACAAAAAATGAAAGTGACTAAAAAAAACGCACAGATGATGAATCGAGAACAAACACTCTCTGGCTGGATGGCACCACAATTTACAGTTAAGCCAAGACGCTTGACTGGACCATGTCTACATCGTCCAGAGCCATCCACAGTGGAAAAGCAGCACTGTGCCTTAGCCTGAGGTTGTAGGAGCAGGTTTAGACAAAGATGGAACATCAATCCCACTAAACACTTTTTAAGTAAATTGGAACACAAATCTTCATATCATTGCTTGACATATTTTGAATGTCTAGTCACAAAATTTCACAGACACAGTGGAAAATTTTGTGAAAAGTTTTCCAAATATGGGATTCTCTTACTGCAACAAAGGGGTTTAAAACATAAAATAAAAGGATTGGCCCCATTATAAATACTTTTACCAATGTGTGTGAAATAGGCATGTAAGCAGCCTACTATTATATCCTTAATAGAAGTTTTGTGCTGTTTTCTTACTGTAAAAGTTAAATCAAGGATTTTACCTCAACACTATTCCTGTCCTGAAAATGGCCACAGATGGATGGCATTACAGTCATCATGTTCATCATCAATGTTATTCTTCCACCATGGAAACTACACCACAGTTTTTGACTATGATTTGAACATTGTCCCCTTCACGCTCCTTTATTTTTCAGATCATTTGTAGGGATGAGCGGACCTGTGGAAGTTTAGGTTCTGGTATCTGACTTTAGAACAATCAGAACCTGAATCCCAATTGTAAACAATGGGAACTCAAACTTTGGATCTCTCTCTCAAATTAAATCTGCTTTATTAGCATTATCAAATTGCAAATATAATTATGGTATGTGACCATGATCAGCAATTGCTGCAGGTTTGACGCTGCACATTTATGCAGCATCAAACTGGCAGCAGCTAGCTGTGACAGCATAGTGGATGGGACTTCTAGAAACCCATTACCCGTGGAGATTGACATGCGGAGCGTCTTTCCAAAACACAGCATGTCAATTTCTCTTGTGGAGACATTAGTCTCCACAAGAGAAATTACATCTGTAGAATGTATTGGATGTGGTAAATCCACATGTTTCAGTGAACACATACAGATTTACCTGCATTCAATAGAAGGCAGCACTTTGGAAGCAGCAGACATGCACTGTGCCAAAAGCACTGCTAGTTCCAAATCGTGGGCAGTCTGCCTAAAGGCCCCGTTACACATAGCGAGATCGCTAGCGAGATCGCTGAAACGTCACTGATTTTGTGACATAGCAGTGACCTAGCCAGAGATCTCGCTTAGTGTGACACTCAGCGACGATCAGCCCCCCTGCTGGGTGTCGCTGATCGTCGCTGAATGTCCTGGACCATTTTTTGATCGCTGGTCTCCCGATAGCCAGCGATCATCGTGTGACGGGCAGGAGACCAGCGATAAGCAAGCTGGAGCTGGTAACCAAGGTAAACATCGGGTTTCCAGGCACCGGGCGGCGCCTGGAAACCCGATGTGTACATTAGATACCAGCGCGCTTGTGCACGGGAGCTGGTAACCAAGGTACACAACGGGTTACTAAGCGCCGAGTGGCGCCTGGAAAGCCGATGTGTACCTTGGCTACCAGCTCCCGGTACAAGCGCGCTGGTATCTAAGGTACACTGCGGGTAACTAAGCGACGTGCGTCGCTTGGTACCCGCATAGTCGCTATCCTGATCGCTGCTGAGAGCTGCCTGTTTGGCAGCTCAGTAGCGATCATGTAGCGACACACCAGCAATCCTGACAAGTGCATATCGTTGTCAGGATCACTGGTGAGTCGCTGTGTGTAACGGGACCCTTAGTGTTGCCAAAGCAATAAAAAATAAGTGTGACATAAGTATGGGATAGGGAGAGCTCTCTCTCTCACTCGCTCTCTCTCCTTCCGGTACGAACACCAAAATTTTAAGTTCGAATTTGCTCATCTCTACTCATTTGTATTCAATTTGAATATATGGGAAGTTAGTTGATTTCCATTATACACTAGGGGTTTAACTGCAAGAATTGAAAAAATTAGAAAAAATAAAGTGGAAGGTTAACACTAGGAATGGTCGAACCCGAACTGTAAAGTTCGGGACTGTACTGAACACATAGTGTTCGGTCACAAGGTCCCTAACACGGGTTTCCATGGGAAACCCGTGTTACAGTTCGGGTCCAGTTTGGGTCCAGGGCCATTAATTATACTTTCCTGTCCAGCGACGAGTCCTCCTGTCCAGCGACGTATCCTCCCATTCCGCTGTCTCCCGGCCGCATCTGCTTCTGGAGCCGCTCATTAACTGCCAGCAGTATTCACTGCACTTGGCAGTCTTTGGCTTTTTCCGGCAGTGTTCATGCGCTGGGAGACAGCGGGACGGGAGGATCCGTCGTTGGACAGGAGAACGCGTCGCTGGACAGATAAGTATAATTATAATAATGGGCCCATATTTGTAAAGTCCAAGTTCGGGGTTCGGACGCAAGTTTGCGTCATCTCCAGCCCCGAACTCTACAAAAAACTCGGGCGAACCCGTAGAACCTGAACATTGGAGGGTTCGCCCATCACTAGGTAACACCATTCTGACCAGAACAATTTTTGTCTTTAGTTTTTTTTCAATATATCTTGGAGGAGTCATGACTTTTTTTCTGTTGACACAACTGTCTGAGGGCTTGCTTTTTGCTGATGGAGTTGTAGTATTGAATGACACCATTCACTTTTTCACATGTAATGTATTGAACAGCTAGAAAAAAGTGAGAAATTATGACATTTAAAGTAAAAATTACCTAGTAACTGAATTTTCCAGGACAGTTGAATTACAGCACTATTGTTAACCCTTTTACCTCCCAAGGTGGATTGCACATTAATGACCAGGCCAATTTTTGCAATTCTGACCACTGTTACTTTATGAGGTAACAACTCTGGAATGCGTCAAAGGATCCCACTGATTGAGATTGTTTTTTCGTGATATATTGTACTTCATGATAGTGGTAACATTTCTTTGATATGACTTGCGTTTATTTGAGAAAATAAAATCAGAGAGATACTGTATGTCACAAAAATAGTTAATAAACATTTCCCACATGTCTCCTTTACATCAGCACATTTTTTGAATACATTTTTCTTTGTTAGGAAGTTATAATGGTTAAACGTTGACCAGCGATTTCTAACTTTTCCAACAAAATTTACAAAACCATTTTTTTAGGGACCACATTACACTTGAAGTGACTTTGAGGGGTCTATATGACAGTAAATACCCAGATGTGACACCATTCTAAAAACTGTCTAGGTGCTAAAAAAAACCACATTCAAGAGGTTTATTAAGTCTTCAGGTGCTTCACACAAATTTTTGGAATGTGGAAAAAATGAACATGTAACTTTTTTCACAAAAATTTTAATTTGGACTCCAATTTTTTTATATTTGCAAGGGAAACAGGAAAAAATTGTTTTGAAATTTCTCCTGTGCATGCAGATACCTCATATGTGGCGGAAAACCACTGTTTGGAGCACGGCAGAGCTCAGAAGGGAAGGCGTGCCATTTGACTGCAAAATTTGCTGGAACAATTAGCAAACACCATATCGTGTTTGGAGAACCCATAATGTGCCTAAACAGTTAAAATCCCCCACAAGTGACACCATTTTGGAAACTAGACCCCTCAGGGAACTTATATAGATGTATAGTGAGTACATTGAACCCCCAGGTGCTTCACAGAAGTTTATAACGTTGAGCCGTGAAATAAAAAAAATCCCATTTTCCCCACAAAAATGTTTTTTAGTCCCAAATTTTGCATTTTCGTAAGGTTAACAGGAGAAATTGCACAATACAATACCCCGATACCCCATATGAGGGAGAAAACTTTTGTTTGGATGCACGGCAGGGCTTAGAAGGAAAGGAGCATCATTTGACTTTTTGAATTCAAAATTTGCTGGAATCATCAGCAGACATCATGTCCCATTTGGAGACTTCTTGATGTGCCTAGACAGTGGAAACACCCCACATGTGATCCCATTTTGGAAACTAGACACCTCAAGGAATGTATTTAGATGTGTGGTGAGCACTTTGAATCTCAAGGTGCTTCCCAGAAGTTTATAATGTTGAACCATGAAAATAAGAAAATCACATTTTTCCCACAAAAATGTTATTTTAGCCTCAAGTTTTAAAATGTTCACAAGGGTAACAGGAGAAATTTCACCATACGATTTGTTGTTCAATTTCTCCTGAGTATGCCGATACCCCGTTTGTGGAGGAAAACTACTTTTGAGGCACAGTGCAAAGATCAGAAAGGAAGAAGAGCTATATCTGAACTGATTTTGCTAGAATGGTGTGAGGGAGCTACATCACATTGGCAGAGCCCCTGAGGTGCCAGAACAACAGAAACCCCCCATATGTGAATTCATTTTACAAACTACACCCCCAATTAATTTTTTCAGGGGTGCAGTGATCATATTGGCACCATATGTGCTTCAAAAAATGTTATACCACTGAGCGGTGAAGAAAGAATAAATTACATTTTTACCACTAAAATGTTGTTTTAAGCCCAAGTGTGCCATTACCCTACATGTAATCGAGAAATATTTTTCAGGCACAGATCAAAGCTCAGAATAGAAGGAGTGCCATATTATAGTGCAGATTTTACTGTTATGGTTTGCGGGTGCCATGACCCACTGGGAGAGCACCTGAGATGCTAGCACAGCAGAATCCCCCATAAGTGACCCCATTTTACAAACTATACCTCTCAAATAATTAATCTAGCTTGCAGTGATCATATTAACACCATGGGTATGTCACAGAATTGTATACCATTGTTCAGTGAAGAAAAAATAATTACATTTTTACTACCAAAATTTTGTTTTAGCCCCAGATTTTACATTTTCACACTGTGTCAAACTGCAGTTTTATGCACTCCTAAAAAGACAGATATCGCCGGATTATAGGCAAGACAGCATCCACAGTGCCTCCATCTGCCATATTATAGGGAATCTTTCACCAGGGGTTGCATCTAAATCATGGATTTCAGAGATTTACATGGTGTAAGAGCTCAGCGTAGAGTGCCGAATAAATATGCGCCGAGCATTACTGCGATCTTTGGGAGGCAGAATGAACAAATCAACAGCAGTTGAAGAATTGGTTTTATTTATCTTTTACACCATTCCTTGTGTGGAGTAAGAGATTGGGCGGCTTTATTCTTTGGGTTGGTGCGATTACAGCAATACCAGATTTATATTGGGTTTTTGTGGTTGGCTAAAAATCGCTTTTTTTTTTGCAAAAACTAGTTTTTGCATCACCATATTTAGATAACTATAATTTTTCCATATTTCGGACAACAGAGTCATGTGAGGGCTTGTTTTTTGCAGGACAAGTTGATGTTTTTATTGGTACCATTTTAGGGCACATGACATTTTTTGATTGCTTTCTATTCTGATTTTTGGTCGGCAGAATCAACAAAAAGCAGCAATTCAGGAATTTTTTTTTACATTGTTCCGCGTGTGGTAAAATTGATAAGGACGCTTTATTCTTCGGGTCAATACGATTACAGCGATACCTCATTTGAACAGTTTTTTATGTTTTGGCACTTTAACAGAATAAAAACTATTTTATATAAAAAATTATTTTTGCATCGCTTTATTCTGAAAGCTTTATTCTGCCCTTCACCTCACCAAACAAACCTATTTCAACACCCTCATCACCTCACTATCCAATAATCCTAAACGTCTCTTTGACACTTTTCATTCCCTTCTCAATCCAAGAGTGCAAGCCCGAACCTTGGATTTCCGCGGTGACGATCTGGCCAATTATTTCAAAGAAAAAATTGACCATATCCGACAGGAAATTTTCTCCCAATCCCCTCATTTCATGCACTGTCCTCCCTCCCCCACTGCATCTAGTTCACTCTCTGTCTTTGACCTAGTTTTAAGGAGGTGACAGGTCCCCTCAGTTGCGCCCTCTCCTCCTTTCGTGTGACCCCCACATGCCCTTCATATATATGTATGCTATGCATCTAAATGTTTCCTGTAATCTGTAATGTAATGTAATGTTTGTATTGTTCCTATTGTATTGTAATGTGTATGTCCCCGCAAGGTTCAGTCCTAGTGCCCCTGCTCTTCTCCATCTACACTTTTGGCCTCGGACAGCTCATAGAATCTCACGGCTTTGAATATCACCTCTATGCTGATGACACACAGATCTACATCTCTGGACCAGATATCACCTCCCTACTAAACAGAATCCCTCAATGTCTGTCCGCTATTTCATCCTTTTTCTCCGCTAGATTCCTAAAGCTTAATATGGACAAAACAGAATTCATCATCTTTCCCCCATCTCACACAACCCCTCCAATGGACCTATCAATTAATGTAAACGACTGCCCACTCTCTCCAGTCCCATAAGCTCGCTGCCTCGGGGTTATACTTGACACTGATCTCTCTTTTACACCACATATCCAAGCCCTCTCCACCTCCTGCCGACTTCAACTAATAATAATAATCTTTATTTATATAGTGCCAACATATTCCGCAGCGCTTTACAGTTTAACAGTTTCAAAACACAAGTCATAAGTAACAACGTTAACAATACAATAATTAAAGCAAAATAAGCCGCCCCTGCTCGTGAGAGCTTACAATCTACAATGAGGTGAGGGAGATACAAAGTACAGGTGTGTATATACAATGGTGCATTTACAATGAGGGTCCAGCCATCTTGAGGGAGTGATGGATGGATGGAGACAGTGAATGGGCTACACATACACACTTACACATAGAATGACTTTGATTAGTGAATGTGATAAGCCGCTCTGAACAAATGTGTTTTGAGGGAGTACCTGAAACCATGCAAATTGTGGATATTCCTAATTTCTTGGGGTAGAGCATTCCAGAGGATTGGTGCAGCGCGGGAGAAGTCTTGGAGTCGGGAGTGGGAGGTACGGATTATTGCAGAGGTTAATCGAAAGTCGTTTGCAGAGCGCAGCAGTCGGTTAGGCCGATAGATAGAAATGCGGGAGGAGATATAGGGGGGTGCTGCACTGTGGAGAGCTTTGTGGGTGAGAACCAGTACTTTGAATTGGATCCTATAATGAATGGGCAGCCAGTGTAAGGACTGGGTTGAAGAGCGGACGCGTCCGAGTACCGATTAGCCAGATGGATGACCCTGGCAGCTGCATTAAGGATGGACTGGAGAGGGGATAGTCGAGTAATGGGGAGGCCAAGTAATAGAGCGTTGCAGTAGTCCAGGCGGGAGTGGATCAATGCTACAGTGAGGGCTTTTGTTGTTTCCATGGTGAGAAAAGGGCGGATTCTAGAGATGTTCTTTAGGTGTAGGCGGCAAGAGCAGGCAAGAGATTGTATATGGGAGGTAAAGGAGAGATTGGTGTCAAACATAACACCCAGACAGCGAGCCTGCTGCCGGGGTGTTATTATGGTGCCACCCACGGAGAGGGAAATGTCAAATTATCTCACGTATCCATACATTCCTCAACCAAGAATCTGCAAAAACCCTAGTCCATGCCCTCATCATCTCCCGCCTCGACTACTGCAACCTCCTGCTCTGTGGCCTCCCCTCTAACACTCGTGCACCCCTCCAATCTATTCTAAACTCTGCTGCCTGACTAATCCACCTGTCCCCCCGCTATTCCCCGGCCTCTCCCCTCTGTTAATCCCTGCACTGGCTCCCCATTACACAAAGACTCCAGTTCAAAACCCTAATCATGACATACAAAGCTATCCACAACCTGAGTCCTCCATACATCTGTGACCTCGTGTCCCGGTACCTACCAGCACGCAACCTCCTATCCTCACAAGAGCTCCTTCTCTACAGTCATGGACAAAAGTTTGGAGAATGACACAAATATTAATTTTTACAAAGTCTACTGCTTCACTTTTTCTAATGGCAATTTGCATATACTCCAGAATGTTATAAAGAGTGATCAGCTTAACAGCAATTACTTGCAAAGTCAATATTTGGCTAGAAAATGAACTTTATCCCCCAAAACACATTTCAACATCATTGCAGCCCTGCCTTAAAAGGACCAGCTAACTCTTTTCAGTGATTGCTCCATTAACACAGGTGTGGGTGTTGATGAGGACATGGCTGGAGATCAATCTGTCATGATTAAGTAAGAATGACACCACTGGACACTTTAAAAGGAGGCTGGTGCTTGGCATCATTGTTTCTCTTCTGTTAACCATGGTTATCTCTAAAGAAACATGTGCAGTCATCATTGCAATGCACAAAAATGGCCTAACAGGGAAGAGTATCGCAGCTAGAAAGATTGCACCTCAGTCAACAATCTATTGCATCATCAAGAACTTCAAGGAGAGAGGTTCCATTGTTGCCAAAAAGGCTCCAGGGCGCCCAAGAAAGACCTGCAAGCGCCAGGACCGTCTCTTAAAAGTGTTTCAGCTGCAGGATCGGGCTACCAGCAGTGCAGAGCTTGCTCAGGAATGGCAGCAGGCAGGTGTGAGTGCATCTGCACGCAATGTGAGGCGGAGACTCTTGGAGCAAGGCCTGGTCTCAAGGAGGGCAGCAAAGAAGCCACTTCTCTCCAGAAAAAACATCATAGACAGACTGATATTCTGCAAAAGGTACAGGCAGTGGATTGCTGAGGACTGGGGTAAAGTTATTTTCTCTGATGAATCCCCTTTTCGATTGTTTGGGACATCAGGAAAACGTCTCATTCGGAGAAGACAAGGTGAGCGCTACCACCAGTCTTGTCTCATGCCAACTGTTAAGCATCCTGAAACCATTCATGTGTGGGGTTGCTTCTCAGCCAAGGGAATCGGCTCTCTCACAGTCTTGCCTAAAAACACAGCCATGAATAAACATAGTACCAGAATGTCCTCCAAGAGCAACTTCTCCCAACCCTCCAAGAGCAGTTTGGCGATCAACAATGCCTTTTCCAGCATGATGGAGCACCTTGCCATAAAGCAAAGGTGATAACTAAATGGCTCAGGGAACAAAACATAGAGATTTTGGGTCCATGGCCTGGAAACTCCCCAGATCTTAATCCCATTGAGAACTTGTGGTCAATCATCAAGAGACGGGTGGACAAACAAAAACCTAAAAATTCTGACAAAATGAAAGCATTGATTGTGCAAGAATGGACTGCTATCAGTCAGGATTTGGTCCAGAAGTTGATTGAGAGTATGCCAGGGAGAGTTGCAGAGGTCCTGAAGAAGAAGGGTCAACACTGCAAATATTGACTTGCTGCATTAACTCATTCTAACTGTCAATATAAGCTTTTGTTACTCATATGTTTGCAATTATATTTCTGTTTGTGATAAAAACATCTGTCAAACACACATAAAAACTAGAGGGCAGCAGATCATGTGAAAATATAATATTTGTGTCATTCTCAAAACTTTTGGCCATGACTGTACTCCCCTCTTATCTCCTCTTCCCACAATCGCATACAAGATTTCTCCCGCGCATCCCCCCTACTCTGCAACTCTCTACCACAACATATCAGACTCTTGCCTACCATGGAAACCTTCAAAAAGAACCTGAAGACCTACCTCTTCTGACAAGCCTACAACCTGCTGTAACCACAGATCCACAGATCCACCAAACCGCTGCACGACCAGCTCTACCCTCGCCTACTGTATCCTCACCCATCCCTTGTAGATTGTGAGCCCTCGTGGGCAGGGTCCTCTCTCCTACTGTACCAGTCGTAACTTGTATTGTCTAAGATTACTGTACTTGTATTTATGTATACCCCACCTCACATGTAAAGCGCCATGGATTAAATGGCGCTATAATAATAAATAATAATAATAATAATAATTACTGTTACTACCTCAGGGACAGTAAATAGTTAAGGTTATGGGCTGGCCTTGCAGCCACTTGGAGAGAGGGAGCTATAGCTTCCTCAGAACTGCCCGGATCGTTGGCCAGGCTGGATGTGCATTATACAGGGCACTGCCAGGTCTCCGGACAGGAGTGAACTGTTGCCCTGGATCTTACAGGACTTAGGAACAAGGACTAACAGTCTGCACTACGGGTCTCCAGGACTACAGGAGGGCCTCTACTTTTCCCCGTTGGACAACGGTTGCCTCTTCTGCCTCTGATTTGCTCAGATTACTGGGGCTGGAGCAAGAACAAGGTACATAGTGAGGAAGGTTGTGTTGGTCCCATCTGTCTATGTGCAAGGGACCAGATGAGTGCTCGCTGACAGTTGGTTCAGTGGACTCTTTGTGTACTGTGCCTTTAAGGACCCGGCTTCTCCCCCGTTCCCCTGTTGACCTTGCTACATAGTCACAGAAGAAGTGATCAGATTCCTTGCATCTTCTTGCCCTACTACTTGCACCAGTGTCCCTCACAGCTCCTCGGGTCCATTTCCCAGCTGTCAACATTCACCTAACAAAAATATTTAAACTGTCTCTCTCTTCTGGTATTTTTCTCTCCTCATTTAAACACACCAGCATACATCCATTGCTTAAAAAAACATCCCTCAACCAAAACTGTGCCGCTAACTATAGACCAGTCTCTAATCTTCCCTTCATCTCTAAACTCCCGGAACGCCTGGTCCACTCCCATCTTATCCGCTATCTCTCAGATAACTCTCTTCTCGACTCCCTTCAATCTGGTTTCCGCTCTTTACACTCTACCGAAACTGCCCTCACTAAAGTCTCTAATAATCTACTGACTGCTAAATCTAATGTTCACCGCTCCATGCTAATTCTCCTTGATCTCTCTGCAGCATTCGACACAGTGGACCATCAGCTCTTCCTCACTATGCTCCGCTCCATCGGCCTCAAGGACACCGTTCTCTCCTGATTCTCCACCTTCTGCTTCCTCTTATCTTCCCCTTACTGTTGGGGTTCCTCAAGAATCAGTCCTAGGCCCCCGCCTCTTCTCTTTGTACACCGCCCCTATTGGACAAACAATCAGGAGATTTGGTTTCCAGTACCATCTCTACGCTAATGACACCCAATTATACACCTCTACTCCTGACAACACTCCTGCATTATTACAAAACACTAGTTTGACAATAAGTGGCTTCACCCAGCCACTAACCATGAGTGGAGAAAAAGTTTTGGTGGTATCATTCATGTTCTCTGAAAAAAGGCCAAGAAAGCAAAAATTCTGCCGTGGTATGTAAACTGTATGTTCTCCCCATGTATTTGTGGGGTTATTCCCGCACAAATAATTCAAAGTGGTTGATAATTTATTAGCCCCAATGGGGACATGGAATGACTGTAACTACATGCTTTTTAGAGGACTGCTGAATATATAAATAATAAAAAACATTATTATGCTCTATAATATTTCTAAAATGAGAAGTTTTCTGATACTTGCAGTGTACTATATAAAATGTTACACGGAATATGCTTTTCTCTCGTAGTACATAATGTAAAATTTGCTTTGTAACATGTAACTCAGATACACATGCGTTAAATCACAACACCTAACAAATATAGCAGAAGTCATTACTGTAAAATGGAAGCTACAGGCACTAATGATGTGTTGTCAGCAGCACAGAACCCGAAAATAAAAACACTTTTAATTGGGAATATGTTATTTTGTGTCAACTAGCTAGGTGGTAAACATTTAATAGCTATGTTACGGGTTTCCCAATCAATTGTATTAACTACCTTACACCGAGAACTCAGTTTATCACTTGTAAACCATTTATCATGCTAATGATAAGTAATTTGGCTGTATAACAGTCTAAGCATTAAGTGAAAGTAAGGTTTATAACACTACATTTTCTGAATGCCATGCTATTAAAGCTCAAGACATACAATATCTATTTAATGAGATGCCTCTGTTTTCAAATACAATAATTTATTTATTTATACCTACTTTCTAGAATTATGATGATAATTGTGCAGATAAACTTTTCCCCCTCAGTCTTTTGAAAAACAAAGTATCTCAGGCTGACAGATTCAGATAGTAACAGTGTTTCATGCTGGCCAAGCTCATTAGATTATTGTCAGGCGAAACGATGCTTCGGCTGATTATTCCTCAAACAACCATCTCAGCCATCTCTCCCATACACAGTGTCATGCTGGTAACTCGCACGCTTTCTACTCATCGCTCTGCCCCTCTCAGTCTCAGGTCATCACCCTGAACTCCATCTTTAAGCATTCCCAGTACACCACATCCCCCTCTGCTGTGAATCTCCACCTGGCTATAGGACTTTGCATGACTTTAACCCCTGTGTGTGCTGCTGAGTTTGACTTCCCTGGCCTCTCCCCTGCCAGCAGGTAATAAAATAGGCAGCTCCGCCCTCCACACCATGCCTGAACTTAGGCATTCCGTTCCTAGTGATCCATCTTAGTGCATGTTTGTATTGACTCTCCCGTTATCGACCCGGCTAGCATACTCATTCTGTCTAACCTCTCCACTCATGACCTCGGCTACATTTTCTGAACCAGTGCTGCCTGCCCCGACCTCGGACTGTCAGACTACGTCTCTGTCTGCGCCCACTGTAACTTGTATTTCTGCCTTGACCCGTTGATCAGTTGCTGCAGGTCTGGGGACTTCCCTGGAGTGGCACCTGGTGGCTACCAAATTGCCCAAGCCTATCCTCACCATCAGAGGATCTAGCAAAGACCAGGTAGTCATTTATTAAGGCCCAGTCTGTTTAGTAAGTTACCCCATCCAGGGTAAGAGCAATCAGAGGCCCAGTGGGTCCACACCCACTGTTGTCACACACAGGAACATTTGTTCGGCCAAGTGCCTTTGTGTTCTCCTATGACAAAGCCATCTAGACATCTCTGCCAGTAGCTTATCTTTGGGAAAACAAGGTGATCAGTAGTCTGCAATAAGACATGCCTGATTGACATCTTCTATGTTGATCAGGTGGCCGATGCCTCCATACAGTGTCATGTAAAAGTTTGAGCCCCAATGGTCAAAATTATTGTTATTGTGAACAGTTAAACAAGTTGAAGATTAAATTATCTCTAAAAGGCCTAAAGTTAAAGATAACACATTTCCTTTGTCTTTTAGGCAAAAAAAAAATATATATATTTTCATCTTTTACATTTTAAAAATTTCAAAAAGGAAAATGGGCAGATGCAAAAGTTTGGGCACCCTGCTGGTTAGTACCTAGTAGCACCCCTTTTGAAAACAAGAGTCTTTCAATTCTTTGAGGGATTTTCACCCATTCTTCCTTGGAAAATTCTTCCAATTCTGCATGCACTGCTATTTTAAGGTCTAGCCACAGATTTTCAATGATGTTCAGATCAGAGGACTGTGATGGCCATTGTAAAACCTTTAGCTTGCACCTTTTGAGGTACAGTGACATGTAAAAGTTTGAGAACCCCTGGTCAAAATTACTGTTTGTAGCGTCGGCGTCCCTGCCCTCTGCTAGGCAGGGACGCTGTTCCCCTCACCCCTCTGCTCCGGGTCCATCTTCCTCCTCCCGCTCTGCTGGTGGCGTGCGCTCCTTTCCGGCCACTGTGCTTAGGGCGCGCGCGCGCTCCCTTCTTCTTATAGGGGCCGCGCGCGTCCTCCTAAGTAGTCCCCGGCCAATGGCCGAGGACTTCACCATATATAAGGCACCTCCTCCAAAATGGAGGTGCCCGAGCAATGTTGTTGCACTGTTCACTACTCTGCTTCAGCCCTTAGGCTCCGTTTCCAGATACTTGCCAGATTCCTGCCAGCCTGCAGTCTGTTACCTGTCTGCTTACCGTCCTGGAGGCTCCGCCGTCCGACAGTCTGTCCACCATCACCTGTCAGTCTGTCTATGGACCAGCCAGCCCGTTCACCTGAGGACGCTCACCTATTTCCTGTCTGCTAGCCGTCCTGGAGGCTCCGCCGTCCGACAGTCTGTCCACCATCACCTGTCAGTCTGTCTATGGACCAGCCAGCCCGTTCATCTGGGGACGCTCATCTGCTACCTGCCTGCTAGCCTACCGGGAGGCTCAGCCATCACAGGTCGTACCTTCCTGTTTGTCCAGAGACTGCCCCGGTCACTTGCCGTGACTTCCTGCCTGTTTGTCCAGAGACTGCCCCGGTCACTTGCCGTGACTTCCTGCCTGTTTGTCCAGAGACTGCCCCGGTCACTTGCCGTGACTTCCTGCCTGTTCGTCCAGAGACTGCCCTGGTCACTTGCCGTGACTTCCTGCCTGTTTGTCCAGAGACTGCCCCGGTCACTTGCCGTGACTTCCTGCCTGTTTGTCCAGAGACTGCCCCGGTCACTTGTCGTGACTTCCTGCCCGTCTTCACCGGGCGCCACCCGCTGCCTTACAAGGACCGCCTCCTTGTATAAAAACTCAGAAGTTCCGCCTCCCAGACCCGTTACACTTTGCTCGGGCCATGGAACCCGGTGGCACCCAAACTCCCTCGCTCTCTGACATGTGTCATGAACTGTCTCGTCAGAGGTCTCAACAGGAGTCCATCCTGGGTCACCTGCGGAATGTCAATTCCCGCCTGGACACTCTGACTGCTTCACCAGCAACCACCGCTGGCGCCATGACTCGCAATCTGGCAGTTCCGCTGCTCACCAATTCCGTGGTTTCCGTTCCCGGACCTCGACTGTCAGCTCCTCCTCGTTTTGGAGGTGACCCTGCTCTGGCTCGGGGTTTCATTAACCAGTGCACCCTGCACTTTGAACTCCTGTCCCATCAGTTTAGCTCCGACCGGGCCAAAATTGCCTTCATCATGTCCCATCTCACCGGGGAGGCTCTGGCCTGGCTAAATCCTCTTTGGGAGAGAGAAGACCCTCTGGTGTCCGACCTGCCTGCCTTTCTCTCGGCTTTCCGGAAGGTATTCGACGAACCCGGACGGAAGACCTCCTCCGCATCATCTCTGCTACGCCTCGTCAGGGAAGTCTCACCGTGGGTCAATATGCCATACGGTTCCGTACCCTTGCCTCGGAGCTGGCCTGGGATAATGACGCTCTAATATCTGTCTTCTGGGAGGGTCTGTCCGGTCGTATTAAAGATGAACTTGCCGGTCGGGACATTCCTACCTCTCTCGATGACCTAATAACTCTTGCCAATCTAATTGATCTACGGTTCCAAGAGCGCGCCAAAGAGGTCACCCGTGAGAGAAAGTTTCCTCGTCTAGCTCCTACTTTTCAGAAACCCGTAACTCCCTCCGTTTCTCCCCAGGTACACACTTCTGAGCCTATGCAGGTCGACCAGACCAAGATGGTCAAAGCCCGTCAGGACTTACGCCGTGCCGAGGGGAGTTGCTTCTACTGTGGCAGTAAGGAGCACCTGATCCGTACCTGTCCGGAGAGGTCGGGAAACGCCTGTGTCTAGGTTCGCTCGGAGAGGTCAACCTAGACAAAGATAAATCCTCTCCATCTCTGCTGCTGTCAGTCTCAATTCTCCTCGGGGAGAACCGTTATTTCGAACTAGCCCAACTTGACTCTGGAGCAGCCGGGAATCTTGTTTCACAGGCTCTGGTAGAAAAATACCGCATTCCTACCAAACCTCTGGTTGTACCAGTATCTGTCGCTGCTGTGAATGGGGGTCTCTTACCACGTCCCATCCAACTTATCACCGAATCCATAACTCTGCAGGTGGGTATGCTGCATTCTGAGAGCATCTCTTTTCATGTTCTGCCTGGACTCTCTCACGCTTTCTTACTAGGTCTACCTTGGCTCCAAAAGCATGCACCCGTGCTCGACTGGCAGACTGGAGAGATCCTTCGCTGGGGACAAGACTGTCATAAAACATGTTTGGTTCCTGTTCATCCCGTCCGTCCTTCTCCTACACCAACTAATCTACCTGGGCTCCCGATTCCATATTGGTCATTCGCTGATGTCTTTAATAAAAAGGAGGCAGAGACATTACCCCCTCACAGACCTTATGATTGCCCTATCGACCTGCTACCCGGTACTACGCCTCCCTGTGGGCGTATTTACCCATTGTCTGCTGCTGAGACCAGGTCGATGTCCGAATATATCGAGGAGAATTTGGCCAAGGGATTCATCCGGAAATCTACCTCCCCAGCGGGAGCAGGCTTCTTCTTCGTAAAAAAGAAAGACGGCTCTCTCCGTCCCTGTATAGACTACAGAGGTCTTAACCTGATCACGGTGAAGAATAAGTACCCCCTTCCGCTCATTCCAGAATTATTTGATCATCTGAGGGGGGCTAGAATCTTCACCAAACTGGATCTTCGTGGGGCATATAACCTAGTCCGTATCCGTCGGGGAGATGAATGGAAGACGGCATTCAACACCCGGGACGGCCACTACGAGTATTTGGTGATGCCCTTTGGTCTCTGTAACGCTCCGGCAGTCTTTCAAGAGTTGGTCAATGACATCTTCCGGGACCTTCTCTACTCCTGCGTAGTGGTGTACCTGGACGACATCTTGGTCTTCTCTCCGGATCTCCAGTCTCACCGGAGGGACGTTCGTCAGGTTCTGCTCAGGCTCAGGCAGAATCACCTCTTCGCTAAATATGAGAAGTGCCTCTTTGAGCAGACTTCGCTTCCGTTTTTGGGCTACATCATTTCTCAGACAGGTCTACGAATGGATCCGGAGAAACTATCTGCCATCGAGAAATTGCCCCGACCGGAGGGATTTAAGGCCATTCAGCGGTTCCTGGGCTTCGCCAATTATTACCGCCTCTTCATACCGCACTTCTCTCCCCGGACTGCTCCAATCTCCGCGCTCACCCGCAAGGACGCTAACCCCAAACAGTGGACGCCCGAAGCAGAGGAGGCCTTTCTTTCCTTAAAACAAGCCTTCTCTTCCGCTCCGGTGCTGCATCGCCCGACGGCAACAAGCAGTTCTTCTTGGAGGTTGACGCTTCCTCCTCTGGAGCCGGAGCGGTACTTACTCAAAAATCTTCTTCCGGGAGGATGGTAACTTGCGGCTTCTTCTCTAAACTCTTCTCCTCCTCCGAGCACAATTATTCTATAGGAGACCGAGAGCTATTGGCCATCAAGCTGGCATTAGAAGAGTGGCGTTACCTACTCGAGGGGGCTCTTCATCCGGTAATCATTTACACTGATCACAAAAACTTGGCTTACCTCCAGCATGCTCAGAGACTTAACCCTCGCCAAGCCCGGTGGTCCTTGTTTTTTGCTCGCTTTGATTTTCTTCTACATTTTCGCCCGACAGACAAGAACATCAAGGCGGACGCCTTGTCTCGATCCTTCCTGGTGTCGGATCTCGAGGAGGAACCTAAACATATCATCGATCCCGCCAGAGTGATGCAGGTGGCTCCCGTGAGTCTAAATCGTCTCCCTCCTGGTAAGACGTTCGTATCGGTACCCGATCGAGAGAGGATCCTACACTGGGGTCATTCGTCTAAACTAGCTGGCCACGCCGGTCAGAAAAAGACCCTCCAGCTTATTACCCGGCATTACTGGTGGCCTACCCTGCACAAGGACGTAAAAGACTTTGTTTCTGCCTGTGCCTCCTGTGCCCGCAACAAAGTTCCCAGACACCTGCCTGCCGGCCGCCTCCTTCCGCTTCCGGTACCCGCTGCCCCCTGGCAGCATATAGCCATGGACTTCATAACTGACCTCCCCATCTCTGCCGGTTGTACGGTCATTTGGGTGGTCGTTGACCGTTTTTTCCAAGATGGCTCACTTTATTCCCCTGCCAGGTCTTCCGTCAGCACCCGAACTGGCTAAAGACTTTATCCGCCACATCTTCCGTCTTCATGGCCTGCCTCGTCACATTGTGTCGGATCGTGGGGTACAGTTCACCTCACGTTTCTAAAAAGCCACTTGTAAGTTGCTAGACGTCTCCCTGGATTTCTCCTCCGCTTACCACCCACAGTCCAATGGTCAAGTGGAGCGGATCAATCAGATTCTGACCAGTTACCTCCGGCACTTCGTTAATGCCCACCATTCTGACTGGGTGGATCTCCTGCCATGGGCCGAATTTTCTTACAACAATCACGAGAGCGAGTCTTCCTCCAAATCTCCGTTTTTTGTAGTCTTCGGTCAGCATCCTCGGATCCCTGTTCCCGTCTCCACCTCTGTGGACAATCCAGCTGCGGAATCTCTTGTTAACGAATTTTCCACCATATGGGAGAGTACCCGGTCCGCACTCATTCTGTCATCCGAGCGCATGAAGAAACATGCTGACAAAAAACGTCTGGATCCTCCTCAATTCCGTCCTGGGGATAAGGTCTGGCTCTCGTCCAAGTATGTCTGGCTCAAGATTCCTTCCTACAAGTTAGGTCCTCGGTTCATCGGTCCCCTGGAGGTCATCAGTCAGATCAACCCGGTGGCCTATAAATTGAAACTCCCGGCCAATTTGCGGATTCCTAACTCCTTCCATGTATCTCTCCTCAAACCGGTGGTACTTAACTCTTTTGTCAAGCCTACATGTACACTTCCTGCTCCAGTTTCTGCTGAAAACGAATTTGAGGTAGAGAACATTCTGGCCACCAAAAGGGTAAGGAGAAAGACCTATTTTCTGGTGGATTGGAAGGGGTTTGGTCCTGAGGAGAGAACGTGGGAGCCTCGGGAGAACATCCATGCCCCTCTCATCTTAGCTAAATTTCTCTCTGGCCTAAAAAAGGGGGGGCCTAAAGGAGGGGGTACTGTAGCGTCGGCGTCCCTGCCCTCTGCTAGGCAGGGACGCTGTTCCCCTCACCCCTCTGCTCCGGGTCCGTCTTCCTCCTCCCACTCTGCTGGTGGCGTGTGCTCCTTTCCGGCCACTGCGCTAAGGGCGCGCGCGCGCGCGCTCCCTTCCTCTTATAGGGGCCGTGCGCGTCCTCCTAAGTAGTCCCCGGCCAATGGCCGGAGGACTTTACCATATATAAGGCATCCTCCTCCAAAATGGAGGTGCCCGAGCAATGTTGTTGCATTGTTCACTACTCTGCTTCAGCCCTTAGGCTCCGTTTCCAGATACTTGCCAGATTCCTGCCAGCCTGCAGTCTGTTACCTGTCTGCTTACCGTCCTGGAGGCTCCGCCGTCCGACAGTCTGTCCACCATCACCTGTCAGTCTGTCTATGGACCAGCCAGCCCGTTCACCTGAGGACGCTCACCTGTTTCCTGTCTGCTAGCCGTCCTGGAGGCTCCGCCGTCCGACAGTCTGTCCACCATCACCTGTCAGTCTGTCTATGGACCAGCCAGCCCGTTCATCTGGGGACGCTCATCTGCTACCTGCCTGCTAGCCTACCGGGAGGCTCAGCCATCACAGGTCGTACCTTCCTGTTTGTCCAGAGACTGCCCCGGTCACTTGCCGTGACTTCCTGCCTGTTTGTCCAGAGACTGCCCCGGTCACTTGCCGTGACTTCCTGCCTGTTCGTCCAGAGACTGCCCCGGTCACTTGCCGTGACTTCCTGCCTGTTCGTCCAGAGACTGCCCGGTCACTTGCCGTGACTTCCTGCCTGTTTGTCCAGAGACTGCCCCGGTCACTTGCCGTGACTTCCTGCCTGTTTGTCCAGAGACTGCCCCGGTCACTTGTCGTGACTTCCTGCCCGTCTTCCCCGGGCGCCACCCGCTGCCTTACAAGGACCGCCTCCTTGTATAAAAGCTCAGAGGTTCCGCCTCCCAGACCCGTTACACTGTTATTGTGAACAGTTAAGCAAGTTGAAGATGAAATGATCTATAAAAGGACTGAAGTTACAGATGACACATGTCCTGTGTATTTTAGGCAAAAAAAGAGATTTGTGTGCTCAGATAGCTTTGACTTTCTTTTATATGTTTTAAAAACTTTTTTTAACGTTACTCTTTAGTGCCCTTCAAGGAACCGGTAATTACTTGATCAGTTGTTCCACATACTGTAATATCTCAGTATTGCAGAATATAGGTGATAATATGATCTCTTATGAAGCCCTGGTGACCTGGGGACCAACCTTCAGAAGGTCCCTGGCTGCCACAGCAACCCATTGGCATCCTGTGATTGAAATAACTTGCCACCAAGATTGCATTCCTTACATGCTAATATCAGAGATTGACAGCAGCAGCATTTAAGTGATTAAACTAGCTACGGACTAACAGAGTTGCATGCTGGAAAGAGTTAAGTATATCATAAATGCTAACTGGCCCAAGATTGAAATACTTATATATCTGTTACTGGAAGAAAACAGGGTATACTAACCTGTACATATAGATCAGAGAAATGTTACATTATTCTACTGGTATAGAGCCATAACTAAGAAGCAAATTCATCATGTTACATAGAACGCCATTTATCATTGTGCTTCAACTATATCTTCTGTATACAATGTACAGTTCAGGATGCTAGAACGCATTTAAATAAGTGTATATTTTTCTTGTGACCATTCCAACAATATTAATCAATTGCATAAAGGGATACAAATATTTTTGCTTTTAAAGAGAAACATGAATAGGTCAATATATAAACAAGCTGTGAAACCGGGCTTCCAATTAATTTTACTTAAAGCTGAAAAAATTGCTCCGTGTTGCCCTGTTTCACATATTTCTGTGTTAATGCATCTATTAGAGTTGTCCTTGGGTTTAACTTTCCACAAGTTTGACTCTTTATTGGATGAACCAAATGCAATTTCTCACTTTAGTGGACATATCATTGGTACAACCTGGGGCCCAAGAGCTTAAAGGGGGCCACATCCAGCTCAAAAGAAGATGGAGTTTTGCATTCTCATGGGCCCATATACTGTCCTTGCACAGAGGAACTCTTCTGTGTGTCCACCAGTGGTTTTACCCCAAGAGAAACATTTATCATTTAGGCATAACACCAGTATTTGAGGAGTTTGAACAGATCGGTGTAATCACACGTGCAGTACCCCTCCATTCAATGCTTATGGGACTGACTGTGATGGCTGACCTCTGTATTCCTATGTCTAGTTGATACAATTTTTTTGTGAAATAACTATTTCTAAGTCTAAGAAACTTTCATTCTACAGAAGTATCTAATGCATAAAATGCCTTAGTGACTGATGAAAAAAAATATTGATTGGTAGTAAAGAGGATCAAATCTTTTGAAATTCAAATTTGCCAGATTTGTTTAACTTTTTTTTTTAATTGATTTGTAGTGAATTGCATTACTGCAAAACCTTCAACTGCCCTGAAAAAACACATGTAATACCCTGAGGTCTACTAGGACTGGATCCAACACCTTTCAAGCTCATAAAGTCAAACACAGTCTTAGTAATATCAAAGTGACCTCCCCATGGCAATGGATGATAACTGCTAATGACCAACAGCCCTTTTAATAACACAGCTTACTGACAGTCATTTCAGGGGAAAGGGGTGGTTATTAAAAAATGATCTAAAAAGTATCCCCCTTATTAATTTGTGATCAGGCAGACTATTCTATTCAAAACAGTGACTCAAACTAATGTTGTCACAGTCAGTGGTAATATTATCCTGCTGTGACTGAGATAGGCTATATGCCATACATTCCATAATGCCTTCTGCTTCATCCGCAACAGTATGCTTGTCAGAGGCAATGGAGGCCAAGTGCGAATTCTGTTTGTTGGCCCCGCTGCCCAGATGGCTAGTGCCAGTGGGGGGCAGTGCTTCTGCTGCTGCTGCTAGTAGTTCGCAAATTCTGAACCATGGTATAGGTCATTTTTCTTTTCCACTATTTCTTCTATTTCCATTAGCACTTTTTCTTTTACCATACATTTTGCACATTACTATAATTAACTTTTTGATAATCCTTACCAAAAAGGATGTTACAAGAAATGCTAGGTAGGTAGGTACATATTCAGGAATCAGAATGTGACAACAAGTTGCAGTATAGGTATGGCATGCACGATTGTCAAATTGACTTATAAAACTGGTGTGTAAAAACTTGCTTATGTACTCGTAACAAAATTAATTTCCACAACGCTTTACAGACATCATCATCATTGTACCCATTGGAGCTCACTATCTAAATTCCCTACCAGTATGTCTTTGCAATGCTGGAGGACACCAGAGTACCCAGAGGAAATCCATGCAAACACGGGGAGAACATACAAACTCCTTACAGACATCTGCAAGGAATTGGCATGTTCTCCCCGTGTTTGTGCGGGTTTACTCAAAGGACTCCGGTTTCTTCCCACACTCCAAAGACATATTGATATGGATTACCCTATGAAATCAAGGTCATGCGGGGCTTTCAAATATTTTGATTGACAGCCCAGTCATCCTATCTGAGGCAGGGGCATGCTGGGGTATAAGTATATTGAATGATAGCCAGTCTGTCCAATCTGGCTGTATCTGTGTGCTTTCCTCCAGGATCATCTATTCAGGGTGATTTCCTGGCTATTTAGCTTGTAGCCTTGCTCAGCAGTGTGTTAGCTCTGTGCTTTATTTTCTTATATTCTGAATTTCTGATACTTTTTTTTTGCCGGACCTTGAACTTGCCTTTTGACTACTTATTTTCATTACCCCTTTCGCCTTTGACACATTCTGACCTTACTTACCTGACCCCGGACCTTGCCTCTGACTATCCGTTTGTCTTATCCCTTTGTCTTTGACGTAAGCTCCTTGACTTCCCGGCCTCACAACTTGTCTGTGAGAAGTGATTCAGCGTCACAAGTTCTTCTTGGCAAAATTTGATCCAGAAATCCAGGGCTACAAGATTATTGTGCTAACCACTGAGCCATCAAAATAGCACATGACCTGGCATAGACTTTAAAGGGGTTGTCTGGTCTAGATTGATAAGTCTGTAGTCACTCTGTGTGACTGCAGACTTATGACTTCCCCCAATTCACGTGCTATGCGCTGCAGGGATTTGCCAATTTTTGTGGCTGCGTCCAGTCTAGTGACGCGGTCGTCCACTGGGTGTGGCTGAGTGACTGCAGACTTATCAATTTAGACCATGCAACCCCTTTAAAGGAATTGTTTCAGTACAGGCATTGAAAGCATTTTACTGGAATTTGATATCAATGTCCAATCAGTGTGGAAAAGAGGAGTTAGGGTACGTGCACACAATACGGAATAGCAGCGATCTGAACCCAGCTCTCCTGCGCTGCATTCTAGCTTTCAAGCACAATGGACAGGATTTCTACATATCCCATGCCCACTGTGCTTTTATTTGATGCTGTGTAAACTCACTTGCAGCGTGGGTTTATGAACCACAGCGTGTCAATTATTTGCAACGGAGACACTAGACTCCATGGTATAGTCTCACCAATAGACTTTCATTACATGCAGTAAATCCGCATGGTTCACTGAACACATGCAGATTTACTTGCATGATAAGAACGCAGCTTTTAGATGTAGCTAAAATAGGCTGCGTCCGAAACGCTGCTTGTTGTGAATATGCTGGAGGCGGCTTCTGAGCTGGGACTCCCTCCAGTGGTTGCTGAGGGTAATGAACTGATTACTGAATGGCCTTCAGCTGGCGCTGAATGGTAGGTTATAAGTGGCCTGAGTTCCCAGCAGCCTTGCCGGTTATCAATTGTTCCTGCTGGTCTTGCTTGAAGCACTGCTAGTTTCCTGCTCTCCTTCAGATAAGTGTTTGCTGTTTTTTTTTCTCTGTTTGATTTTTCTCTGCTGGTTTGCTGCTTGCAGTGGACTGCAGCCTGTCTCCTTTTGGGGGTCTGGCGCTGCAATTGTGCTCCGTTTGTGTCTGCACTTTTGCTTTGCGCCTTTGTTAATTTTTATTTGCTGAATAGCGTTTTGTTACACCAGAGATCTGATTTAGGTGGATGAGATCGTGTGATCTCAGGTTTTTTGCAATCAGAAGTGTTGGTATTTTTGTTAGGGTTTTTTTTGGATTGTAGTCCGAATTCTTTCCTGTACTTTTCTGTCTAGACAGATTGGGCCCCAGCGTTTGCTCATTCTATTTTCTGTCTGTGTCCGTGCTTTCTTCTTGTCTAACCGCCATTACATGTTTGGGAGCTTCCTATTTTCTTTGGGGATCTGCTCCGGGACAGAGAGCTTTCATCTTTCTGCCTTTAGGTGTAGTTATCTCTCAGGCTGTGACGAGGCGTCTAGGATCACCGTAGGAACGCTCCATGGCTACTTCTAGTTGTGTGGTTAGTTCAGGTTACTGCAATCCAATAGGTTCCAGCCTCTCTGGTGTATTACCGCTTTTGCTATTTTTTTTGCTATTTCTCCTCAGTTACCGAAACATAACAGTATAACCGGCCAAAAAACTAAAAACTGTATGGTACTCACAGAAGGGGAAAATAGTAATAAGGAAACTCTGTTTGCTGCATTTTTTTCCCCTCTTTTCTCTGGGTGCTGAGGAGGAATTTTTTTTTCTCTCAATGGAGTTTGCACAGTTGTCTGGCCGTGTGGATCAGCTTGCCACTGAGGTTCGGAGTATTGCTACCTATCTTGCTGGGTTACCGGCTGTGGAACCTAGGATCCCCATGCCAGATTTGTTTTTGGGGGATCGATCTAAATTTCTGAATTTCAAAAATAACTGTAAGTTGTTTTTTGCCTTAAAGCCTAAGTCCTCAGGGAACGCGGCACAGCAGGTTCAAATTGTCATCTCCCTGCTGCGCGGCGACCATCAGGATTGGGCTTTTTCCCTGACACCTGGGGATCCTGTTTTGAATGATATTGATGTATTTTTTCAGGCTCTGGGGTTATTGTACGATGAACCTAATGTCACTGATCAAGCTGAAAAGATCTTGTTGGCATTAAATCAGGGTCTTGAAGACGCTGAGTTGTACTGTCAGAAATTTCGAAAGTGGGCAGTCCTGACCAAATGGAATGATGATGCTTTGGCAGCCCTTTTTCGAAAGGGTCTGTCAGAAAAAGTAAAGGACGTTATGGTGGGATTCCCTGTTCCCTCTGGTCTCAATGATTCTATGTCTTTGGCTATTCAAATTGACAGACGTTTGGGTGAGCGCAGAGGTATGCGTGAGATAGTGTTGCCTTGTGAGCCAGCTCCTGAGCCCATGCAGTGTGATGGAGTGACTTCTGGGGCTCAGCGTCATGAGTTTTGTAAGTGCAATGGGTTATGTTTCTACTGTGGTGACGCTTCCCATGCTATTTCTGTCTGCCCTAAGCGGGGAAGACGTTTTGCACGCTCAGTTGTCTTGGGTAATGTTCAGACTAAATTTCTGTTGACTGTTACCCTGATTTGCTCCCTGTCCACATTTTCTGCTCAGGCTTTTGTTGATTCAGGAGCAGCTATTAACCTGATGGATTTTGACTTTGCCAAATGTTGTGGGTTTCCCATGATACCCCTGCGGAAGTCTATTCCCCTACTGGGCATTGATTCTACCCTTTTGGCGGAGAATAAACCCCAGTTTTCTACTCAGGTGATAATGAGGGTTGAACAGATCATCAGGAGAGTTGCAAATTTCTGGTGCTGCATAATCTGCATGACATTATTGTACTAGGTTACCCTTGGTTACAGTCTCATAATCCTGTTTTGGATTGGAAATCTGTGTCTATGACCAGTTGGGGCTGCCAATGTGTTAATACTGACACTCCTGTATTTTCTGCCTCTCACCAGTCTCAGGATGTCCCTGACTTTTTGACTGATTTTTCTGATGTGTTTAGTGAAAGTAAATCTGCATCCTTGCCCCCTCACAGGAGCTATGATTGCGCTATTGAATTAGTGCCTGGTGGTAAATTTCCTAAAGGTCGCCTTTTTAATTTATCTGTACCTGAACACGATGCTATGCGATCTTATATCGAGTCATTGGAGAAGGGTCATATCAGACCATCCTCTTCACCCTTGGGCGCCGGTTTTTTCTTTGTGGCCAAAAAGGATGGTTCATTGAGGCCGTGTATTGATTATCGCCTCCTGAATAAGATCACTGTTAAATATCAATATCCGTTACCTTTAATTTCTGACCTATTTTCCAGAGTAAAAAGTGCTAGTTGGTTTACCAAGCTTGACCTCAGGGGACGTATAACCTTATTCGCATTAAGCACGGGGATGAATGGAAGACGGCGTTTAATACCCCAGAGGGGCATTTTGAGCACCTAGTGATGCCTTTTGGGCTTACTAATGCCCCTTCCGTCTTTCAATCCTTCATGAATGATATTTTCAGGGATTTTGTGGATAAATTTCTGATTGTTTATTTGGATGATATCTTGATTTTTTCCAATGACTGGGACTCTCATGTGAAACATGTTCGGACTGTGTTCCAGATTTTGAGAGAGAATGCACTGTATGTGAAGTGATCAAAGTGTCTTTTTGGCGTACAGAAGATCTCATTTCTGGGATTCATTTTGTCCCCATCTGTTATTGAAATGGACCCGGTCAAGGTCCAGGCCATCTGTGATTGGGTCCAACCTACTTCATTAAAGGCTCTTCAGAGATTCTTGGGTTTTGCCAATTTTTATCGTAAATTTATTGGTAATTTCTCTGTTATTGTTAAACCATTGACTGATTTGACCAAAAAGGGTTCTGATGTGATGAATTGGCCTCCTGAGGCAGTTTCTGCGTTTCAGGAACTTAAGCAGTGATTCATTTCTGCTCCTGTTCTACGGCAGCCTGATGTTTCTCTGCCGTTTCAGGTGGAGGTTGATGCCTCTGAGATTGGGACTGGTGCCGTTTTGTCCCAAAGGGATCCAGAGACCTCTAAGAGTAACCCTTGTGCCTTTTTCTCTTGAAAATTTTCTCCAACTGAACGTAATTATGACGTGGGAATCGGGAGTTATTGGCCATGAAGTGGGCCTTTGAAGAGTGGAGACATTGGCTGGAAGGAGCCAAACATCAGGTGGTGGTCCTCACTGACCATAAGAACCTGGTTTATCTCGAATCAGCCAAGCGACTTAATCCTAGACAGGCCAGGTGGGCCTTGTTTTTCACACGTTTTAATTTTGTGGTTTCTTTTTTTCCTGGCACTAAGAATGTTAAGGCGGATGCCCTCTCGAGGAGTTTCTTTGCAGATTCTCCTGAGTTATCTGATCCTGCTGTTATTTTGAAAGAGGGTGTGGTTCTTTCCGCCATTTCGCCCAATTTGAGACTGGCTCTGGAAGGGTGTCAGGAGGATAAACCTGAGCGCTGCCCTGTTGGGAAATTGTTTGTTCCAGATCAGTGGAAAAAGAGTGTGATGTCTGAGATTCATTGTTCCGCATTAACTGGTCATCCCGGGATTTTTGGTACCAGAGACTTGGTGAGTCGCTCCTTTTGGTTGCCTACTTTGTCTCGTGACGTCAGGGACTTTGTGCAGTCCTGTGGGACTTGCTCTCGTTCCAAGCCTTGCTCTCATTCTAGTGGTTTGTTAATGCCATTACATGTACCCAAGAGGCCATGTACCCATATTTCTACGGATTTTATTTCTGACCTTCCTGTCTCTCAGAGAATGACCGTTATCTTGGTAATCTGTGATAGGTTTTCCAAGATGATACATCTTGTGCCATTACCTAAGTTGCCTTCCTCCTCCGAGTTGGTGCCTTTGTTCTTTCAGCATGTGGTTCGGTTACATGGCATTCCGGAGAACATTGTGTCTGACAGAGGAGTCCAGTTTGTTTCCAGATTTTGGAGGACATTTTGTTCTAAACTTGGTGTTCAGTTGTCTTTCTCCTCTGCATTTCACCCTCAGACCAATGGACAAACCGAGAGAACAAACCAGACCTTGGAGACTTATTTGAGATGTTTTGTGTCTGCTGATCAAGATGACTGGGTCTCTTTTTTGCCTTTGGCTGAGTTTTCTCTTAATAATAGAGCTAGCTCTGCCACCTTGATGTCTCCATTTTTCTGCAATTCTGGGTTTCACCTCAATTTTCTTCAGGACAGGCGGAGGCTTCTGTCTGTCCGGGGGTTGACTCTATTGTGCAGCGTATGCAGCAGATTTGGGACCAGGTGGTGGAGAGGTTGTCTCTCTCTCAGGAGAAGGCCCAGCGGTTTGTCAACCGGCATAGGACTGATGGTCCTCGTTTTAAAGTGGGGGACTTGGTTTGCTTGTCCTCAAGGAATATCCCTATGAAGGTTGCATCTCCAAAATTTAAGCCAAGGTTCATAGGACCTTATAAGATCATGGAAATTATTAATCCGGTTTCCTTCCGTTTGCTTCTTCCAGGGACATTTAAGATCCATAACTTGTTCCACAAGTCCTTATTGAAGAGGTTTGTCGAACCAGTGGTTCCTATGGCTGCGCCTCTCGACCCTGTTTTGGTTGAGGGCAATTTGGAGTATGTGGTTGAGAAGATATTGGATTCTCATTTTGGTAGACGGAAACTCCAGTATTTGGTTAAGTGGAGAGGTTATGGTCAGGAGGACAATTCTTGGGTGTTTGCTTCGGACATCCATGCTGGGAGACTGATCCGTGCCTATTATCAAGCTCATCCTGATCGGCCTGGTTGCGCAGGTGAGGGTTCGATGACCCCTCCTCAAGGGGGGGGTACTGTTGTGAATATGCTGGAGGCGGCTTCTGAGCTGGGACTCCCTCCCGTGGTTGCTGAGGGTAATGAACTGATTACCGAATGGCCTTCAGCTAGCGCTGAATGGTAGGATATAAGTGGCCTGAGTTCCCAGCAGCCTTGCCGGTTATCAATTGTTCCTGCTGGTCTTGCTTGAAGCACTGCTAGTTTCCTGCTCTCCTTCAGATAAGTGTTTGCTGTTTTTTTTTCTCTGTTTGATTTTTCTCTGCTGGTTTGCTGCTTGCAGTGGACTGCAGCCTGTCCCCTTTTGGGGGTCTGGTGCTGCAATTGTGCTCCGTTTGTGTCTGAACTTTTGCTTTGCTCCTTTGTTAATTTTTATTTGCTGAATAGCGTTTTGTTACACCAGAGATCTGATTTATGTGGATGAGATCGTGTGATCTCAGGTTTTTTGGCAATCAGAAGTGTTGGTATTTTTGTTAGGGTTTTTTTTGGATTGCAGTCAGAATTCTTTCCTGTACTTTTCTGTCTAGACAGATTGGGCCCCAGCGTTTGCTCATTCTATTTTCTGTCTGTGTCCTTGCTTTTTTCTTGTCTAACCGCCATTACACGTTTGGGAGCTTCCTATTTTCTTTGGGGATCTGTTCCGGGGCAGATAGCTTTCATCTTTCTGCCTTTAGGTGTAGTTATCTCTCAGGCTGTGACGAGGCGTCTAGGATCACCGTAGGAACGCTCCACGGCTACTTCTAGTTGTGTGGTTAGTTCAGGTTACTGCAATCCAATAGGTTCCAGCCTCTCTGGTGTATTACCGCTTTTGCTATTTTTTTTGCTATTTCTCCTCAGTTACCGAAACATAACAGCTGCTATATCCTGATCGAGGACACATAGCCTAAGATGTTCACTGAACAAACATGACAGCATTTCAATACATCAATGTCTTTACTATGACATTATTTAAAATTTATCTATACTAGAGCTTTATTAAACTTTGAGTTTTAAGCAATTTAAGAAAAAATAAAGGAATAGATCTGTCACACAAATTCAAATGAATATTGATCCAAACAAATCTATTACATCAAAGTACATGTGGGAATACAATGGGCCCAATTCATCAAGACCGGCAGTATTCACTCTAGTCTTGATGAGGTCAGACGCTCCTGGTTCATTAGGTGGCCCACGCTCTAAATGAATTAGCAACATCTGAAAAGTAGCCTCTATGTGCACCTCGCCTGAAATCTCACTTCAGTCTGGGACTAGAATAAGATTTGTGTTACCGTGAATGCTGCTATCCGGAGTTTCCACACCCTTGTCCCACCCCAGCACCAACAAAGTGAGTAAAAATGATGTGAAAATGCCAATAGTCACAACATTTTAGCACAGCCTTGTGTTGCCCTCATATTTTCGACTTTACAAAGCTTTTCCCACCAGAATTCTGGTGTAAAAGCTTTGATGAATGGGACCCTATGTGTTTAAATGGCAAACATATCTACCAATTATAACCTATGAATATGAATACATTTTATATAAATAAATGTAGTTACACATTATATAATCACGAGCTTGAGCTGTGCTTCATTTCTGTAGGACTGAGGGAACAACTATCTCCATCATTCTCATAAAAGCAAATGGAGAGAGGTGACATTACAGGACAGGGACCCAATTTACGAAGGACACCTTGATGTGGTAATTGGGCACACATATATTGGACAATCTATACGCTAAGAACCTTCCTTTTTTCATAGCAATTTTTGCAGATACATATTTCATATAAACACTATATAGCGCTTTCTTCAATTTTTTTTTCCCCATTTTCTATGGCAGCAATGCTGCTCCTATGCTCTGGAGCAGGGGTGGGGAATCTTTTCTCTGCCAAGGGCCATTTGGATATTTATTCCACCCTTCGAGGGCCGTGCAAACTCCGCCCACAAAGTACATCCTGACTCTGGGGCTGGTGTCAGGACGTAATCTTTCATTGCATGACCTTCAGTGTTCAGTAGTGAACACTGCGTGTTTGTGCACACAGAGCAAGAAGAAATTAATGAGCTGGTGGCAATTAAAATACAGCTCCTTGCCCAAGAATGCTGTCCCTGAGAATCTGCCCATGGGCCGGATAAAGGGTCATCAAGGGCCGTAAATAGCCCTGGGGCCTAAGGTTCCCCACCCCTGCTCTAAAGTAATCATTCTTGGTAAGCTATGGTGCAAACCTTAATCTTCATGACTTATATGCAGTCAGAGTAGCAAACTATGCTTGATCATCATACCTCTTGGAAAAAGTAGAATAAAACACGATCAAAAAGATGAATGTAAATATAAGTGGTATCTCTGAAAACGCCATCTTGTCCCGCAAAAAACAAGCCGCCATACAGCTCCATCAGCAAAAATAAATAAATAAGTTAGAACTCTCAGAATAAAGCAATGCAAAAATAATAAACATATAATAAATATATAAAAAAATATAAATGTGACATCGCTGTAATCGTACTGACCTGAAGAATAAAACTGCCTTAGAAATTTTACCACAAGCAGAACGGAGAAAAAAAACCAATTCCTGAATTGCTGGTTTTTGTTCATTCTGCCTCCGCAAAAATCGAAAAGAAAGCAATCAAAAAATGTCATGTGCCCGAAAATGATACCAATAAAAAAATCAACTTGTCCAGCAAAAAACAAGCCCTCACATGTCTCTGTGGGCCGAAATATGGAAAAATTATAGCTATCAATGCAAAAACGTCTTGCAAAAAAGCATATTTTTGTGTATGACAGAAGACAAACATAAAAACCCGATAAAAATCTGGTATTGCTGTAATCGCACCGACCCGAAGAATAAAGTCGCCTAATCACTTATACCGCACGAGGAATGGCGTAAAAAATAAATAAAACCAATTCTTCACCTGCTGTGGGTTTTTTCATTCTGCCTCCCAGAGATCGCAGTAAGGCTTGGCGCACATTTATCCTGCGCTTTGCACTGAGCGCTTACACTGGGATTTCCGTGTAAATCTCTGAAATTTGTGATTCAGACAGAACCACCGGTGGAAGATTCCCTATAATGAGGCAGATGGAGGCACTGTGAATGCCATAGGACCTGTGATCTGGCGGTGTCTGTCTTTTTAGGCGTGCATAAAAACGCGATCCACCATAGTTTTGTGCACCTCTGAAAAGAAGGACAACGCTGAACAGAGGCCAGACGGAGTTAAGGGCAACTCTGCTGCCTCATTATAGTGATTAGATCCCTCGGGGGTTCCATTTGTCTTGTCACTCTGAGATTTAGATGGAAACCCCAAAGTATGTGCTCAGCGTAGAGCGACGGATAAATGTGATCCCAAACATTATGAAAAATGTCCCCAATAAAAGCTTCAACTCAATCCACAAAAAAGCAAGCCCCACTCAGGTCCATCATCTATTAACTGAAATATAGGAGGCTTCCACATTACTGGTAGCACAAGGGCTTTGGAAAAGCAAAATGGCTCATTGCCCTCAAAAGGAAATTCAGTGAATTCTGCACTCCCAAATCTAAATGCCCCCCTCGCTTCTGAGCCCCAATGTGCATAAACCACCTTTAGTGTCCACATTTGGCAGGGGTATAATTTCCAAAATGGGGTCACTTGGAGGGGGGGATTCTGCTCTCTAGCACTTAGAGGGTTCTGTATATGGAGCCCGCAAACTATTCAAGGAAAATCTGTGCTCCAGGAGGCAAACAGAGGCTAGACAGACATCTGCCTGGGATAATTTAATGAATCCTGCTTTGAGCAGAGGGTAGGACCAGATGACCCAGGAGGTCCCCTCCAACTCTACCATTCTAAGATTCGAAATAGCGCTCTATCCCTACCGAGACTCTCCACATGGCTAAGTAATACTGTACACATAAGGTGTTTTTCTATATTCAGCATAAATTGTGGGACAAATTATGGTGCCTATTTTACCTACTTCTTGTGTGAATATGTTAAATATGGGGCTAAAACAAATTTTTTGTGGTAGAAATGTAACTATTTTTTCTTCACTGCCCAATGGTATAAAATTATGTGACCCAACGATGGTGTCAAAATGATCAATGCACCCCTAGATTAATTAATCAAGAGGTGTATTTTGTAAAATGGGGTCACTTATGAGTAGTTCTGCTATTCTGGCACCTCAGGCACCTCAGGGTCTTTCCTAATGGGTCATGGCACCCTCAAACCACAATAGTAAAATCTGCAGTATAATATGGTGCTCCTTCCCTTTTGAGCTTTGTACTGGGGCCTCAAAAATAGTTTTTGACCACACGTAGGGTATTGGAACAAAAATTGCACAACAAATTTTGGCATCCATTTTCTCCTGTTAGAAAATCAAAAAATTGGGGCTAAAAGAAAAATTTTGAGGGAAAAATTTGATTTTTTTAAAATTTTCTTAGCTCCGTTATAAACTTCTGTAAAGCACCTGGTGATTCAAGATGCTCACCACACATCTAGATAAGTTCCTTGAGGGGTCTAGTTTCCAAAATGGTATCACTTGTGGGGGGTTTCCACTGTTTAGGCTCTCGATTCCATCCAATTTTGCGTTCAAAACCTCAAATGGTGCTCCTTCCTTTCCAAGCCCTGCCGTGCATCTAAAGAGTGGTCTTCCTCCAAACACAAGGTATTAGCACACTCAGGAGAAATCGCACAACAAATATTGTGGTCCATTTTCTCCTGATACCCATGAGAAAATTTTAAAAAATTGTGTCCGAAGTAAAATTTTTGTGAAAAAAAGTAATATGTTAATTTTTCCTTCCCCATTGCTTTGGTTCTTGTGAAGCACCTGAAGGGTTAATACACTTCTTGAATGTGGTTTTGAACACCTTGAATGGTGCAGTTTTTAGAATTGTGTCACTTTTAGGTATTTTCTGTCATATAGGCCCCAAATTCACTTCAAATGTGAGGTGGTCTCTGATTAAATAAAAATAAAAATTTTGAAAATTGTGAAATTTTCAAAATTTTTGCCAAATTTACATTATTTTCACAAATGAACACAAGAAATTTTGAAGAAATTTTACCACCATCATAAAGTACAATACACACGTGGTCAAAATTGTTGGTACACCTCGTTTAATGACAGAAAAACCCACAATGGTCACAGAAATAACTTGAATCTGACAAAAGTAATAATAAATGAAAAATCTATGAAAATGAACAAATGATAGTCAGACATTGCTTTTCAACCATGCCTTCACAGAATTAAAAAAAATAAAACTCATGAAATAAGCCTGGACAGAAATGATGGTACCCTTAACTTTACATTTTGTTGTACAACCTTTTAAGGAAATCACTGCAATCAAATGATTACTGTCACTGTCAATGAGACTTCTGCACCTCTCGACAGTCATTTTGGCCCACTCCTCAAGAGCAAACTGCTCCAGCTGTCTCGTGTTTGAAGGTTGCCTTTTCCAGACAGCATGTTTCAGCTCTTTCCAAAGATGCTCAATAGGATTTAGGTCAGGGCTCATAGTAGGCCACTTCAGAATAGTCCAATGTTTTCCTCTTAGCCATTCTTGGGTGTTTTTAGCTGTGTGTTTTCGGTCATTATCCTGTTGCAAGACTCATGACCTCGACTGAGACCAAACTTTCAGACACTGGGCAGCACATTTCTCTCTAGAATCCCTTGTTAGTCTTGAGATTTCATTGTACCCTGCGCAGATTCTAGACATCCTGTGCTAGATGCAGCAAAGCAGCCCCAGAACATAACAGAGCATCCTCCATGTTTCACAGTAGGGACAGTGATTATTTTCTTGATCTGTTTCATTTTTCCGTCTGTGAACACAGGGCTGCCACTAGGAATTTTGGGGCCCCATACTGGCAAACTTTTCGGGGCCCCCTTGAGACTCCGCCCAGGCTCCACCCCAGCTCCGCCTCCACCCCTTGAACTATCCACAGTCAAAAGATTTTTTATGCCACCACCACGACAAGGTAGACTCTTTTGGCCGGGCCCTACTCTACTCTAACCCATTAAACATTTGTTCAAATATCCAATACAATTTAGGTATATTTTTATTTATTTTTCAATTTTTAAAATGACCAATAATATCACATACAGTGGACAAATACCACCGCACCATGACTAGACACCATATTACCACCACATAGTGACCAAATAATAGCACATACAGGAACAAATACCACCACACCATGTCCAGACCACATATTACCACCATATGGTGACCAATAATATCACATACAAGGAACAAATACCACCACACCATGACCAGACCACATATTACCACCACATAGTGACCACATAGCACATACAAGGAGCAAATACGGCCACACCATGGACGGACAACATATTACCACCACATAGTGACTGAACACTACAATACTGATGCAGTGTCTGTGTACAAGTAATAGTGATCACCAGTGACATTATACACAGGAGCTCTGTATATAGTGTATAATGTAAAGGTAATACAGTGATCACTGGTGACATTGTACACAGGACCGCTGTATATAGTATACAGTGTATAGTGTCAGTGTATAGGTAACACACTGACTCACCAGTGACGTCTCTAGGTGAAGTCTTTCATCTTCGCTTTTAATCTTCATCCAGCACAGACCGCCATCACTTCTTCCAGCCAGGGCTCATCTCTGCAGGAAATAACACAGTTATCTAGAGAACCGCTTGCAGAACACATTACTTATTTTTTTCCCAAATTGTAAACTACACCAGATGAAGAAAAAAAGTCAACAGTGTCGCTCTGCACAGTAACAGGACCGCCCTCCCAATTATAACAGTATCCTCAAAAAATAAAATAAATACATCACTGCAGTAATAATATCCCTAAATTAGCCCCTATTGTAATAATATCTCTCATCCTGGCCCATGTGTGTCTCATTTCTGGCTCCAGCCATATGTTCTCCTATCCTGCCACTATGTGATGTCCCATCCTGCCCCATGATCCTGTCCCATCTGTCCCCATTATATCCATCCAGCCCATGATCCTGCACCATCTGTCTCCATCCTGCCTCATGATCCTGCCCCAGACCATCTGTCCCATGATCCTGCCCCATCTGTCCACATCGTATCCATCCTGCCCCATGATCCTGCACCATATGTCTCCATCCTGCCCCAGACCATCTGTCCCATGATCCTGCCCCATCTGTCCCCATCGTATCCATCCTGCCCCATGATCCTGCCCTATCTGTCCCCATCGTATCCATCCTGCCCCATGATCCTGCACCATCTGTCTCCATCTTGCCCAATGATCCTGCTCCATCTGTCCCATGATCCTGCCCCAGACCATCTGTCCCATGATCCTGCCCCATCTGTCCCCATCGTATCCATCCTGCCCCATGATCCTGCCCTATCTTTCCCCATCGTATCCATCCTGCCCCATGATCCTGCACCATCTGTCTCCATCTTGCCCAATGATCCTGCTCCATCTGTCCCATGATCCTGCCCCAGACCATCTGTCCCATGATTCTGCCCCATCTGTCCCCATCGTATCCATCCTGCCCCATGATCCTGCACCATCTGTCTTCATCTTGTCCCATCTGTCTCCATCTTGCCCATGATCCTGCCCCATCTATCTCCATCCTGCCCCAGGTCATTTGTCCGATGATCCTGCCCCATCTGTCCCATGATCCTACCCCATCTGTCTCCATCTTGCCCATGATCCTTCTCCATCTATCTCCATCCTGCCCCAGGCCATTTGTCCCATGATCCTGCCCCATCTGTCCCATGATCTGCCCCATCATATCCATCCTACCCCATGATCCTGCACCATCTGTCTCCATCTTGCCCTATGATCCTGCCCCATCTGACTCCATCCTGCCCCATCTGTCTCCATCCTGCACCATGTCTCCAATCCTGCTGTTATGTTTCGGTAGCTGAGGAGAGCAGGCAAAAAGGCAATACACCAGAGCAGTTGGAATCTATGAGATTGCAGTACCCTGACTAACCACCACAACTAGAGGCAGCCGTGGAGCGTTCCTACGTTGGTCCTAGACGCCTCGTCACAGCCTGAGAAACTAACTACACCTAAAGACAGAAACAGGAAAGCTATCTGCCCCAGAGCAGAACCCCAAAGATAATAGAAAGCCCCCAAACATGTAATGGCGGTTAGACAAGAGGAAATACTGACACAGAAAGAAAATAGTATGAGCAAACGCTGGGGCCCAAACTATCTAAATAGAAAAGGATAGGAAGGGTACTTACTGCAATCCCAGAAAACCCTGAAAAGCACCAACTCTACTAATTTCAAAATCACCTGAGATCACACGACCTCTACCACCTAAATTAGTTCTATGGTGTAACAAAATCAAAACAGCAGCCACTGAAAAAACTGGAAAAAGCAAAAGAACAAAACTCAGTGGCTGAACTAAACTGAGAGGGCAGAAGCCCCCGGAGGGGACCCTGAAGGCCCCCAAAGAAGTGCAGTACAAAATGCAAAAATATAGCACAAACACAAAAGAAGCGAAAGTCTTATCTGTAAGCAGGAGATGCAGACACGACACAGCAGGCTACAAGGGAAACTGGAATGAAGGATTCAGACCAGAACAATTGATCACCGGCAACCCTGATGGGAAAATGACTCCCTTATATAAGACCAGTCAGTAACACCTGATTCCCAGTCCTCACAATCTTCACTAGCACCGCTTGTAACCACCAGAGGGAGCCTCTGCTCAGAACTCATCTCAAACCCATTCACAACAGTACCCCCCCCTTGAGGAGGGGTCACCGAACCCTCATTTGAGCAACCAGGTCAGTCAGGATGAGTTCTATGATACGCACGGATAAGTCTCCTAGCATGGATGTCCGAAGCAAACACCCAAGAATTGTCTTCCTGACCATAACCTCTCCATTTAACCAAATACTGGAGTTTCCGTCTAGAAAAACGAGAATCCAATATTTTCTCAACCACATACTCCAGATTGCCCTCAACCAAAACAGGGTCAGGAGGCACAGCAGCAGGAACCACTGGCTCAACAAACCTCTTCAACAAGGACTTGTGGAACACGTTATGGATCTTAAATGTCCCTGGAAGAAGCAAACGAAAAGAAACAGGATTAATAATCTCCATGATCTTATAAGGTCCAATGAACCTAGGCCTAAATTTAGGAGATGCTACTCTCATAGGAATATTCTTTGAGGACAACCAGACCAAGTCCCCCACTTTAAACCGAGGACCATCAGTCCTATGCCGGTTAGCAAACCGCTGGGCCTTCTCCTGAGAGAGGGACAACCTCTCTACTACCTGGTCCCAAATCTGTTGCATACGCTCCACAACAGAGTCAACACCTGGACAGACAGAAGCCTCCGTCTGTCCTGAAGAAAATCGAGGGTGAAACCCAGAATTACAGAAAAACGGAGACATCAAAGTGGCAGAGCTAGCCCTATTATTAAGAGCAAACTCAGCCAAAGGCAAAAAAGAGACCCAGTCATCCTGATCAGCAGACACAAAGCATCTTAGATAAGTCTCCAATGTCTGGTTTGTTCTCTCAGTTTGACCATTGGTCTGAGGATGAAATGCCGAGGAGAAAGACAATTGAACACCCAGTTTAGAACAAAAAGTCCTCCAAAATCTGGAAACAAACTGGACTCCTCTGTCAGACACAATGTTCTCAGGAATGCCGTGTAAACGAACCACGTGCTGAAGGAACAACGGCACCAATTCAGAGGAGGAAGGCAACTTAGGTAATGGCACAAGATGTATCATTTTGGAAAACCTATCACAAATTACCCAGATGGTGGTCATTCTCTGAGAAACAGGAAGATCGGAAATGAAATCCATAGAGATATGGGTCCATGGTCTCTTGGGCACAGGCAATGGCATCAACAAACCACTAGAGCGAGAGCAAGGCTTGGAGCGAGAGCAAGTCCCGCAGGACTGCACAAATTCCCTGACATCACGAGACAAGGTAGGCCACCAAAAGGACCGACTAACCAAGTCTCTGGTACCAAAAATTCCGGGATGCCCAGCCAATGCGGAACAATGAATCTCAGACATCACACTCTTTTTCCATTGGTCCGGGACAAACAATTTTCCAACAGGGCAGCGCTCGGGCCTATCCTCCTGACACCCCTCCAGAGCAAGTCTCAAATTGGGCGAGATGGCGAAAAGAACTACACCCTCTTTCAAAATAACAGAAGGATCAGAAAACTCAGGAGAGTCCGCAAGGAAACTCCTCGAGAGGGCATCCGCCTTAACATTCTTAGTGCCAGGAAGAAAGGAAACCACAAAATTAAAACGTGTGAAAAACAAGGCCCACCTGGCCTGTCTAGGATTGAGTCGCTTGGCAGATTCCAGATAGACCAGATTCTTATGGTCCGTAAGGACCACCACCTGATGTTTGGCTCCCTCCAGCCAATGTCTCCACTCTTCAAAAGCCCACTTCATGGCCAACAACTCCCGATTACCCACGTCATAATTACGTTCAGTAGGAGAAAATTTTCGAGAGAAAAAGGCACAAGGGTTACTTTTAGAGGTCTCTGGATCTTTTTGGGACAAAACGGCACCTGCCCCAATTTCAGAGGCATCAACCTCCACCTGAAATGGCAGAGAAACATCAGGCTGCCGTAGAACAGGAGCAGAAGTGAATCTCTGCTTAAGTTCCTGAAATGCAGAGACTGCCTCAGGAGGCCAATTCACCACATCAGAACCCTTTCTGGTCAAATCAGTTAATGGTTTAACAATAACCGAGAAATTACCAATAAATTTACGATAAAAATTGGCAAAACCCAAAAATCTCTGAAGAGCCTTTAATGAAGTAGGTTGGACCCAATCACAGATGGCCTGAACCTTGACCGGGTCCATTTCAATAACAGATGGGGACAAAATGAATCCCAGAAATGAGATCCTCTGTACGCCAAAAAGACACTTTGATCCCTTCACATACAGAGCATTCTCTCTCAAAATCTGGAATACAGTTCGAACATGTTTCACATGAGAGTCCCAGTCATTAGAAAAAATCAAGATATCATCCAAATAAACAATCAGAAATTTATCCACAAAATCCCTGAAAATATCATTCATGAAGGACTGGAAGACGGAAGGAGCATTAGTGAGCCCAAAGGGCATCACTAGGTACTCAAAATGCCCTTCAGGGGTATTGAATGCCGTCTTCCATTCATCCCCGTGTTTAATGCGAATAAGGTTATACGCCCCCCTGAGGTCAAGCTTGGTAAACCAAGTAGCGTTTTTCACCCTGGAAAACAGGTCAGAAATCAAGGGTAACGGGTATTGATATTTCACAGTAATATTGTTCAAGAGACGATAATCAATACACGGCCTTAATGAACCATCTTTTTTGGCCACAAAGAAAAAACCGGCACCTAAGGGTGAAGAGGATGGTCTGATATGACCCTTCTCCAATGATTCCTTGATATAAGACCGCATAGCGTCATGTTCAGGTACAGACAAGTTAAAAAGGCGACCTTTAGGGAATTTACTACCCGGCACTAATTCAATAGCGCAGTCATAGCTCCTATGGGGAGGCAAGGATGCAGATTTACTTTCGCTAAACACATCAGAAAAATCAAACAAAAAGTCAGGAACATCCTGAGCCTGGGGGGAGGCAGAAAAAACAGGAGTGTTGGTATTAACACATTGGCAGCCCCAACTGGTTACAGACACAGATTTCCAATCCAAAACAGGATTATGAGACTGTAACCAAGGGAAACCCAGCACGATAATGTCATGCAGATTATATAGAACCAAAAATTTGCAGCACTCCTGGTGATCAGGTTCAACCCTCATTATCACCTGAGTAGAAAACTGGGGTTTATTCTCAGCCAAAGGGGTAGAATCGATCCCCAGTAGGGGAATAGACTTCTGTAGGGGTATCAAGGGAAACCCACAACGTTTAGCAAAATCATAATCCATCAGGTTAATAGCTGCTCCAGAATCAACGAAAGCCTGAGCAGAAAATGAGGACAGAGAGCATATCAGAGTGACAGTTAATAAAAACTTAGTCTGAACACTACCCAAGACAACTGAGCGTGCAAAACGTCTTCCCCGCTTAGGGCAGACTGAAATAGCATGAGAGGCATCACCACAGTAGAAACATAACCCATTGCGCTTTCGAAACTCATGACGCTGTGCCCCAGACACCACTCTATCACACTGCATGGGTTCAGAAGCTGGTTCACAAGGCAACACCATTCCACGCATACTTCTCCGCTCACGCAAACGTCTGTCAATTTGAATCGCTAATGACATAGAATCATTGAGACCAGAGGGGACAGGGAATCCCACCATAACATCCTTTACATTATCTGACAGACCCTTCCGGAAAAGGGCCGCCAAAGCGTCGTCATTCCATTTGGTCAGGACTGCCCACCTACGGAATCTCTGACAGTATAACTCAGCGTCATCAAGCCCCTGATTTAATGCCAACAAGGTTTTTTCAGCTTGATCAGTGACATTAGGCTCATCGTACAATAACCCCAAAGCCTGAAAAAACGCATCAACATCACTCAAAACAGGATCCCCAGGTATCAGGGAAAAAGCCCAATCCTGAGGATCGCCGCGCAGGAGAGAGATGATAATTTGAACCTGCTGCGCTGCGTTTCCTGAGGACTTAGATTTTAAAGCAAAAAACAATTTACAATTATTTTTGAAATTCTGAAACTTAGCTCGATCCCCCAAAAACAAATCTGGCATGGGAATCCTAGGTTCCACAACAGGCAACCTAGCAAGATATGCAGCAATACTCTGAACCTCAGTGGCAAGCTGATCCACACGGCCAGACAACCGTGCAAACTCCATTGGGAGAAAAGATCCTCCCCAGCACCCAGAGATACAGAGGGAAAAAAAAAAAAAAAAAAATGCAACAAACAGAAAAATATCTCTGACAACTCTGACAACCTTTTTTCTTTCACAATATTTTTCCCTTCTGTGAGTACCATACAATTTTCAATTTTTTAGGCCGGTGATACTGTTATGTTTCGGTAGCTGAGGAGAGCAGGCAAAAAGGCAATACACCAGAGCAGTTGGACTCTATGAGATTGCAGTACCCTGACTAACCACCACAACTAGAGGCAGCCGTGGAGCGTTCCTACGTTGGTCCTAGACGCCTCGTCACAGCCTGAGAAACTAACTACACCTAAAGACAGAAACAGGAAAGCTATCTGCCCGGAGCAGAACCCCAAAGATAATAGAAAGCCCCCAAACATGTAATGGCGGTTAGACAAGAGGAAATACTGACACAGAAAGAAAATAGTATGAGCAAACGCTGGGGCCCAAACTATCTAAATAGAAAAGGATAGGAAGGGTACTTACTGCAATCCCAGAAAACCCTGAAAAGCACCAACTCTACTAATTTCAAAATCACCTGAGATCACACGACCTCTACCACCTAAATTAGTTCTCTGGTGTAACAAAATCAAAACAGCAGCCACTGAAAAAACTGGAAAAAGCAAAAGAACAAAACTCAGTGGCTGAACAAAAACTGAGAGGGCAGAAGCCCCCGGAGGGGACCCTGAAGACCCCCAAAGAAGTGCAGTACAAAATGCAAAAATAAGCACAAACACAAAAGAAGCAAAAGTCTTATCTGTAAGCAGGAGATGCAGACACGACACAGCAGGCTACAAGGGAAACTGGAATGAAGGATTCAGACCAGAACAATTGATCACGGCAACCCTGATGGGAAAATGACTCCCTATATAAGACCAGTCAGTAACACCTGATTCCCAGTCCTCACAATCTTCACTAGCACCGCTTGTAACCACCAGAGGGAGCCTCTGCTCAGAACTCATCTCAAACCCATTCACAACATCCTGCCCCGTGTCTCCATCCTGCCCCCGTGTCTCCAATCCTGCCCCCGTGTCTCCAATCCTGCCCCCGTGTCTCCATCCTGCCCCGTGTCTCCATCCTGCCCCAGTGACTCTATCCTGCCCCGTCATTCCATCCTGCCCCGTCACTCCATCCAGCCCCCAGTAACTCCATCCTGCCCCAGTGATTCCATCCTGCCCCAGTGACTCCATCCTGCCCCAATGACTCCATCCTACCCCCCGTGACTCCATCCTGCCCCTGTGACTCCATCCAGCCCCAGTGACTCCATCCAGCCCCAGTGATTCCATCCTGCCCCAGTGATTCCATCCTGCCACCCCAGTGACTCCATCCTGCCCCCCCATGACTCCATCCTGCCCCCCATGACTCCATCCTGCTCCGCCATGACTCCATCCTGCCCCCCTTGACTCCATCCTGCCCCCCTGTGACTCCATCCAGCCCCAGTGATTCCATCCTGCCCCCCCCAGCGATTCCATCCTGCCCCCCAGCAATTCCATCCTGCCCCCCAGCGATTCCATCCTGCCCCCCCAGCGATTCCATCCTGCCCCCCAGTGATTCCATCCTGCCCCCCCAGCGATTCCATCCTGCCCCCTCAGCGATTCCATCCTGCCCACATTGCCGATTTCAATAAATAAATTTAAAAAAAAAAACGTTCTTTTTACCTGGCCGCGGCGCTCCCGCGGCATTGCTATGTCCTAAGTCCCGACGTTTCAAGCGCGCACTGCCGGCGAATGACAATGACGTCATACGCCGGCGCCGTGCGCGCTGATGTCAGCTGCCAGCCTCCGATTGGCTGGCGGCTTTAACTATTGACTTGCGGGCCCACACGGGCCTGCAACTCAATAGAGTAACTGAACCTGTGTCTCGGACGTCACGCAGGTTCAGTTACTTCGCCTGTCACTGGGCCCGAACAGCAGAGGGGGCCCGCATCGGGCCCGGTCTCTTCTGCTGGGGCCCGATCAGCAGAAGAGATGGGGCCCAATGCGGGCCCCCTCTGCTGATCGGGCCCCATACACCAGTCAGGGCTGTCATGCCCTGATGGCGGCCCTGTGTAAACATAGAGCTGATGTGGCTTGCCAAAAAGTTCAATTTTTGAATCATCTGTCCATAGGACTTCTCCCAGAAGCTTTGTGGCTTGTCAACATGTAGTTTGGCAAATTCCAGTCTTGCTTTTTTATGATTTTTTTTCAACAATGGTGTCCTCCTTGGTCGTCTCCCATGAAGTCCACTTTGGCTCATACGACGGATGGTGCGATCTGACACTAATGTTCCTTGAGCTTGAAGTTCACCTTTAATCTGTTTAAAAGTTTATCTGGGCTCTTTTGTTACCATTCGTATTATCCTTCTCTTTGATTTGTCATCAATTTTCCTCCAGCGGCCACATCCAGGGAGGTTGGCTACAGTTCCATGGAGCTTAAATTTCTGAATAATATGTGCAACTGTAGTCATAGGAACATCAAGCTGCTTGGAGATGGTCTTATAACTTTTACCTTTAACATGTTTGTCTATAATTTTCTTTCTAATCTCCTGAGACAACTCTTTCCTTCGCTTCCTCTGGTCCATGTTGAGTGTGATACACACCATGTCACCAAACAGCACAGTGAGTATCTGTAGCCCTCTATACAGGCCCACTCACTGATTCCAAGATTGTAGACACCTGTGATGCTAAGTAGTGGACACACCTTGATTTAATATGTCCCTTTTGTCACATTATTTTCAGGGGTACCATCATTTCTGTCCAGGCCTATTTCATGAGTTTAATTTTTTTTAATTCTGTGGAAGCATGGTTGAGAAGCAATGTCTGACTTTCATTTCTTCATTTTCATAGATTTTTGATTTATTATTACTTTTTTCAGATTCAAGTTATTTCTGTGACCATTGTGGGCTTTTCTGTCATTAAACGAGGGGTACCAACAATTTTGACCACATGTGTATGTCATGAAAAAACAATCTCAGAATCAGTGGGATCCGTTGAAGCGTTCCAGAGTTATAACCACATAATGTGACAGTGGTCAGATTTCAAAATTAAGGCCTGGTCATTAACATACAAAATGGCTTGGTTCTTAAGGGGTTAAGTTAAATTATTATGTCATGACAGTAGTATTGTATGTCAGCTTGGTCAGGCCAAACGTAAAGCAAATGTGTCATCAGAAAATTATTGATTGTTTAAATCAGGTTTTTGTGTTACATGTACATTTTTTTTCTTAAAATTACAATGCTTTTTTTTCACATCATGAGCTGTATTAAACAACAGTAATTTTGCAAATTTCACACTGACCATTGGGTTCAGTCTTATATTTCCTGTACTTTCAGGTAGAGTTTTCTGCAAGCTCATCATCAGAGGTAGGATTACAATGACATGATGATGTAATACACCTGTAAACAGCTGATAACACAGGATTCACCAATTAATATAAGTTATGTCACAACTGACCCTGCTCCCTCCCATCAAAGTGACTCTTTCACATGCTCATTAGATGATTCAATACAAATAATTGAATTTGAGTCATTATATTGCTGCTAATAAACAGTCATGCCCCAAACTTTTAAGACTGACACAAATTTTGATTTGCACAAAGTTTACTGATTCAGTGATATTTTAGTCAGATGTTTTTATGGTTACTTAAGTACAATTATAAGCATTTCATAAGTTTTTAAAACTTTCATTGACAGATAAATCAAGTTTATGCAAAGACACAATATTAGCTGTCCCTTATTTTTCTTCAGTTTGCCCTGACCTGCTGGATAAAAGCTTCTTGGCCAAATCCAGACTGATGGCAACCTATTTTTGCCTAATTAGTGCTTGGACTTTATCACAATATCTATATTTTTGTTTGCCCACATGCTTTTTGACGATTGACCACAGATTCTCAAGGGGTTTGAGATCTTAGGACTTTCCTTGCCCTGGACCCAAAATATCGATATTTGATTCACGGAGCTATCAGTTTTATCTTGTGAAACAGTTCTCTATCATGCTGGAAAAAGCATTGCTATTAAAAAAAATGCTCCTAGATCGTTGGAAGAAGTTGCTCTTGGAGGATATTTAGATATCATTCTATATAATTATCTTTTATATGGCAGTTTGTTAGTTACAGTCCCTGACAGAAGTTATGTCGCTTATCCATGTTATGTAAATCAAAGCTTATAACCTGATGTTAAATTCATCCATTGGTTTTATAAATTATTCTTTTGAAAGCTGAAACCCTTCCAAATTTGGTTTAGGTTAAGAAAATAAATTGGCATCAATGCTGAAATATTGATCATTTAATGAACATAGAATGGTCAGGTTTTGGCAAGACAAAAGTTTTGTCACCTGGTCATATAATGCACCCAATCCTAGTTTACATCCTCACCAGTGCTCAGTAAATGATAGGTTAATTCGTGGGTGTGCATAAAAAGAAACCCAGCACCCCAGACCTTCACTTGAACTGAAACTTGAGCTGTGACAACATGCCAAAAATCCACCCTGCGACCAAATCCTTGATTATCAAGAGGCTGAAGACCAGATCCACTGCAGAGGTGGCTGGCACCTTTGGTGTGTCTCAGCATCAAGTACAAAGAATTAAAAAAAGATTTGAAGAGACTGGAGATGGGTTTGACAAGCCCAAGTCTGGCAGACCCCGCAAGACAACTGCTCAGGAGGAACGTTTGTTGGTTAGAAAATCCAAAGCAAGCCCCTCTTCCACTGCAGCAGAGCTCCAACAGGCCTGGTCACCTCAAGTCCCTGTGTCAACTAGAACAGTTTGTAGGATTCTGTCTTGAAATGGCCTCCATGGTCAGTGCCCAGAAGCCAGCACTAAACAAAAGACAAATAAAAAACCATGTGGCATTTGCAAAGTCCCACAGCCTGCTAAACTGATGGATGCTGGAAAAGTGGCAGAAGGTGGATTTCTCTGATGAATCTTCAGTAGAATTACACCACAGCCGTCGCAAATACTGCAGGAGACCTACTGGAGCCCATATGGATCCAAAATACACCCAGAAAACAGTTACATTTGGTGGTGGAAAGATCATGGTCTGGGGTTAAATTCAGTATGGGGTGTGTGAACCATTTGCAAGGTGGAATGCAATATCAATAGCCTAAAATATCAGGAAGTATTAGCTACCTCTTACATTCCAAATCATAAAAGGGGTCAAATTTTGCAGCAGGATGGTGGTTCATCACATACATCCATCTCTAGAACAAAGTTCCTCCAGGCAAAAAGATCAAGGTGCTCAATGAGTGGCCAGCCCAGTCTCCAGACATGAACATCATTGAGCATGTTTGGGGTATGATGAAAGAGGAAGCTTGGAAGACAAAACCAAGAAATCTAGATGAACTCTGGGAGGCATGTAAGACTGCATTCTTTGCTATTCCTGATGACTTCATTAATAAATTGAATGAATCATTGTTGAACCGCTTTGATGCAGTCCTTCAAACTCATGGAAGTCACACAAAATATTAAATATGACTCTAATAGCACTACAACTTCATTCACCAATGTTATGCAACATATATTTGTATTTTAAGATAGGGGTCTGGGGGGTAAGGTTTCTCCTTGTGGAGAGTGACATACCAGCTCTGGCGTGTCGAGGTAAGGAGGCTTATTCGCCGTGCAATGCTCCTCTGGGAAATTTTAATATGCAAATTGCCTCTTCAAACAAAGAGGACTTGTACTCTATAGCGCCATAGAGTACAAGTCCTCTTTGTTTGAAGAGGCAATTTGCATATTTTAAGATAATTATTTGTTTGAATATCACATTACTTTCTGTGGGCGACAAAACTTTTGTCTTGCCAAAATCTGACCATTCTATGTTCATTAAATGATCAATATTTCAGCATTGATGCCAATTTATTTTCCTAACCTAAACCAAATTTGGAGGGTTTCAGCTTTCAAAAGAGTAATTTATAAAACCAATGGATGAATTTAACGTCAGGTTATAAGCTTTGATTTACATAACATGGATAAGCGACATAACTTCTGTCAGGGACTGTACTTGCCTCATTCAGGTAATGCCCCTTTTATTTAAAATAAGCCCTGGAGGCAGATTCTCATGCCGATCAGTGACCATCCCATAGTATGGAACAGCTTATTTACATGTGAGAAAAAACATGAATTTCTCTGGAATAAGGCATTATATCACAGAGATCAAGGTATCATTTCATTCAGTTTCCTATGACCTGCATGTCCATGTAGACGGCTTAGGAGATTCCTTTTGAGTTCATTTATTTATAGCATCACAAATATTGTTTGTTACTGTGGTTAGCCTAAGCTTAACAAAGGACATTCTCTTCTAATTATAAGTATTTTTTAAATAAGTGAAACCTAGGTGTGAAAATGATTTATGTATACGGATAAATCGGAGAAGCTGGTAGGTGAATTTGCACAGTATGTATCCTTTTTGTTCATTTGTAGTATATATTGTTCTTGGCTACAAAGTGACATTTGTTCTTTCAAGCATATATTTGGTTATACCCCAAACTTTACTGCCAGTGCTCCTTTTTAAAGAACATTTCTTTGTTGTAATCCATTTAAAAGTCACATCTTTGAGAAGTGTAAATTCAGAAACCTAAAAGTCCCCCATGAAATCTAGAGCACTAAAAGTATCACATATATCTTGATTTAAATTTCAAAGAAATTGTCGGATATAATTCTTTATAAAATAAACCCAAGGATGAATGCCAGGAGAATTCTCTGCTAAATTGAATTTACAGAAGTAGCAAAGAAAGCTACAATTGGCAATTTTGTATAACAGCAAAGGCGCCCGTCGGAGAAAAAGTAAAAAATACGAAAAGAAAAAAAATAAACTAGTCATAACTTTGAATGTTCAAGATGCAGATAAAATTGAGACCTAGATGGTCCTATTGTTACTTTGACATAGAAGAAAATACAATATGGCTAAAAGTGTTTCAGAATTTCTGCAGAATGTATGGTTTTTCTTAGCCTGTTATTCAAATGTTTTTGATTCTGGTGACAAAATTCCAAATTATATTACATGCTTCATGGCACAAAACTTTAAACTGTACGACACGTCACATTGTTAAATTAAAAGAAACTAATAAAATATACAAAAGAGAAATTTACGCTAACTAATTTAACAAAGTGTTCTCTTAGTCTAAAGGTGGCAAAGACATTTGTGTTGCCTTCGGGCAAGTGTAATTCTCATCTCGAAAAGCAGCTGCGGCTCTCAACATGTAGAGAAATTAAAAAGCCTCAAAATTACTGGCAAGGTTAAATACGTGTAGTAATTTATGCATTATTGCTCGTAGAAAGTCTGACACACCAGTTGTCTTCTGGAAACTTTATTGGCACTGCTGGAAGAAGGAATAGAAAGACTTAAACTTGAACACATAACTCTAGGCAGTTCTCGCCATGCTTTCCTGTGTAAGTCCATACAAATTAATTGTGGGCATCTATCATACAGCTTTCATCAAATGTTAAAATGGAAAGTTGCTGTTTATTCTGACAGACTAGTTGATCACGGCACACTAATCAAACAATAAAGGAAATCAGAAATTAAGTAGATAGGTCAGTTGTCTAATAATATTTGTAGTCCAAACAATATAATGCAATTTTTGTAATCCACACTAATTGGTACTCTATAATAGTTAGAATCCACTTGGCTTGATATAATACATTGCTTATAGTCCTCACGGTTTATGTTACGCACCTGTCTTGGCTCCAGGGCCGGATAACGCTCTATTCCCCTATGGCAGGCCATTAAAACTCAGCCTTTATTAAACTATTAAAACCTCACTATATTTTTTGTATCACAATTATAAAGGTATGATAAGATTAAAATTTTCCCAAAGCTGCCGATATTATTGAGTATTTTCTAGATTGTACTGCATAAACTTGCTTCAATTATGGTATAAAGATGGTACACACTCAGCGATAGTTAAAAGGGTATTCTATATCCACGATCCTATCCCAATATGAAGGAGGTTGTAACGGGTCTGGGAGGCGGAACCTCTGAGCTTTATTATACAAAGAGGCTTTCCTTGTAAAGGAGCGGGTGGCACCCGGGGAGACGGACAGGAAGTCACTGCAAGTGACAGGGGCAGACTCTGGACAGACAGGTGGGAGGTCACGGCAAGTGACCGGGGCAGTCTCTGGATAGACAGGTGGGAGGTCACGGCAAGTGACCGGGGCAGTCTCTGGATAGACAGGTGGGAGGTCACGGCAAGTGACCGGGGCAGTCTCTGGATAAACAGGCGGGGGGTCACGGCAAGTGATCAGGGCAGTCTCTGGGTAGACAGGCAGGTAGTCACGGCAAGTGACCGGGGCAGTCTCTGGGTAGACGGGCAGGTAGTCACGGCATGTGACCGGGGCAGTCTCTGGATAAGCAGGCAGGCAAGGGGCCGGGGCAGTCTCTGAATGGACAGGTATATACGACCTGAGATGGTGGAGCCTCCCGGTAGGCTAGCAGGCAGATGACAGATGAGCGCCCCCAAGTGAGCAGGCGAGAGTCTCTGGAATAGCCGATGGACACCGCAGGTGATGGCCGAACCTCCAGGTAGGCTTGCAGGCAGATGGCAGATGAGCGCCCCCAAGTGCGCAGGCGAGAGTCTCTGGAATTGCCGATGGTCACCGCATGTGACGGCCGAACCTCCAGGCAGGCTTGCAGGTAGATGGCAGATGAGCGCCCCCAAGTGAGCAGGCGAGAGTCTCTGGAATTGCCGATGGTCACCGCATGTTACGGCCGAACCTCCAGGCAGGCTAGCGGGCAGGTAGCAGAAAGCAAACTGGCAGGAAACAGGCAGGTAACTGGTAACGGACCCTGAGGCTGAAGCAGAGTTAAACAGTGCAACAACAACATTACTCGGGCACCTCCATTAGGGAGGAAGTACTTTATATAGGGTGGAGTCCTCCGGCATTGGCCGGGGACCTTTTTGAAAAATGCGCGCGGCCCCTTTAAGAGCGGGGGAGCGCGCGGGCGCGCGCCCTAAGTCCAGAAGCAGGGAAGGAGCGCGCGGCCCCAGCAGGGCGGAAGGAGGACGCTGAGCGCGGGTAAGGGGACCGACGTCCCTGCCTGGCAGAGGGCAGGGACGCCGACGCTACAGTACCCACCCCTCTAGGCCCCCCCTCTTTAGGCCAGAAAGAAATTTAGCTAGGATGAGAGGGGCATGGATGTTCTCCCGAGGCTCCCACGTTCTCTCCTCAGGACCAAACCCCTTCCAATCCACCAGAAAATAGGTCTTTCTTCCTACCCTTTTGGTGGCCAGAATGTTCTCTACCTCAAATTCGTCTTCAGCAGACACTGGAGCAGGAGGTGTACCTGTAGACTTGACAAAAGAGTTAAATACCACCGGTTTGAGGAGAGATACATGGAAGGAGTTAGGAATCCGCAAATTGGCCGGGAGTTTCAATTTATAGGACACCGGGTTAATCTGACTGATGATCTCAAAAGGACCGATGAACCGAGGACCTAACTTGTAGGAAGGAATCTTGAGCCGGACATACTTGGACGAAAGCCAGACCTTATCCCCAGGACGGAATTTAGGAGGATCCAAACGTCTTTTGTCAGCATGTTTCTTCATGCGCTCGGATGACAGAATGAGTGCGGACCGGGTACTCTCCCATATGGAGAAAAATTCGTTAACCAGAGATTCCGCAGCTGGATTGTCCACAGAGATGGAGACAGGAACAGGGATCCGAGGGTGTTGACCGAAGACTACAAAAAACGGAGATTTGGAGGAAGATTCGCTCTCGTGATTGTTGTAAGAGAATTCGGCCCATGGCAGGAGATCCACCCAGTCAGAATGGTGGGCATTAACGAAGTGCCGGAGATAACTGGTCAGATTCTGATTGATTCGCTCGACTTGTCCATTGGACTGCGGGTGGTAAGAGGAGGAGAAATCCAAGGTGACGTCTAGCAATTTACAAGTGGCTCTCCAGAAACGTGAGGTGAACTGTACCCCACGATCCGACACAATGTGACGAGGCAGACCATGAAGACGGAAGATGTGGCGGATAAAGTCTTTAGCCAACTCGGGTGCAGACGGAAGTCCTGGCAGGGGAATGAAGTGAGCCATCTTGGAAAATCGGTCAACGACCACCCAAATGACCGTACAACCGGCAGAGACGGGCAGATCTGTTATGAAGTCCATGGCTATATGCTGCCAGGGAGCAGCGGGTACAGGAAGCGGAAGAAGACGGCCGGCAGGCAGGTGTCTCGGAACTTTGTTGCGGGCACAGGAAACACAGGCAGAAACAAAGTCTATTACGTCCTTGTGAAGGGTAGGCCACCAGTAATGCCGAGTAATGAGCTGGAGGGTCTTTTTCTGACCAGCGTGGCCAGCTAGTTTAGACGAATGACCCCAGTGTAGGATTCTCTCCCGATCGGTAACCGATACGAACGTCTTGCCAGGAGGGAGACGATTTAAACTCACGGGAGCCACCTGCATCACTCTGGCGGGATCGATGATATGTTTAGGTTCCTCCTCGAGATCCGACACCAGGAAGGACCGGGACAAGGCGTCCGCCTTGATGTTCTTGTCGGCCGGGCGAAAATGTAAGAGAAAATCAAAGCGGGCAAAAAACAAGGACCACCGGGCTTGGCGAGGGTTAAGTCTCTGGGCATGCTGGAGGTAAGCCAGATTTTTGTGGTCAGTGTAAATGATTACCGGATGAAGAGCCCCCTCGAGTAGGTAACGCCACTCCTCCAATGCCAGCTTGATGGCCAATAACTCTCGGTCTCCTATGGAGTAATTGCGCTCAGAAGAGAAGAGTTTGGAGAAGAAGCCGCAAGATACCATCCTCACGGATGAAGATTTTTGAGTAAGTACCGCTCCGGCTCCAGAAGAGGAAGCGTCCACCTCCAGGAAGAACTGCTTGTTGCCGTCCGGGCGATGCAGCACTGGAGCGGAAGAGAAGGCCTGTTTTAAAGAAAGAAAGGCCTCCTCTGCTTCGGGCGTCCACTGTTTGGGATTAGCATCCTTGCGGGTGAGCGCGGAGATTGGAGCAGTCCGGGAAGAGAAGTGCGGTATGAAAAGGCGGTAATAATTGGCGAATCCCAGGAACCGCTGAATGGCCTTCAACCCCTCCGGTCTGGGCCATTTCTCAATGGCAGACAGTTTCTCCAGATCCATTCGTAGGCCTGTTTGAGAAATGATGTAGCCCAAAAACGGAAGCGAGGTCTGCTCAAAGAGGCACTTCTCATATTTGGCGAAGAGGTGATTCTGCCTGAGCCTGAGCAGAACCTGACGAACATCCCTCCGGTGAGACTGGAGATCCGGAGAGAAGACCAAGATATCGTCTAGGTACACCACAACGCAGGAGTAGAGAAGGTCCCGGAAGATGTCATTGACCAACTCCTGAAAGACTGCTGGAGCATTACAGAGACCAAAGGGCATCACCAAATACTCATAGTGGCCGTCCGGGTGTTGAATGCCGTCTTCCATTCATCTCCCCGACGGATACGGACCAGGTTATATGCCCCACGAAGATCCAGTTTGGTGAAGATTCTAGCCCCCCTCAGACGATCAAACAATTCTGGAATGAGCGGAAGAGGGTACTTATTCTTCACCGTGATCAAATTTAGGCCTCTGTAGTCAATACAGGGACGGAGAGAGCCGTCTTTCTTTTTTACGAAGAAGAAACCTGCTCCCGCTGGGGAGGTGGATTTCCGGATGAATCCCTTGGCCAAATTCTCCTCGATATATTCAGACATCGACCTGGTCTCAGCAGCGGACAAAGGGTAAATACGCCCACGGGGAGGCGTAGTACCGGGTAGCAGGTCGATCGGGCAATCATACGGTCTGTGAGGGGGTAATGTCTCTGCTTCCTTTTTATTAAAGACATCAGCGAATGACCAATATGGAATCGGGAGCCCTGGTAGATTAGTTGGTGTAGGAGAAGGTACGGACGGGATGAACAGGAACCAAACACGTTTTATGACAGTCCTGTCCCCAGCGAAGGATCTCTCCAGTCTGCCAGTCGAGCACGGTGCATGCTTTTGGAGCCAAGGCAGACCTAGTAAGAAAGCGTGCGAGAGTCCAGGCAGAACATGAAACGAAATGCTCTCAGAATGCAGCATTCCCACCTGCAGGGTTATGGCTTCAGTGATAAGTTGGATGGGACGTGGTAGGAGACCCCCATCCACAGCAGCAACAGATACTGGTTCAACCAGAGGTTTGGTAGGAATGCGATATTTTTCCACTAGAGCTTGTGAAACAAGATTCCCGGCTGCTCCAGAATCAAGTTGGGCTAGTTCGAAATAACGGTTCTCACCGAGGAGAATTGAGACTGACAACAGCAGAGATGAAGAGGATTTATTTTTGTCTAGGTGGACCTCTCCGAGCGAACCTAGACACAGGTGTTTCCCGACCTCTCTGGGCAGGTACGGATCCAGTGCTCCTTACTGCCACAGTAGAAGCAACTCCCCTCGGTACGGCGTAAGTCCTGACGGACTTTGACCATCTTGGTCTGGTCGACTTGCATAGGCTCAGAAGAGTGTACCTGAGAAGAAACGGAAGGAATTACAGGTCTCTGAAAAGAAGGAGCTAGACGAGGAAACCTTCTCTCACGGGTGACCTCTTTAACGCGCTCCTGGAACTGCAGATCAATTCGATTGGCAAGAGTTATTAGGTCATCGAGAGAGGTTGGAATGTCCCGACCGGCAAGTTCATCTTTAATACGGCCGGTTAGACCCTCCCAGAAGACAGAAATCAGAGCGTCATTATCCCAAGCTAACTCCGAGGCAAGGGTACGGAACCGTATGGCATATTGACCCACGGTGAGACTTCCCTGACGGAGACGCAGCAGAGATGATGCAGAGGAGGTCTTCCGTCCGGGTTCGTCGAATACCTTCCGGAAGGCTGAGAGAAAAGCAGACAGGTCTGACACCAGAGGATCTTCTCTCTCCCAAAGAGGATTTAGCCAGGCCAGGGCCTCTCCGGTGAGATGGGACATGATGAAGGCAATTTTGGCCCGGTCGGAGTTAAACTGGTGTGCCAGGAGTTCAAAATGCAGGGTGCACTGGTTAATGAAACCCCGAGCCAGAGCAGGGTCGCCTCCAAACCGAGGAGGAGCTGAAAGTCGAGGTCCAGGAACGGAAACCACGGAGTTGGTAAGCAGCGGAACTGCCGGATTGCGAGTCATGGCGCCCGCGGTGGTTGCTGGTGAAGTAGTCAGGGTGTCCAGGCGGGAATTAACATTCCGTAGGTGACCCAGGATGGACTCCTGTTGAGACCTCTGACGAGACAGTTCATGACACAGGTCAGAGAGCGAGGGAGTTTGGGTGCCACCGGGTTCCATGGCCCGAGCAAACTGTAACGGGTCTGGGAGGCGGAACCTCTGAGCTTTATTATACAAGGAGGCTTTCCTTGTAAAGGAGCGGGTGGCACCCGGGGAGACGGACAGGAAGTCACTGCAAGTGACGGGGCAGACTCTGGACAGACAGGTGGGAGGTCACGGCAAGTGACCGGGGCAGTCTCTGGATAGACAGGTGGGAGGTCACGGCAAGTGACCGGGGCAGTCTCTGGATAAACAGGCGGGGGGTCACGGCAAGTGATCAGGGCAGTCTCTGGGTAGACAGGCAGGTAGTCACGGCAAGTGACCGGGGCAGTCTCTGGGTAGACGGGCAGGTAGTCACGGCATGTGACCGGGGCAGTCTCTGGATAAGCAGGCAGGCAAGGGGCCGGGGCAGTCTCTGAATGGACAGGTATATACGACCTGAGATGGTGGAGCCTCCCGGTAGGCTAGCAGGCAGATGACAGATGAGCGCCCCCAAGTGAGCAGGCGAGAGTCTCTGGAATAGCCGATGGACACCGCAGGTGATGGCCGAACCTCCAGGTAGGCTTGCAGGCAGATGGCAGATGAGCGCCCCCAAGTGCGCAGGCGAGAGTCTCTGGAATTGCCGATGGTCACCGCATGTGACGGCCGAACCTCCAGGCAGGCTTGCAGGTAGATGGCAGATGAGCGCCCCCAAGTGAGCAGGCGAGAGTCTCTGGAATTGCCGATGGTCACCGCATGTTACGGCCGAACCTCCAGGCAGGCTAGCGGGCAGGTAGCAGAAAGCAAACTGGCAGGAAACAGGCAGGTAACTGGTAACGGACCCTGAGGGCTGAAGCAGAGTTAAACAGTGCAACAACAACATTGCTCGGGCACCTCCATTAGGGAGGAAGTACTTTATATAGGGTGGAGTCCTCCGGCATTGGCCGGGACCTTTTTGAAAAATGCGCGCGGCCCCTTTAAGAGCGGGGGAGCGCGCGGGCGCGCGCCCTAAGTCCAGAAGCAGGGAAGGAGCGCGCGGCCCCAGCAGGGCGGAAGGAGGACGCTGAGCGCGGGTAAGGGGACCGACGTCCCTGCCTGGCAGAGGACGCTGTCGCAGGGGAACAGCGTCCCTGCCTGGCAGAGGGCAGGGACGCCGACGCTACAGAGGTGTAATGATAATAATATTAGACAATACCTCCAATTATAAATGTAAGTATAGTTTTTCTGATTCGCTGTATTTTTACTCACGTGCATTGAAGGACCTTAGGTATCCATGGTTATGACCATTGCCAACTAGCTAACTGTCAGTATATCAGTGGTCATAACCATGGATACCTAAGGTCCTGCAGTGCCTGCACATGAGGAAAGAGACATAGCGAAACAAGAGGTCTGGATAAATCCTTTAAGAGAGTTATCAGGGAATGGGACACTAGTGCGATTCAACACCATTTGGTGTGGCCTACATCAGGTTTCACAAGTTGCCCCACGGACTTCAGTGACATCTTCACCCGTGGCTTTTTAAGACTAACTGATTCAAGCTTGTTGGAGTATTTAGTAAGCTACATGTTTAGTTACCATTTTTTTGAAGTTTGCCACCATCCAGTTCTCTCAGCTGCAATCATCTCTGCAAACTACTGCATCTGCTTCCTTGCTCAGACCTGTTGATTAACCTATCATCTGCTTTAAGCATTACTAATTGCTATCTGAACCCTTACAATTTTAATGCGCCTGTATCAGATTATACAGTTTGCCTAGTTGAGGCACTGCATTAGATGATTCAGAATATTCTGAACAAGGCGATTGGGTGAGGAGTATACGAGAGCAGAATAGAGAAGAAGGTTTTGTAAGGAGGGGAGATTACGTGTTGGAAAGTACCAGGAGATTAGCTGGAGATGTATGAAGGAGATAGATTATGGATGGTCTTTTAAGTCATTGTTAGTCATTTTAACTTGATGTGCTGAGTAGTGATGAGCGAACACTAAAATGCTTGGGTGCTCGTTACTCGAATCGAGCATGTCAGACTGCTCAGGTGTTCAACGCGAGCATCTCTGACTCCCAAGCCTCTCCTGACAACAATGCTGTAGGAGTATTACTCTACAGATTTATCAGGAAAAATGTTAGAAAACATTCTTTCATGTTTAATGACTTGTATATATGGGCAAAATTAAAAATACAGAAAAACTGCCTCCTCAACCCCTTAGGCTATGCTCACATACAGTGTTTTTGCTGCGTTTTTGCACTTTCTTGTTTCTTTCAATAGTGAAAAATCCATCCACTGGTAAATGAAATTTTAACATTTTACTAACTTATCTGAGCATGTGGTATGTGTGACATAAACACATCCTAATTTTTAATTAGGATGTGAAGGAGGGACTCTGAAACTCACAAAGTCTATGCGGACAATGCAAGAACTGCAAAAATTAGAGGCAAAAGGGACTCTGATACACCCTGTATTAGACATAAAGGAAGGTTTCTTACACATTCTTTTAAAATTTTTAGTTATTGGGACTCATAGACAAATAAAATGTATGCACTAAGTGTAAGGGCTGCTGAAAATTATAAGGATGGACTGTAATACACCCTGAAAAACACGTAAAAGAAGGCCTCAGAAAACATTTTTTTACTATTTGTAAGGAGTGGGACTCCTAGAATGGTACAGCTGATGCACTATGCGCAAGGGCTGCCAAAAATTAGAAGGAGAAACTGCAATACACTTTGGAAGAGATGTAGAGGAAGGCCTCAGAAAACATTTTTTTACTATTTCGAAGGAGTGTGACTCCTAGACTGGTAAAGCCAATGTACTATTTGCATGGGCTGAAGAACATTTTTAGTGTCCTCCTCCACCATATCTACAGTCATGATTCAACCCTCGCTCCTAATTTTTCAAGATTGTCTATGATGCCCTACTGCATAATTTTCAGAGGCCTACTTCTAAAATCCTTATAAATATCTATATATATCTATATCTATATATAGATCTATATATAGATATAGATATATATCAATATACAGTGGTGACCAAAAGTATTGGCACTCCTGCAATTCTGTCAGATAATACTCCGTTTCTTCCTGAAAATGATTGCAAACACAAATTCTTTGGTATTATTATCTTCACTTAATTTGTCTTCAATGAAAAAACACAAAAATAATTGACCTAAAGCCAAATTGGATATAATTCCACACCAAACCTAAAAAAGGGGGTGGACAAAAGTATTGGCACTGTTTGAAAAATCATGTGATGCTTCTCTAATTCGTGTAATCACCAGCACCTGTAACTTACCTGTGGCACCTAACAGGTGTTGGCAATAACTAAATGACACTTGCAGCCAGTTAACATGGATTAAAGTTAACTCAACCTCTGACCTGTGTCCTTGTGTGTACCACATTGAGCATGGAGAAAAGAAAGAAGACCAAAGAACTGTCTGAGGACTTGAGAAACCAAATTGTGAGGAAGCATGAGCAATCTCAAGGCTACAAGTCCATCTGTTCCTGTGTCTTCCGTGCGCAGTGTCATCAAGAAGTTTAAAGCCCATGGCACTGTAGCTAACCTCCCTAGATGTGGAAGGAAAAGAAAAATTGACGAGAGATTTCAACGCAAGATTTTGCGAATGGTGGATAAAGAACCTCGACTAACATCCAAACAAGTTCAAGCTGCCCTGCAGTCCTAGGGTACAACAGTGTCAACCCGTACTATCCATCTGCATCTGAATGAAAAGGGACTGTATGGTAGGATACCCAGGAAGACCCCACTTCTTACCCCGAGACATAAAAAAGCCAGGCTGGAGTTTGCCAAAACTTACCTGAGAAAGCCTAAAACGTTTTGGAAGAATGTTCTCTGGTCAGATGAGACAAAAGTCAAGCTTTTTGGGAAAAACCATCAACATAGAGTGTACAGGAAAAAAAAAGAGGCATTCAAAGAAAAGAACATGGTCCCTACAGTCAAACATGGTGGAGGTTCCCTGATGTTTTGGGTTGCTTTGCTGCCTCTGGCACTGGACTGCTTGACCGTGTGCATGGCATTATGAAGTCTGAAGACTGCCAACAAATTTTGCAGCATAATGTAGGGCCCAGTGTGAGAAAGCTGGGTCTCCCTCAGAGGTCATGGGTCTTCCAGCAGGACATTGACCCAAAACACACTTCCAAAAGCCCTATAAAATGGTTTGAGAGAAAGCATTGGAGACTTCTAAGGTGGCCAGCAATGAGTCCAGACCTGAATCCCATAGAACACCTGTGGAGAGATCTCAAAATGGCAGTTTGGAGAAGGCACCCTTCAAATATCAGGGACCTGGAGCAGTTTGCCAAAGAAGAATGGTCTACAATTCCAGCAGAGCATTGTAAGAAACTCATTGATGGTTACCGGAAGCGGTTGTTCGCAGTTATTTTGGCTAAAGGTCGTGCAACCAAGTATTAGGCTGAGGGTGCCAATACTTTTGTCTGGCCCATTTTTGGAGTTTTGTGTGAAATGATCAAGGATTTGATTTTTGCTTCATTCTCTTTTGTGTTTTTTTCCTTGCAAGCAAATTAAATGAAGATAAAAATAGCAAATAATTTGTGATTGCAATCATTTTCAGGAAGAAACTGAGTATTATCTGACAGAATTGCAGGGGTGCCAATACTTTTGGCCACCACGGTATATGTAGGATGTAGGAGGATTACAAAAAATTACAAAACAAGAACTGTATTCCCTTGTTTGGGTGGGAAGGGGTGCATGTTAATATGTTAATACACCAGAAATAAAAGAACATTTTATTTGACTTTAGTTTAGAAGACACCATTGGTGTTAGTGGGGCATTCTATGACATTGTTAGAAGTGGAACATTAGAAATGTAACTAGGGCACTTTATATCACCATTATTTTGAAAATTAAATGTACAGATAAGTTGCTATATATCTTTCTACATCATTAAGGGAACCAGATCACTATGGTAAATTGGGGCCAGCTTTGAATATTTGCTCAGTGTCCTTTTCACTTGCTATAAATGTAAACTATGTTATTAGAACATTCCTGTTTCTCAGTCATATAATTTCCAGGCCTCACACATTCAGAAACCTTGCAATAAGCCACAGTTTTCTGCAAGTGTCATGTAAAGTATTTATCCGAATTTTGGATGGTCTCAATGATCTGTAAAATTGCAATTACACTATGCGATCTGCGCTGCTAAGTGGCCACAAATTGGCAACATGTTGGACAATTGGTGTTTTTAAATAGCCTGTTTAGACAGTCAGACTGCATAATAATCTGTGCACAGAATGATCAGTAATAGATCGTTCTGTGTGCATAGGCTTCCATTGTTCTCGACAGCGCAGATACTGTTTATGCAGGACGATGTTATGCTCAGAGCGATAATTTTTCTATGTCAACCAACAGATCATGTCACCTGATGAAGGAGCATTTTGCTCTCTCCCCGGGTGATCAGCAACCTGTTTACACTGTAAAGTTATAAGAAAAAGAGCATATTTATAAACACAATAATCATGTAGTTTAAATGCACCTTAAGCTGGTTGGTCAGATCAGGTTCAGCCCCACTATAAAACCTCATTCAGATGTCCATATATCACATACATATCCTGTTAAGAGTTTTTCATGGACACATACCTATGGATCTCTTCACATGTGTCTGCAAAAAAATCTCAGACACCTGTCCATTGTTAAAAAGTATCCCCCTCTCCCCGCACATGCCTGGATGTCAGTCACAGTGCTGTGGACATGCTCCTCCCGCGCAGTGGCATTGATGGAAAGAGGTCCTCGACTAGTCCCTTGTCTGCAGGCAGGGAGAGCAGGGACAATTAAACTTAGGCTGGTTATACATTTGCGTCTTTGTGCCCAGCGTTTCATCCGCATGCGTCATGCATTCATATATTTAACATGGTGTACGCAGGGACATGCATTTGCATCAGTTCGCATGCGTTTGCATACGCATGCGTCTTTTCGCGGTGTGTGGAAGTGTCCGGTGAACACAGCATGTTGCATTTTTAGAGGCGTCAATTATGCGCCGCCATACGCATGCGGATAGAGTGCGTCAAAACAACGCATTTCTGTCTATGGGAATGCAAGCATACGCAAGGACATGCGTATGCTTTGCGTTCGATATGCATGCATACTTTTAATGAGTATGGCCTGGAAGTGATACACCACCTGCTAATTGTCAGCCCTATAAAAGTAAGTGTGGACACTGCAAGGTCTTTACTCTCTGGCCTCTGCGGATGTGAGCATTAGCCTGATTTGTAAGTATGGAAGCTTTGAAAATGTCTGCCTGTCTCTGCAGTCTTTACTCTGTACTAATTATTTTTTTTTATTGCTTGTAGACTGTCTGCTGCTGCAGTCCTTCTACTGCGGTCCTTGTGCTCTGATCCTGGTGCTCCGGTCCTGCTGGTGCCGTCCTGGTGCTGCCGTTGGACTACAGGCTGTAAGTATTGGTGTCAATTTTTTTTTGTTTTTTTCTTTTGCTCTCGACAAGTTTAATTTTTCTTCTCTGTTTTCTGTAGTTGTTTCACTTGTGCTGCCGTCCCTGGTGCTCCAATCCTGCTGGTGCCGTCCTGGTGCTGCCGTTGGACTACAGGCTGTAAGTATTGGTGTCAAATTTTTTTTTGTTTTTTGTTTTGCTTTTGACAAGTTTAATTTTTCTTCTCTGTTTTCTGTAGTGTTTCACTTGTGCTGCTGTCCCTGGTGCTCCAGTCCTGCTGCTGCCATCCCTGTTGCTGTGCTGCCTGACTGCTGGGCTGTTGGACTACTGCCTGTAATGTAAGTATTGGTGTCTTTTTTTTTCTTTTTTTGGCTCTTAATAAGTTTAATTTTTCTTCTCTGTTTTCTGTAGTGTTTCACTTGTGCTGCTGCCTGCAATTACAACATATCCTCAAGTGAATCATCCCATGGTGGACATGACAGTGATTATGTAAGCACATTTGATATACTGTTTGGAATGTATTGACTGTCAATACTATACATGTGAATCATGTATTTTTTTTACAGGTACCTGACAGTGGGGAAGAGCAGCAGCAGTCAAGTGGAAATGAATCTTCCCAGAGTCGTTGGCCTCAAGCTTCTGAGAAGGAAAGACGTGGTGTAAGTATTGTTTACATTATCAGAGTTGATAATGAATTTTTTGTCAATTTTACTTACCAATTTTTTTTTCTATTTTTTCTATAGGTTCCACAATGTGATCGCAAACCAGAGATCGATAATGACATTCTTATTCAATCAGTGCAAGAGCGAGCAGCATTGTGGGACCCCCGTGATCAGAATCATTCCGACTTAGTCTTGAATGGAGGTCTCTGGGAAGTGGCAAGATCGCTGCTGGATGATAGGGACCGTGCCATGCCACATTCCAGAAAGGATTTTTGTAAGTATTTCAATGTGGTCTGATGCGGCAGTGAACCTGAAAATGTATGTGCCACTGTTGGAGTGGCCCTTCATCGACAAGCAAACGAACCAGCCCAATCCCAGTCATCCACCAGCGATGGAGCAACCAGGCAGGCTTCACAGACTGGGGATCAGGCAACTGGTCCATCGAGTTTTCCTCTCTCCTGGCCCTCTACCACTGCTTTATTTGGGTCTGCTCGTCAGTGGCAGAGGGCCTGGGGGAGGCAAGTCTTGCCTGAGTTTGAGTACTTAGGGTCGATCTTCCGAGATGGGAACAAGGCGATTGTAGACAGAATGGATAGTGGGTTCACTCTGTTGCACACAGTATTTCAGGACTTCAAAAAAAGCCTTGACTACCTTGAAGCCAACCAAGAGAGACCGGCGCGGCATTTTTTTTTCCTCTATGGAATGGTGCGTGACGGAAAATCTACCACCTGATCTCCAGCTGAGTGTGATGCAGGCCTGCCAAGTTGCTTACAACCAGGCATTACAGGAACAAGAAAAAGGCAGTCGATAAGGTCTAATAAAATAAGAACTTTATTCAAAAATATCTAAAATAACAGATGGAATGACATAACTGGGGGACATAACATCTCATGGTGCGCATGATACATAAACATGGACTATAAGCACAGCAGGATCACCGCAAATATGATATACTATGGTCAGCCACCTAAGGGAATGATTAACTACCATCACAGAGACATCATGTGGTGCCAATTGTACAAAGAAATAGACAGCATGTGCTGGGAAAATAGATAATATAAAGGCATACACAAATGAACCAATACAGGTGGTGGCAGAGGTGGAGATAGATATTTACCAAAGTAATGCGTAGGTCCGCTGGCGAACAGTGGGGAGGGCTGTTCGCCAGCGGACCTACGCATTACTTTGGTAAATATCTATCTCCACCTCTGCCACACCACCTGTATTGGTTCATTTGTGTATGCCTTTATATTATCTATTTTCCCAGCACATGCTGTCTATTTCTTTGTACAATTGGCACCACATGATGTCTCTGTGATGGTAGTTAATCATTCCCTTAGGTGGCTGACCATAGTATATCATATTTGCAGTGATCCTGCTGTCCTTATAGTCCATGTTTATGTATCATGCGCACCATGAGATGTTATGTCCCCCACTTATGTCATTCCATCTGTTATTTTAGATATTTTTGAATAAAGTTCTTATTTTATTAGACCTTATCGACTGCCTTTTTCTTGTTTCTGGTTATGTCTGTAGCAGTTGGTCTTTAACCCCTTCACCCCCAAGGGTGGTTTGCACGTTAATGACCGGGCCAATTTTTACAATTCTGACCACTGTCTCTTTATGAGGTTATAACTCTGGAACGCTTCAACGGATCTGCGCGATTCTGAGATTGTTTTCTCGTGACATATTGTACTTTACGTTAGTGGTAAAATTTCTTCGATATACCTTGCGTTTATTTTTGAAAAAAATGCAAATATGGCGAAAATTTTGAAAATTTTGCAATTTTCAAACTTTGAATTTTTATTCCCTTAAAACAGAGAAATATGTCACACAAAATAGTTAAGAAATAACATTTCCCACATGTCTACTTTACATCAGCACAATTTTGGAATCAAAATTTTTTTTTCTTAGGAAATTATAAGGGTTAAAAGTTGACCAGCGATTTCTCATTTTTACAACAAAATTTACAAAGCCATTTTTTTTAGGGACCACCTCCTATTTGAAGTCACTTTGAGGGGTCTATATGGCAGAAAATACCCAAAAGTGACACCATTATAAAAACTGCACCCCTCAAGGTACTCAAAACCACATTCAAAAAGTTTATTAACCCTTCAGGTGCTTCACAGTAACTAAAGCAACGTGGAAGGAAAAAATGAATATTTAACTTTTTAGCCACAAAAATGATCTTTTACAAACTTTTTTTTTATTTCACAAGGGTAAAAGAAGAAAATGGACACATAAAGTTGTTGTGCAATTTCTCCTGAGTACGCCAATACCCCATAAGTGGGGGAAAACCACTGTATGTGTGCACAGCAGAGCTCATAAGGGAAGGAGCGCCGTTTGACTTTTTCAAACTAAAATTGGCTGGAATTGAGATTGGACGCCATGTCGCGTTTGGAGAGCCCCTGATGCGCCTAAACAGTGGAAACCCCCCACAAGTGACACCATTTTGGAAACTAGACCCCCTAAGGAACTTATCTAGATCTGTTGTGAGCACTTTGAATCCCCAAGTGTTTCACAAAATTTTGTAATGCCTGGGTGTGAAAAAAAAAGAAACAATTTTCCACAAAAATGATTATTTAGTCCCAAATTTTTGATTTTTACCAAGGAAATTGGACCCCAAAAGTTGTTGGCCAATTTGTCCTGAGTACGCTGATACCCAATATGTGGGGGGGGAAACTGTTTGGGCGCACGGCAGGGCTTGGAAAGGAAGTAGTAACGTTTTGGAATGCAGACGTTGATGGGGGTCATGTTCCGTTTGCAGTGCCCCAGATGAGCCTAAACAGTAGAAACCCCCCACAAGTGACCACATTTTGGAAACTAGACCCCCTAAGGAACTTATCTATAGCTTTGGTGAGAACTTTGAACCCCCAAGTGCTTCACACAAGTTTATAATGCCCGGGCATGAAAATAAAAAATCCTATTTTTTTCCCACAAAAATTATTTTTAGTCACTAATTTTTTATTTTCCCAAGGGTAACAAGAGAAATTGGACCACAAAAGTTGTTGTCCAATTTGTCCTGAGTACGCTGATACCCAATATGTGGGGCGGAACCACTGTTTGGGCGCACGGCAGAGCTCGGAATGGAAGGAGCACCATTTGGCTTTTTCCAACCAAAATTGGCTGGATTTGAGACTGGATGCCATGTTGCATTTGGAGAGCCACTGATGTGCCTAAACAGTGGAAACCCCCCACAAGTGACCCCATTTTGGAAACTAGACCCCCTAAGGAACTTATCTAGATCTTTGGTGAGCAATTTGAACCCCCAATTGCTTCACACAAGTTTATAACGTAGAGCCGTAAAATTAAAAAATCATATTTTTTCCACAAAAATGATCTTTTCACCCCAATTTTTATTTTCCCAAGGGTAACAAGACTCCAAAAGTTATTGTGAAATTTGTCCTGAGTACGCTGATACCCTATATGTGGGGGTAAACCACTGTTTGGGTGCATGGCAGAGTTTGGAAGGGAAGGAGTGCCGTTTGACTTTTTCAACGCAGAATTGGCTGGATGCCATGTCGTGTTTGGAGAGCTCCTGATCTGCCTAAACAGTGGAAACCCCCCACAAATGACACCATTTTGGAAACTAGACCCCTCAAGGAACTTATCTAGATGTGTGGTGAGCACTTTGAACCCCCAAGTGCTTCACAGAAGTTTATAACGTACAGCCGTAAAATAAAATTATTTTTTTTTTTTTACAAAAATGATTTTTTCGTCCCCAATATTTTATTTTCACAAGGGTAACAGGAGAAATTGGACCCCAAAAGTGATTGTCCAATTTGTCCTGAGTACGCTGATACCCAATATGTGGGAGAAAACTACTGTATGGGTACACGTTGGGGCTCGGAAGGGAAGTAGTGACGTTTTGGATTGTAGACTTTGATGGAATGGTCTGGGGGCGTCATGTCGCATTTGGAGAGCCCCTGATGTGCCTAAACAGTGGAAACCCCCCACAAGTGACCCCATTTTGGAAAATAGACCCCACAAGGAACTTATCTAGATGTGTGGTGAGCGCTATGAAGCCCCAAGTGCTTCACAGAAGTTTATAGCGTACAGCCGTAAAAACAAAAAATTTTTTTTTTTACAAAAATTATTTTTTTCGCCCCCAATATTTTATTTTCACAAGGGTAACAGGAGAAATTGGACCCCAAAAGTTGTTGTCCAATTTGTCCTGAGTACGCTGATACCCAATATGTGGGAGAAAACTACTGTATGGGTACACATTGGGGCTCGAAATGGAAGTAGTGACGTTTTGGATTGCAGACTTTGATGGAATGCTCTGGGGGCGTCATGTCGCATTTGGAGAGCCCCTGATGTGCCTAAACAGTGGAAACCCCCCACAAGTGACCCCATTTTGGAAAATAGACCCCACAAGGAACTTATCTAGATGTGTGGTGAGCACTTTGAACCCCTAAGTGCTTCACAGAAGTTTATAACGAACAGCCGTAAAAATAAAAAATATATTTTTTTTTTACAAAAATTATTTTTTTCGCCCCCAATATTTTATTTTCACAAGGGTAACAGGAGAAATTGGACCCAAAAAGTTGTTGTCCAATTTGTCCTGAGTACGCTGATACCCAATATGTGGGAGAAAACTACTGTATGGGAACACGTTGGGGCTCGGAAGGGAAGTAGTGACGTTTTGGATTGTAGACTTTGATGGAATGGTGTGGGGGCGTCATGTCGCATTTGGAGAGCCCCTGATGCGCTTAAACAGTGGAAACCCCCCACAAGTGACCCCATTTTGGAAAATAGACCCCACAAGGAACTTATCTAGATGTGTGGTGAGCGCTATGAAGCCCCAAGTGCTTCACACAAGTTTATAACGTACAGCCGTAAAAACAAAAAAAATCATTTTTTTTTTTTAAAAAAATGATATTTTTGCCCCCAGTTTTTTATTTTCTCAAGGGTAACGGAAGAAATAGGACAAATTGCACAATAACTCTTAGGGTCCAGAGTACGCTGATACCCTATGGGGGAGTAAACTACTGTTTGGGCGCATGGTAGAGCTCAGAAGGGAAGGATCACCGTTTGACTTTTTCAACGCAGAATTGGCTGGAATTGAGATCAGACGTCATGTCACATTTGGAGAGCCCCTGATGTGCCTAAACAGCGGAAACCCCCCAATTCTAACTCCAACCCTAACCTCTACACACCCCTAAACCCTAGTCCCAACCCTAACCACAAACGTAACCCTAACACACCCCTATCCCTAATCCCAACCATAACCCTAATACTAACTTTAGCGCCAACCCTAACCCTAACTTTTGCCGCAACCCTAACCTTAACCATAACCCTAATGGGAAAATGGAAATAAATACATTTTTGTAATTATATTATTTTTCCCTAACTAAGGGGGTGATAAAGGGGGTTTGATTTACTATTTATAGCGGGTTTTTATGATTGGCAGCTGTCACGCTAAAAGACGCTTTTTATTGCAAAAAATAGTTTTTGCATCACCACATTTTGAGAGCTATAATTTTTGCATATTTTGGCCCACAGAGTCATGTGAGGTCTTATTTTTTGTGGTACGAGTTGACGTTTTTATTGGTACCATTTTTGAGCACGTGACATTTTTTGATCGCTTTTTATTTCGATTTTTGGGAGGTTGGAATGAACAAAAATCAGCAATTCATGAATTTCTTTTGGGGGAGGCGTTTATACCGTTCCGTGTGTGGTAAAATTGATAAAGCAGTTTTATTCTTCGGGTCAGTACGATTACGGCGATACCTCATTTATATAGTTTTTTTATGTTTTGGCGCTTTTATAGAATAAAAACAATTTTATAGAAAAAATAATTATTTTTGCATCGCTTTATTCTGTGAGCTATAACTTTTTTATTTTTTCGCTCATGATGCTGTGTGATTGCTCGTTTTTTGCGGGACAAGATGACGTTTTCAGCGGTGCTATGTTTATTTATATCCGTCTTTTTGATCGCGTGTTATTCCACTTTTTGTTCAGCGGTATGATGATAAAGCACTGATTTTTTGCTTTGTTTTTATTTATTTTTTTTAAGGGGTTCACTAAAGGGGTTAACTAGTGGGACAGTTTTATAGGGGGGGTCGTTACGGACGCGGCGATACCAAATATGTGTACTTTTATTGTTTTATTTTTTTTATTTACAGGAAAAAATGAATTTATTGGGGAATATTTTTTTTTTTTTACTTAGAATCATAGAATCATAGAATGGTAGAGTTGGAAGGGACCTCCTGGGCCTTCTGGTCCAACCCCCTGCTCAAAGCAGGATTCTCTAAATCATCCCAGACAGATGTCTATCCAACCTCTGTTTGAAGACTTCCATTGAAGGAGAACTCACCACCTCTTGTGGTAGCCTGTTCCACTCATTGATCACCCTAACTGTCAAAAAGTTTTTTCTAATATCTAATCTGTGTCTCCTCCCATTCAGTTTCATCCCATTGCTTCTAGTCTTTCCTTGTGCAAATGAGAATAAAGATGATCCTTCTACAATGTGACAGCCCTTGAGATATTTGTAGACAGCTATTAAGTCTCCTCTCAGTCTTCTTTTTTGCAAGCTAAACATTCCCAAATCCTGCAACCGTTCCTCATAGGACATGGTTTGCAGACCGGTCACCATTCTGGTGGCTCTTCTCTGAACTTGCTCCAGTTTGTTGATGTCTTTTTTAAAATGTGGTGCCCAAAACTGGACACAGTATTCCAGATGAGGTCTGACCAAAGAGGAGTAGAGGGCAATAATGACCTCACGTGATCTAGACTGTATGCTTCTGTTGATACATCCTAGAATTGCATTTGCCTTTTTTGCTGCTGCATCACACTGTTGACTCATGTTAAGTCTGTGATCAATTAGTATACCCAAGTCTTTTTCACATGTGCTGTTACTTAGCCCTATTCCTCCCATTTTGTATATGCTTTTTTCATTTTTATTGCCAAGATGTAGTACTTTGCATTTTTCCCTGTTAAAATCCATTCTGTTAGTTGCTGCCCACTGCTCCAGTTTATGTATATCTTTTTGAATCCTCTCTCTCTCTTCTCTAGTATTAGCTACCCCTCCTAGCTTTGTGTCATCAGCAAATTTGATCAGTTTACCCTCAATTCCTTCATCTAAATCATTGATAAAGATGTTGAACAATACAGGGCCCAAAACAGAGCCTTGTGGTACCCACTTGAGACATTCTTCCAACTGGATGTGCAGCCATTTACAACCACTCTTTGGGTCCGATCACTAAGCCAGTTATGAATCCACCTAACAGTTGCCTTGTCCATTCCATACTTAGTCATTTTTTCAATAAGGATTGTGTGAGATACTTTGTCAAATGCTTTGCTGAAGTCAAGATATACTATATCTACAGCATTTCCCTGATCCACCCAGTCAGTGATTTTGTCATAGAAGGAAATTAAGTTAGTCTGACAAGACTTATTAGTTACAAACCCATGCTGACTCTGTTTAATCACTTCATTCTTATCCAGGTACTTGCATACATGTTCTTTAATAATTTGTTCAAAGATCTTTCCTGGTATAGAAGTCAGACTCACCGGCCTGTAGTTCCCTGGGTCCACCTTCTTCCCCTTTTTGAAGATAGGAACAACATTTGCTCTTCTCCAGTCTTCTGGGACTTCTCCTGTTCTCCAAGAATTTTCAAAGATTATGGACAGTGGTTCAACAATTTCTTCTGCTATCTCCTTCAGTACTCTGGGGTGTAATTCATCTGGACCTGGAGACTTGAATTCATTTAGGTTAGCTAAGTGTTTCCTCACTGTCTTTCTGTTTATAGATATCCTGGATTCTTCTATTCCTTTAATAGGACAGTGAAGATCAGTTGATGTTGCATTTCCTTTCTGAGAGAAAACAGATGCAAAATAGGAATTTAAAAGTTCAGCCTTCTCAACATCCTGACTTACCATTTCATCATTTTCATCCTGTAAAAATCCTATAGCATCTTTGACTTTTCTTTTACTTTTGACGTATCCCCAAAATCCTTTTTTGTTGCTTTTGACGTCACTTGCAAGCCTTAATTCATTGTCAGCTTTAGATAATCTGATTTGTGCCCTGCAGGTTCTGCAGACGGCATTATATTCTTCTTTAGATATGCCTCCCTCTTTCCATTTGATAAACATTTCTTTCTTCCTTTTTAGCATGTGTTTAAGTTCTATGTTCATCCATCCTGGTTTCCTTAAATGCTTCCCATTCTTCCCTCTTTTTGGAATTGTTAACGATTGTGCTTTGAGAATCTCATTTTTCAAGATTTTCCATCCTTCCTGGACAATTTTGTCCTTAAGGATATCCAGCCATTGGATCCCTCCAATTCTCTTTCTGAGTTCCTTAAAATCTGCCTTTCTGAAATCTAACCTTGACGTCTGAGTCTTCACAGGTCTTCCTCCTCTTGTTATCCAAAATTCTAAAATAGCATGGTCACTACCTCCTAGAGTCCCAGCCACTCTTACCTCCTCCACCATTTCCTCCCTGTTTATGAGGATTAGATCCAAGGTAGCAGATCCCCTTGTTTTCTCCATTACCTTTTGGAAGATAAAGTTGTCAGCAAGAGAGGATAAGAATTTCCTGGACCTGTTAGTTTTGCCTGAGAGAGATTCCCAACAAATGTCTGGATAGTTGAAATCTCCCATGACCACTATGTCATATTTTTTGGAGAACTTGGCCATTTGATGCATAAAGAGTTCATCCATATCTTCAGCTTGCACAGGTGGCCTGTAGTAAATGCCTACAATGGTGTCCTTTCCATTGTTCTGTCCTTGTATTCTTACCCAAACAGTTTCCACAGAACTCCTAGTCTCTGAAGCGTCAAACTCTGTGCAGATATACACTTTTCTAACATACAATGCAACACCTCCTCCTCGTTTATCAAGTCTGTTTCTTGCAAATAATTTGTATCCTTCTAGCCTTGTATTCCAATCATGTGTATCGTCCCACCAAGTCTCAGTGATTCCAATGACATCATATTTCTTCTCCTGCGTTAGTAGCTCCAGTTCTCCTTGTTTGTTGCCCATGCTTTGTGCATTCGTATAGAAACACTTTAGTTTGTGATTGGTTTCTCTTCCTTCAATATTTTTATTATGTAAATTTTTTGGAACTTATTTTGGAATTTTTTTTTTACACGTTTATTTTTATTTTTTTTACTTTTTTACATTGTCCCAGGGTGGGATATCACTGTAAAATGTGAGATCGCTGGTCTCACAGTGTGCACAGCACTCTGTGAGACCAGCGATCTCACAGGCAGCGCTGCAGCTTCTCAGTGCCTGATCACATCGCGCTGTTCTGAGGGTCTCAGGGGGGCGCGCAGGGAGCGCTCTCCCTGCGCGATGCCCCCCTGTGCCCCCAGTACACCACGATCATGTTTGATCGCGGTGTGCAAGGGGTTAATGTGTCGGGAGCGGTCCGTGACCGCTCCTGGCACACAGTCCCGGGTGTCAGCTGTGATAATCAGCTGACACCCGGCGGCGATCAGCTGCGCTCCCCCCAGGAGCGCAGCTGATCGCTATGACGTACTATCCCGTCCATGGTCAGATTGTCACGGGTTTTATGGACGGGATAGTACGTCTAATGTCAGAGAGGGGTTAATGTCCATAGGCATCCATGTTTCTGGTATTTATTTCTGGTTAATTTTCTAGATAGTATCACAGATTATACCATTGATGTATTTTGCCAATGTCACTATCCTTATATTAAACCAGGCATTACAGCAGCTGTCCCGATAGCAGCAGGTACCACCTTCCTTCCATGCAGGTCAACAAGGGCCAGCACAGCAGCAGTAGCATAATCCTCCAGCACCTTTCAACACCTCACAAGGACTAGGATACCCGTCGGCTCAACCAGCGCAAGTGACGTTTCCACCACCACCGCTGGACATTAGGACAGTACCCAGCTTCACCACACAGCCCCGTTCAAGTGCCACCATGCAGTGGAGTGAAGGCATGCCATCTACATCTCTGCCAAGTGCAGCACCCCAGGACCGGAGCCAAGCAAAACGGCTAGGAACCAGCAAAGCCTCATGGAAAAAAACTTTGAAGAAATCCAACCCACTACCTCAATCCTCACCCGTCCTCCCACCTCAACCCTCACCAGTCCTCCCACCTCATCACTCACCTGTCCTACCACCTCAAGCCTCAACTGTCCCTGATTGTCCGTTTCCAAGTGTGTCCCCACCTTATGCTCCCTCTGTCCCTTCCAATTTTTCAATCCCGTCCAATGTGTCAATGCCTTCCAATTTGTCAATCTCTTCCACTTTGTTTGCTTCTCTTAATGTGTCCTCTTCCCCAATGTTTCATCTGCTTCCAATGTGTCTGACCCACTCTTCCAAGTATCTGCCACTTCCCCTGTAACCGCTACCCCAACCACTCCTAGCCAATCATCCCAGCCCAACAACCCCCAGGTTCAAAATGTCAGACCATTGAGCAGAACAAGAAGCAGACATTGCAGACATTAATTTTTTTTCAAAAATTTATTAATGTTGAACTAAACATTGTTTTTAGTTTTGTTAATAAAACACTTTTTTGGTTTCACAATCACTGTCTTTTATTTATGTCTTTATTTAAACATGTGTATAGTAATGGGTGTTACACTCAAGGGGTTTTGTTAAGGTGTTATGTAAGCAAATATAACAGGTACAAACATAACAAGTACATTTCACTTACACCATTTCACCTTGCCATGCCACATGTCCAATATCAGACACAAAGTAGGCAGAAAATGTATATCTTGTTTGGACAACTGCCACTGTAGTCCTCATAGTGTGATGGTGGTAATCATGCAATGTGATAGTAGCAGGTTCCTCTAGGTTGGGTCAATTTTTAGCCATGATGTAGTTGTGAAGAACCAAACACGCCTTTACAACCTGATCAATAGTGTCAATTTTAAGAATAATGGATGTTCCCAAACTGCGCCATTTTGACACCAGCATTCCAAAGGCGCACTGAACAGTTCTTCATGCCCTTGTTAATCTGTAGTTAAAAATCCTTTTTGTGTGATTCAAGTCCCGACTTGAGTATGGTTTGATGAGGTTGGCATACATTTGGAACGCCTCATCCCCAACAACAACAAAAGGCATTGACGGTCCATCTGTGTTGGGAAGAGGTCGTGGCTGCGGAAAATTAAAATCCCATACAGACGTTGGCCCATGTCAGAGTTTTTGAAAGTCTGCGAGTCGTTTCATCATCCAAACGAGCCAATGTCCACGGCAACAAATCTACACTCAGCATCTGCAATAGCCATTAAGACTATAGAAAGTTATTTTTTATAATTGTAATACTGTGATCCACTGCCAGCAGGTTTAACAATCCTAATATGTTAGCCGTCTACAGCCCCCAAATATTTGGGAAAATTACAAATTTCCATGAATTTGGCAGCATTTTCCATCCATAGTTCAGTTGTGGGTTGGGGAGGAATTCTTGGTGCAGAACCTCACATAAAACACGGTGTTGTGAACACTTTTGATCTGGCTTCTGAGTTTGAGCTCCCTCTGGTGGTTGCTGCTGGTAATGGAGCTGGTCTGGCTGACAGAAATCAATCACCTGAAGAGGATGATTGGAGATCAGGTGTTACTGACTGGAGAGATATATGTGAGCAGCCTTCCCTCAATTGATGCCGGTGATTTCGTTTTCTTCCTGAGCCTTCTGGAAGTCTGCTTGCTACCTGCTTTGTCCTGCATCTTTCAGATAAGTTATTTGTCTGTTTTACTCTGTGGCATTTTTTCCCATTTGCTTTTCTCTGTTCTCTGCCTTGCTGGTGTGAGTTCAGCCAAGTTCCCTGCTGGGACCTGTGCTGGACTCTGTTTTCATTTGCCACAGCTTTGGTCAGTCTTTTCTGAATTTCTAGTTCCCTGTTATTCCAGTATCTGTTGTTTTGCGTCCAGTTCGCACCAGAGTTCTGATTTAGTGGGGAAGAGGTCGTGTGGCCTCAGTATTTTTGCATATCAGATGTGTTCGAATTTTTCTTAGGGGTTTTTGCTGGATTGCAGACAGTATCCTTTCCTGTCCTGTTCTATCCAGACAGTTTGGGCCCGAGCATTTGCTCACTCTATTTTCTGCCTGTGTTTTGTGCTTCATCTGTCTCACTGGCAATATATGTTGCTGGGCTTTCTATTCCTTTGGGGCTCTACTCTGGGGCAGTTTAGCTTTCCCCTTTCTCTTTTTAGGCTTAGTTAACTCTTTGTCTGTGTCGAGGCATCTAAGGCATCGTAGGTACGTCCCACGGCTAATTCTAGTTGTGTTGTCAGTTTAGGGGTCTTCAATCCGCTAAGTTACCAACCTCTCTGGATGTCTGGTTGCCTAGCCTATTTCGTTATTATCCTCCTCGGTTATCGAATCATAACAGCACGGCATGTTTCACCAACAATCCTAGAAAGCGTGGATACTTCAATCCTGAATTGGAAATGTAATTGTGATAATGTCTCTCCAGTAACTAGGAATCTGCAGAAAAGAAAATGAGAAACAAAAATCAGTACACTGCTTAGGGTTAGGGATAGGGTTAGGAATAGGGATAGGGTTAGGGTTATTTGTGACAGGAGTTTATTTTTCAACACTACGTACCTCAGGGTGACCAAGAGACATTCCTCAGCAGGAATTACTCGACTGAGCTGTGTGTCCTGCTTGCTGATGGATCCTCTGACATGTTGCAGCAAGTCATGGAAGCTGTGTTGTGACATTCTTGTGTAATCAAAAAATTTCTCCGGGTTTTCACACAGCTCAGTATACAATGATTGGTAGGCTCCATGGCTCCCTCGGACTTGGACAATGGGGTGTTGCCAGTACCGACAACGACGTCTTCTCCGTCTTTCTTTTCTTTTTTGTTCTTGACAAGCCACAGCAAAAGGAAGAGCCAGTTTCAAAGACAAATACAAATTAAGCATGAAGCTCTCTGTCAGCTAGAAACAGCATCAAAAGACTAGGATTTCATCAGTGCCGTGTGTCTATATATAGAAATCCCATGAGACACACCCATAGGGTCTCTGGTGTCAAGGCAATTGTACTGGCAAAGCATTGGGAATATCGAACGCTTGCGCATAAAAATGTAAACGCATGAAAAAACGCATACCAAGGCATGCACAAGCAACGTTTTTTTGGGCATCTTGCGAAAGATGATGCAGATAAAAAACGCTGCGTTTGCATGCGTTTTTGCATGCGTATGTGCATACAGATGATACGTTGCGCACACAAACGCAAATGTGAACCTAGCCTAAGTCTGCCGGCAGTTTTTGCCACCTCATTTGAGAGCAGCATGGATTAGGAAAAGAGACCCTGAATCCAGCGATGTATCACTTAGATTACTGGGTGCAGCAGTTCTGGAACAGTAAGAGTTTTTAGATATAGCATGTAGCAGTGCTCTAAAAGCTAACCCTGCCCACACCACACTCTCTATGTACATAGTATATTGTCAGGGAGCTGCTTATCACAGGAGGGGTGGAGTTAGACTAGCAATCGTGTACCAGTTAATTTTAAAGGGAATCTGTAACCCCATTTTTCGACCATCAGCTGTCGCGGCTCCGGCGCAGGCGCACTGCTCTGCCCTGGTGAGGGCAGAGCAGAGAACTTTGGGGGGCGCAGGCACCAGGAAAGGTCAAAGAGGTCCGGCGCCTGCGCACTGCAGTACTCTGCTCTGCCCTCACCAGGGCAGAGCAGTGCGCCTGTCCCGGAGCTGCGACAAGAAGCTAAGAAGAGGAGGGGAGGCGCCGGACTGGACCGCGACGCCCATCGGACCGGACCGGACGGCGGACCGCCCCTGGGTGAGTATAATATAACTCGTTTTTCTTCTCTTTCAGGTGACGTCGGGGGCTTATCTACAGCATTCCAGAATGTTGTTGATAAGCCCCTGATGGCGGCGGCCGCAGCTGATGGTCGAAAAATGGGGTGACAGATTCCCTTTAAGCAATGATAATGTCCTAGGGATAAAACCTTCACTGTAAGTAAATAACAGCACACAGCTTGATAATTGACACATCATTGATTTCAGTGTTTTAACCTCTACTACATAATGTCCTCAGATTACATAGGAGAAACCTGCTGTCAGATTATCTTTAAACACTGCACTTAGGGCTAATACAAGTTAAAGAGAATATTAGAAAGTCGATAAAGCGCTTCTAATACCTTCTAGGGGTAATATTTGATGACAGCTTCCTTTTAACATTGTAATAGATAGATTTATTTAATTTATTTTTTGTTTCATACATGAAAATCAATGATGAAACACTGATGGGAAAAACTGAAACACTGATGAAAATCTGATCCAATACACTGATGACACTCGGAACGTTTTTTGCATACGAGAAAAATCCCTGACCTCTGAATGAGGCCTAAAAGTTGTTAATAAGGTCACTGCTCTATGCTGAACATTAATTAAATAAAATACCACCAAATTGTGTCAATTTCCCCTTTCAAACACTTTTGAAATCCATTACTTCACTCATACATATAAATAAAGGAAAGGAAGCTGCATTTGAAATGTTTCCGCATTCATGCTAGTCTCTAATGATTCTGTTATCCCAAAAAATGACCTGTTTAGAAGAAATCAAACAATAATTCAAATGAAATACAAATGTAATAATGTCACCTCTGACACCAGTATATATTACAATTATAGCAGCTGTGATGTTCCCAGAATCAGGATCACAGTGCACTACAGTACAGAAATGCCCCGAGGAAGCAGACTGTCGTCTTTAGATCTTTTATAACTGACACTGTCTGAAGCACAAGGCTTTAATGAAAACATGACACAGTGCTACTTACTGTATATCAGTCGCTGATACATTGCAAGGATTTAAATAACAGTGGAAGCAGAAACTACTATTATCTAAGCATTCCACGCCGGAGTCTAGACGTGCAGGCTGCCGGCAACGTTATTCTGCTGTTTGATGGGGGTGAAAGGAAATATTTCCATTGAACGGAGGACATGATAAAAGAGAATACTTATTGTTCATTCATTGGTGAAATTCAAGCCCGGCAGTCTGCTGGAGACATATTCTGATAGCAAAGCCAGCATGGAGGATAGGCTTAACGCAAAGGCAATTATTACTGTAATATATTCAGCTAATCATGTCATGTAGAACAAGTTTTTAAACTTCTGAAGAGTACTAGTTGTATTTATGTCATTTAATTTTTCCGTTTTTTGTCTTTTCCTACACTCCTCCTTCCAAGAACCATAACTTAGTCTTTTTCAGTCAGCATACCCATACGAAAGCTTCTATTTTTCACAATTAGTTGTAGTTTTCAATGACATCATTCATTTTATCATTTAATGAACTGAAAAGCAGGGAAAAATCAAGGAGGTAAAAAAAGAGAATGGAAAAACTAGTGGTAAAGTTGATTTTTTTTACAGTATTCATTGTGTGGTAAAAATGACATGGCAATATGGTTCTTCAGGTCTGGAAATTTTTTTTCATGAAAAAATAATGCTAAACTTTGTATAACACAAGATTTGTTTAGTGTCATCATTTTCTGAGACCCTTTTCCATCAATGGACCTGGATGAAGACTTGATTTTCCCTTGGCAAGGTGTCATTTTTATTGATAAATTTTGGGGTACTTGCATTTTAAATTATTTTTACTGTTTTTCTTTTAAGGAAGGTGCAGAGAAAAAAAATGCAAATCTAGAGTTTCAGTTCTTTTTTGCTGTATGGTATTTATCATATGGGTTAAAAATGTTATGTTTTCACGGATCAGACTTTTACTGAAAAATATGAGCATAACTCTGACTGAAAGCTGTAACATATCCCACTGTATAAATATTCAATGTAATACGTGCATTAGACAGTCTCCTACCCGTCACATCACACATTAGATGGTACAGCTCCTGTGTGATGATAGGCAGCCCCCATTCCTGCCTCATCAGGCACAGACAAGCAGTCCTGTCCCTGGACACTAGCTACATAGATGGTGCAATGACACTGGGGGAACCAATAGCAGTGTTGAGAGAGAATGCGTCTTGTGAGGAGAGGGGTGGTGGTACGTCAAAAATAAAAAAATAACATAATTGTTATTGCTACATCTGTAAAAACAAAAAAAACCTTGGTACTGCCATACAATTTTTTCACATTTTTTACCATACAGCGAATGACATAAAAACAAAAGCCAAGAAACCATAAGACAATTGTGTTTTGTTCTTTTTCATCAATTAACTCTTCTTGGAATATTTTTCTCCGTTCAGTGAATAATATGGGAAACTACATGGGGAAGTGAATAGTGTCATTCAAAACTACAACTTGGACCTCATTCAGACATCAATGTTACACATGCATATTCAATCCCTATTTTTCATGGATCCTCATTATAATCTTTGGTGCTTTTCACATGTCTGTTTTTTTGCAGACCGCGTGTCCATGCAAAAATCACAGACGTGTGTTTTCTTCAGCAGAATGGGTGAAAAGTGCTAATATATGCCTAAGGGTCCGTGAACATCAGCGTAATATTCGTGTGCTGTCTGTGTTTAACATTGCAATGGATAGGAGAAGCTTTGTAATTTATTTATCCATCTATGAAAAATAGTGATGACACACTGATGGTAAAAACGGACACACAGACCGTATACTGATGATACCCTGATGGTAAAAATGGACACACAGACCGTACGCTGATGACACCCTGATGGTAAAAACGGACACACAGACCGTACACTGATGACACCCTGATGGTAAAAATGGACACACAGACCGTACACTGATGACACCCTGATGGTAAAAATGGACACACAGACCGTACACTGATGACACCCTGATGGTAAAAACGGACACACAAACCGTACACTGATGACACCCTGATGGCAAAAGCAGACACAAGGGCAGTACTCTGATGACACACCGATGATAAAAATGGACACATGGACCGTACATCGATGACACACTGATGGTAAACATGGACCGTACACTGATGATAAAAATAGACACACGGACCTTACACTCATGACACACTGATATAAAACACTGATGACTAGTGTTGAGCGATACGATAATGCAAATATCGGCTATCGGCCGATATTAGCTCTATCGGCCTTTCGATAATTCGTTTCGATATTTTCGTCTTATCGAATACCGGAATCGGATTTGTCACTGTCACTGTGAGTGTCCGTCGGTCGGGTCTGTCAGGAGTCAGCGGCACTTACCTGGCAGAAGATCTCCGGCGGTCACGTCCTGGACTGCTTGATGGCCGCCATTATCTTCTCCCTGGCGGTCACATGCAGTTTTTCGCGATAACTGCAGTGACTGCAGGGTAATCCCGGCCGTAAACCAGTCCGATGACATCACCGCTGGGGAAGCAGGTAATCAGCTGTGCTGCGCCTGGATTCTGATGTAGCAGAGCTGGATCGTCGTGGGACACTCGTTACTATGGACTGCGTCGGTCAGGTGGTATACTTTTTTTTTTTTTTTTCATTTTTTTACAGGAGATCGATGGCGTCGCAGGATGAGACTGTAATAAAAGTAATGAAAATTGTGTTTTTTTTTTTTATTAAATTAAAAAACTTTTTTATGAACATTCACCCGTCCGGGTACATAAACAATTTAACTATTTACATACAGGGACCCTGTCCGGGTTATTTATAATTCTTTGGCAGGGGTGTTCCAGGTACCACCTGGTACTCTTCTGATGCTTGCCAAACATCCGAGGCACCAAGGACCACCAGGACCTGATGACGTCGTGTGGCCTGTACAGTCAAGTCGTGACCCGCTATCTGGGTCTGTGTGGCCACCTCTTTCATCTCCCTCCGGGTCTGGAACCCTATGTCCCGGACTGAACGAACCCCAGGGGGCCTAACAGGCGCCGGGTACGGGCCAGCTATATTTATCATGTCCATAGCTGGGGCTGCTGAGGAGACCACTGAGGGAGGCTTGGGAGATTTACGGCGTGGGGTGGGCACTTTTGCAGAGGCCTGGATGTGGGAGGCTGAAGGCTCCGAGGGTCTCACAGGTTCCTGACACTCTGGGGAGTAGGGGTCGCACCTGGTAACATTTAGGGCGTACCATCCATTGTAACCCCAGTGTCGGGTGTAAGTCACCAAGTCTCCTGGCAACAGGTCCCTCCCCGGGTGTCCTTCTGGGAGGTGAGCCTCCACGTCCCGCCGGTTCACAAAAACTTCTAAATAAAGTCCAGGCTCCTGGATGAAGCCCCAACCACCTTTCAATTTAAAGCTCCGTACTGCACCCTTACGCTGCGGCTCACACAGGGTTCCTTTATCCTTTCTCATCCGGTCCTTATCTGCCCGGTCCTTCTCCAGGTTACGTTGCCGAAGCTTTTGGGTTTCTCTCTGCTCCCTTTGTCGCTCTGCTTCCCGCTCCCAACGTCTCCACTCTTCCTCCTGACGCCGGTTGAAATTCTCCTCCACCAGCTGCTCCATGTCTCCACCATCAAACTGCAGCTTACAGTGTCCGGTTTGCGGCAGCTCTCCTGGCGCCCCCCAGTCCTGGCGGCGCTCACCTGCGGAGGAAGCAGCCGGCTCTGGAACAGATGACAGTCGGGGCTCCGGTACAGGCAGGTAGTGCTCTGGTGCCTGCGCGGCCTCCTCCATGAGGACGGGTGTCGCTTCTTCTGTCTCAGCGACGGGGGCAGACAGCGGGATCTGGGGTGCTGCCGGTGCAGCGTTTTTTGCACGAACGGGTGCCTCCACTGCGACAACGTCAACCGGATCACATTGCAAGGACTCCTCTACTAGAACGGGTGCCTCACCTTCCGGTACAGACACTTCAGGTAAGAGGGATTGGCGCCGCTCCAAGTTTAGTTTTAGGGCACGCCAGCTCGCTTCCATCCTGGCGACCTCCTCCCGGTGCCGGGCCAGGCCTCTTAGGGTATCCTCCGCTTCTTGCAGCGTAGGAGGGTTTCCAGGCCGGGTGCCCAACGGTGGTTCCGTGGCGATCGGGTCGCTTCCGTGGGGGGAGAGCTCTGAGTCTGACTGCTCCATCCCTTCACACTTCTGCTCGTGTCCATTAGCCATCTCTGCCAAGTCACATGTGTCATTAGCATCTGGAGAGGGCCCCTCTTTTGTAGGGAGGCGGGACCTTCGTGTTAGTTTTCGCACACTGAGGAGGATGAGGAGGCGGAACTGAAGAGCTGTGGGGCACGATCTTACATTGCAGTACCATTTAGAGCCATCGTTTTCCCGTCACTGAGTGAGTGTACACCCATGAAGAGCACGCCCTTCTTCTTCACCAGTGCCTCGTCGTGACGCAGATATGGCGGAAAAATGGCAAATACATTCTCTGATGATTTTAGCAATTCTCAAGCACAAAACCAGTTCAATTCAGGCACACAGGACTCGCTTATAGCGAGCTACAGAATCCTGTTCGTGACGCCCAAGTTGAGTCGCACAGAGCCAGAGGTTTTGGGGGTACTCGGCACCGAGCCCGTCGACTTCTATGGGGTATGTCACGGCTTTACCCGGCAATTGAATCAGAGTCTATTTTACTATGTAGAAGTGTATAAACTATAAATATATGTATATATATATATGTCACAATGACATGTATATATATATAATATATATATGTATTCTATGTGTGTATATTTTGTGTTTACAACGAAAGAAAGGGTTTTTTTTGTTGCGATATTTTGTTCCCATAGACTTACATGGGACTTCCGGTATCGAAATCGGATATCGACGATATTTAGTGCTATCGGCGATACAATTTGATACGATATTTTTAGATATCGAGCAATATCGCTCAACACTACTGATGACACACTGATGATAAAAACAGACACACGGACAGAACACTGATGACACACTGATGGTAAAAATGGACATACAGACCATACACTGATGACAAAAACTGACACACGGACCATACACTGATGGTAAAAATGGACATACGACCGTACCCAATGACAACTGATGGAAACATGACCATACACTATAACACTGATGTAAAACGACACGACCTTCACCATAACACACTGATAAACACTGATGACAAACTGAATAAACACACATGGACCATACACTGATGGTAAAAATGGACATACAGACTATACACTGATGACAAAAACTGACACACGGACCATACACTGATGGCAAAAATGGACATACAGACTACACGATACAAACTGACACCATGACCCTACACTGATGGTAAAAATGACACACGACTACCAATGACATACTGATGTAAACATGACCTACACTGATGACACACTGAGATAAAACAGACACACGGACCTTACACTCATAACACACTGATATAAAACACTTTCAAACCAGGAGAACAAAGAGTCATTGGTGTTATAATAAAATAGTAATTTTATTAATATCTACAAAATCACATAAATAGCATAGTAGCATGAAAACACACAAAACAGTGCAAACAAACAGGTGCAATGAGTCTCCTGTATAATGGACAAAGTGTCATAATACAAAATGTACAACAACTGAGACACCTAAGGGCATGATAGCCCAAACATTGCAAGACAGGATTCAAATAGTAAGTAGCATAACTAAGATGCCCTGAAAGCACACAGGCAAGGTAACCGGAGTTCAAGGCATCCTACAGTCATAGACAAAAGTTTTGAGAATGACACAAATATTAATTTTTACAAAGTCTACTGCTTCACTTTTTCTAATGGCAATTTGCATAATCCAGAATGTTATAAAGAATGATCAGCTTAACAGCAATTACTTGCAAAGTCAATATTTGGCTAGAAAATGAACTTTATCCCCCAAACACATTTCAACATCATTGCAGCCCTGCCTTAAAAGGACCAGCTAACCTCTTTTCAGTGATTGCTCCATTAACACAGGTGTGGGTGTTGATGAGGACATGGCTGGAGATTAATCTGTCATGATTAAGTAAGAATGAGACCACTGGACACTTTAAAAGGGGGCTGGTGCTTGGCATCATTGTTTCTCTTCTGTTAACCATGGTTATCTCTAAAGAAACACGTGCAGTCATCATTGCAATGCACAAAAATGGCCTAACAGGGAAGAGTATCGCAGCTAGAAAGATTGCACCTCAGTCAACAATCTATCGCATCATCAAGAACGTCAAGGAGAGAGGTTCCATTGTTGCCAAAAAGGCTCCAGGGCGCCCAAGAAAGACCAGCAAGTGCCAGGACCGTCTCTTAAAAGTGTTTCAGCTGCGGGATCGGGCTACCAGCAGTGCAGAGCTTGCTCAGGAATGGCAGCAGGCAGGTGTGAGTGCATCTGCACGCACTGTGAGGCTGAGACTCTTGGAGCAAGGCCTGGTCTCAAGGAGGGCAGCAAAGAAGCCACTTCTCTTCAGAAAAAACATGATGGACAGACTGATATTCTGCAGAAGGTACAGGCAGTGGACTGCTGAGGACTGGGGTAAAGTTATTTTCTCTCATGAATCCCCTTTTCGATTGTTTGGGACATCAGGAAAACGCCTCATTCGGAGAAGACAAGGTGAGCACTACCACCAGTCTTGTCTCATGCCAACTGTTAAGCATCCTGAAACCATTCATGTGTGGGGTTGCTTCTCAGCCAAGGAAATCGCTCTCTCACAGTCTTGCCTAAAAACACAGCCATGAATAAAGAATGGTACCAGAATGTCCTCTAAGAGCAACTTCTCCCAACCCTCCAAGAGCAGTTTGGCGATCAACAATGCCTTTTCCAGAATGATGGAGCACCTTGCCATAAAGAAAAGGTGATAACTAAATGGCTCAGGGAACAAAACATAAGAGATTTTGGGTCCATGGCCTGGAAACTCCCCAGATCTTAATCCCATTGAGAACTTGTGGTCAATCATCAAGAGACGGGTGGACAAACAAAAACCTAAAAATTCTGACAAAATGAAAGCATTGATTGTGCAAGAATGGACTGCTATCAGTCAGGATTTGGTCCAGAAGTTGATTGAGAGCATGCCAGGGAGAATTGCAGAGGTCCTGAAGAAGAAGGGTCAACACTGCAAATATTGACTTGCTGCATTAACTCATTCTAACTGTCAATATAAGCTTTTGTTACTCATATGTTTGCAATTATATTTCTGTCTGTGATAAAAACATCTGTCAAACACACATAAAAACCAGAGGGTAGCAGATCATGTGAAAATATAATTTTTGTGTCATTCTCAAAACTTTTGGCCATGACTGTAGATGGGATCACTGACTGCAAGAAAAGAAGGTAAAGCTCACCGGTAACAATGTAGAGAAACAGGAGAGGGATCGCACCCGAGATGTCACCCCGACGCACGTTTCGCCGGCACAAAGGCACAGCTTTCTCAAGGGGATGGTGATAACGTCAGACAAGGACCTTTAAATATCCCACCCATGTATATCACATGATAATATCTGGTCAATCAGAGACAGACTCAATTAATACATGCGCTGTCAAGATCCAAAGGGTTGCGGTAACCAGGACGTCAGAATGCCCGACGCGAACCTCGTACTCTGAATGATGTAATGTCACAATTATGGTGGCACTTAAAATGTCGCGGAATTGTCTTCAGGTCCGAGGAATCGATAATGGATCTTGCTGCACCAATGTCTCTTACGTGCTCCCTTACTCTTATCCTTAATTCCCTGGTGGTAAGGCCAACGTATATCCTGGGGCAGCGACAAGTGGCGTAGTATATAACATTGGTGCTGCCGCAGGATATACACTGGCGTATATCAAAGGATTTTTTCCCATCAGAAGATGAAAACGTGGAGCAACGCACGACATTGGTGCACGCGAGGCAATGGCCACAAGGAAAGAAACCAGGGGTGGGGCCACGAGTTCCAAAATAATTTCTAGGGGTAGGAAGATAGTGACTCCGGACAAGTAGGTCACTCAAATTCTTAGATCGACGAGATGTCAAAGATGGAAAATCACCCAAAAAGGAAGCCAAAGAGGGCTCAGTTTTCAATACCTCCCAGTGTTTGGTAATGATCTGACGAATGCCAGACCATTCGTGATTAAATGTGGTAATAAATCTTATAGGACCATCATCACATGTCTGTCTGTCACGTTGAATAGTATTGAGGAGACGGCTGCGTGGAGTCTTTCTAGCACGGTCATACCCGTGCTTAATGCACCTGGTACTATATCCATGAGCTTTAAAACGATGTCTCAAGTCATCAGCTTGTGTCTCAAAAGCCCCATCGGAGGAGCAGATCCGCCTCACCCAGAGGAACTGTCCAACCAGGACGGCCCTAACTGTGGCAGGATGGTGAGTCGATGTAGCGTGAATCAGTGAGTTGACCGCGGTGGGTTTCCTGTAGACGTTCGTCCAAAAGCGACGGTGTTCGTCGTCCTCCAGAGAAACGTCCAGGAACTCAACTTTGGTACAACTGTACAACTGGGTCCCCTTGAGAAAGCTGTGCCTTTGTGCCGGCGAAATGTGCGTCGGGGTGACATCTCGGGTGCGATCCCTCTCCTGTTTCTCTACATTGTTACCTGTGAGCTTTAGCTTCTTTTCTTGCAGTCAGTGATCCCATCTAGGATGCCTTGCACTCGGTTACCTTGCCTGTGTGCTTTCAGGGCATCTTAGTTATGCTACTTACTGTTTGAATCCTGTCTTGCAATGTTTGGGCTATCATGCCCTTAGGTGTCTCAGTTGTTGTACATTTTGTATTATGACACTTTGTCCATTATACAGGAGACTCATTGCACCTGTTTGCACTGTTTTGTGTGTTTTCATGCTACTATGCTATTTATGTGATTTTGTAGATATTAATAAAATTACTATTTTATTATAACACAGATGACTCTTTGTTCTCCTGGTTTGAATATATCTAATTGAGTGGTGTTTTTGGATTTATAATTACTTATACCACTTTTTCTGTTTGTTTTTGTTGATAATTATCCATGCAGCTGTTTCTGTTTAAATTGATATAAAACACCGATGACACACTGATGATAAAAACAGACACACAGACCACTACACTGATGATAAAAACAGACACATGGACCGAACACTGATGACACACTGATAATAAAAACAGACACATGGACCGAACACTGATGACACACTGATGGTAAAAACGGACGTACAGACCATACACTGATGACAAAAACGGACACATGGACCGTACACTGATGGTAAAAATGGACACATGGACCGAACACTGATGACCCACTGAGGGTAAAAACGGACACACAGACCGTGCACTGATGACAAAAACGGACACACAGACCGTACACTGATGACAAAAACGGACACACAGACCGTACACTGATGACAAAAACGGACACACGGACCGTACACTGATGGTAAAAATAGACACATGGACCGTACACTGATGACACACTGATGTAAACACGGACTGTACACTGATGACACACTGATGGTAAACACGGACCGTACACTGATGACACACTAACGATAAAAATAGACACATGGACCGTACACTGATGACACACTGATGGTAAACACGGACTGTACACTGATGACACCCTGATGGTAAACACGGACCGTACACTGATGACACACAGCGATGAAAATAGACACATGGACCGTACACTGATGACACACTGATGGTAAACACGGACCTTACACTCATGACACACTGATATAAAACACTGATGACACACTGATGTTAAATACTGCACATTGACCAAACACTAACTGATGACACGAGGATCCAAAACACTCATGACGCCAGTACCATTTTTTTGTGTACATGAAAAACACTGAACAAGGCCTTAGCCAGCAAAAAACAAACCTTCATACAATTATTTTGAGAGAAAAATATAAAAAAAACCTACGGCTTTTGGACTTAGAGGAGGGGAAAAATGAAAGCAGAAAAATGAATATTGGCTCTGACAGGAAGATGTTAATATGAGATATGTTTTATCTGTATAATTTAATAATTTTTTTATTTTTTTGTCTTTTTTTATGTGATTATTTGCTCTTGCATTTGTTCTGTTTTGTGGTCATATTAGGTTTGTGTCTATACAAGATGATTCCACAGAGAATTTGGAAATGTCATGACTGCTCCAAATGGTAAGTTTGTTGTTGCTGTACTCTGTTAAAACTGACACAACTTTGTACACGCCAATTTAAGTTTTAACTGTACAACTATATATGGTACCACCCTATTTATAATACATAAACATCCCGATGTTAATTTCCTAGCAATAAATTAGCATTACCAAAACTCCATTAAACCTCCATACAATCCGCTTCGCCCTAAAGAATGCTCCCTGTAATGCTGTAATGCATGTGAGCTTGTTGTGGCTTTTATGCAGTGGACTATTCCACATGAGATGGTCTTCTGATAATCCTGAACATTTCATAGACGAATGTTGGTGGTCTTCAGTCATTTTGCAGGTCTAGATGGTTTCTTTCTGCATGCAACCTATTCATAATGTTGCAGGATCGAGCAATGCATTTAGCCAGAGTGGTGAATGTATTTCTGTTTTATATGACCCTCTTGATCTGCCCTGACTGATGATGGTGGAGCGAATTAGAAGGAGAGCATGATCTATATTATCTTGGGTCAGTAACCAGGGCACATCTGCTGAACTTCACCTGGCTTGGCATCCTGGGGTTTCCGGTAATTATATTCAACCAAAGCATTAATTTGTTTCTTAAAACTTGCCATCTGTGTGCTTAATGTTTTCTTTGTGCAGGCTAGGTGTTCATTGTTGATAGCCTTGCTCGGAATAGAATTGTGTCTTTGGAGTATTGTTTTATCAGGTTTTATAATTCTTCAAATGATTCTAAATCTCTTTTAAATTTCTGCCAGAAAAATACAGCTCAGGATTACCTACAGTGGGTACGGAAAGTATTCAGACCCCTTTAATTTTTTCACTCTTTGTTTCATTGCAGCCATTTGGTAAATTCAAAAAAGTTCATTATTTTTCTCATTAATGTATACTCTGCATCCCATCTTGACTGAAAAAAACAGAAATGTAGAAATTTTTGCAAATTTATTAAAAAAGAAATACTGAAATATCACATGGTCATAAGTATTCAGACCCTTTGTTCAGTATTGAGTAGAAGGCATCTTTTTGAGCTGGTACAGCCATGGGTCTTCTTGGGAATGATGCAACAATTTTTTTACACCTGGATTTGGGGATCTTCTGCCATTCTTCCTTGCAGATCCTCTCCAGTTCCATCAGGTTGTATGGTGAATGTTGGTGGACAGCCTTTTTCAGGTCTCTCCAGAGATGCTCAATTGGGTTTAGGTCAGGGCTCTGGCTGGGTCAGTCAAGAATGGTCACAGAGTTGTTCCGAAGCTGTCATAGAACAAAAGAACAAATGGCATTTCTCATTGCTCATTAACACTGTCTGGCAAATTTACCCTTGCCCTTAACATGGGGTCCTCCCATGTTTGCATGGGTTTCCTCAGGGTTCTCTGGTTTCTTCCCACAATCTAAAGACTGATAAGTTTTTGCTATATAACTTGAGAGAACGATGATGTAGGGGAAGAGACCATGATTACAGTGATATGTCGCTTATTAGACTGCTTTTGCTGTTTCAATACAATCAGTGAATTATTAACAGGAGATTATCAATACAGAACAAGCTTTCTTGTGCTTGCAAGTCAAATCATGTCCCCACCATTGATTAGCAGATTTCTGTCAATATACAATATTTTTCGTATTATAAAACGCTCCGGATTATAAGACGCACCCCAAATTTTGAGGAGAAAAATAGGAAAAAAACTTTTTTTGATAAAATGGTGGTGCTTCTTATAATCCATGCCTCTTATTGCTTACCGGGGGTGGTGGCTGAGGTGAAGTGGGGTCTCAGGGTTGCTGCTAGAGGAGGCAAGAGTGGAGCATTGCTCCAGGCTGCAGACTGAGATGAGGGGGTGCTCGGATTTGCGGCGTGCCGCTGCGGGTTTCCGGTGCTCCGGGTAACCGGTGTTGCGGGTGTCCGGTGCTGCGGGTGGTGTCCCGTGCTGCGGGGCTCTGCAGACATTTTGTGAAAGGCCAGAGCCCCCGCAGTTTCAAGATCTCGGGAGATGAGATCTCAGCGCTGTCCGGTGCTGCAGGGGTTCACCCTGATCCTCCTTCCTCCCACCATGCCGAGTTCCCGGAGACAACTGATCCCACACTTGGACACGCCAAAGAGCTGTTCACTTTTCTATTTATAGATTCGGGTCTCTCGCCCAGTCCACTTGAAGCAGGGCAAGAAGAGATTGCATGTAGTGAATCCCAAATATTTGAGCAGCCACGGTCATACAAAGGTGACGGTGGGAACGTGTCACAAGAGGTGAACAATGATGAGACACAATTGCCAGAAAATCAGGTGGAGGACAAGGGTGCAGAAGTGGAAGACGAGGTGGTGGATGATATAGTAACTGACCCAACCTAGCAGGAGGACATGCAGAGCGAGGACAGCAGCACACAGGGGGAGGGAGGCGTAGCACCCCAACAGGCAGTAAGAAGCAGAGTGATGGCTGCAAGCAGATGGGCAAGTGTTCTCCGTAACACAAACCTGACAGAAGTTGCCAGTACAACTGTTAGGTCTTCCCGAGTCTGGTTGTTTTTTAAAGACTCTACCAATAACCCAAAAAAGGCCATTTGTACCTCCTGCCATGCCAGCATCAGCAGGGGCAGCAAAACTACCAGTCTGACCACCACCAGCATGATCAGGCACATGGCAACAAAGGAACAGTGTCTGCGTGTGACACCACTGCTTCTTCCGCTGTTTGACATGTAAGCCAATCCCCTGTCCATGGTGCATGCAAAGATGCCTCCTGCCCTGCACCTGTTATTGCACACACTTAACTAGCACCATCAGCAAGTACGTCCACGTCCTTGTCCCAGTGCAGCATTCATTTGTTCATACCCCAGTCCTTGGAATGCAAGCGCAAATACGTAGCCAATGTCCCACTGGCCACGCTACTAAATTCTCACATTTCGCGACTGCTTGCGTCCGAAATGTTGCCTTTTAGGCTCGTGGAGACGGAAGCTTTCCGCAACCTGATGGTGGTGGCTGTCCCTCGGTACTCGGTCCCTAGTCACCACTATTTCTCCCGGTGTGTCGTCCCCACATTACACAAGCACGTGTCCCACAACATTAGCTGTGCCCTCAACAATGCAGTTACTGCGAAAGTCCACCTAACCACGACACGTGGACAAGTGCTTGTGGGTAGGGACTGTACATCTCGCTGACGGCACACTGGGTTAACATAGTGGAAGCTGGGACCCAGTCGGACCTTCGGATGGAACATGTCCTCCCGACGCCGAGGATTGCAGGCCCTAGGTCAATCAGGGTTGCCCCCACAGTCTACAGCTCCTGCACCTCCTCCTCCTCTTCAGCCTCCATCTCTGAAATGACCACATCAGTCACAAGCTGGAAACACTGCAGCATTGCCTCAGCCCAGCGATAACAGGCTGTGTTGAAGCTAATATGGTTAGGTGACAAACCGCACAATGCTGAAGAGATGTGGACAGCTCTGAAAGAGGAGGCAGATCTGTGGCTGACACTGCTAAACCCACAGCAAAGCATGGTCATGTGTGACAATGGTTGGAACCTGGTGGTAGCTCTGAGGCAAGGCAAGCTCACACACATACCATGCCTGGCCCATGAGCTTAGCCTCGTGATTCAGCAGGTTTCTCAAAACCTACCCGGAGCTGCCGGATCTGCTTGTCAAAGTACGCCACCTGTGTGCCCATTTTAAAAAGTCAGCTACAGATTCCGCCACTATTGCTGTGCTTTAGCAGTGTTTGCAGCTTCTGGCTCACTGACTGGTGTGTGATGTCCCCACACATTGAAGCTCTACACTGCAGATGTTGGGAAGGATTTGTGAGCAGAAGAGGGCAGTTCTTGACTAGCAGCCTCAACAAGGCCGTCAATATTCAGTTCAAACTCCACACATAAGACCTCAGGAGTGGACATGGATGTCAGACATATGTACCATCCTCCAAAACTTTGAGGATTCCAACAAGATGGTGAGCGGCGATGACGCCATATTTAGCGTCACCATTCCACTTCTCTGTCTTCTGAAACGCTCTCTGTTCACACAGAGGGCGCATTACAGGCGGAGTACGATAAGATGGAGCAAGGAACCATACAGGGTGATTACACACAGTCCTTCCTCATCTCATCCCAACGTGGATTGGGTGACAATGAGGAAGAGGAAGAGAAGGAGAAAGAACAGGAGCTAGTTTCATGCGCTATAGACGGAACTACCTGCACATCTGTCATACTGTCTGTTCAGCGTGGATGGCCGGAGGACAGGGACGAGGAGGAAGAGAGCATGGTCAGTCGTCCTCTTGGTGAGGAGACAGAAGTCTTGCTTGTTAGCAGTCTGGCACACATGGCTGAGTTTATGTTACGCTGCCTGGACTGTGACACTCACATTCTCAAAATTTTGGGTGACAGTCATTACTAGTTGGTGACACTTCTAGACCCACTCTACAAGGAGAACTTTCTATTGCTTATTCCTGAGGCGGACAGGTCTACTAAAATGAGGCAATACCAGAAGGCCCTTGTTGCGGAATTGTTAAAAAAAATTCCCATCTGAAAATGCTTGCGGCAAAGGTCACAGTTCTTTGGACAACCAAGGAGTACAGGCAAGAGAGACACAACTTCAATCCAGGAGAGGCAGGGGAACAGTGTCCAAGTTCTGAGAGTTTTCTCAGACCCTACCATCGCACAGGCCCTGAGGCGTGGGTTACTCCCACAAGAATGGCAAAGTTTGGGAATATGCTGACCATACCAACATCCTCAGTGATTCCTCTGTGCCTTATAATAATTGGGTCTCAAAGCTGGATATGTGACTTGAACCGTCTCTCTACGCCTTGGAGGTCCTGGCCTGCCCTGCCGCTAGTGTTTTTGTCAGAGTGCATTTTTAGTGCCACTTGTGGAATTTTAACTGATAAGCGCATCCGCTTGTCAACTGAAAATGCTGACAGGCTGACTCTTATGAAAATGAACATGGGCTGGATTGGGCCAGACTTCTCTATACCACCGAATAATAGCAGCATAACATAAACTGAAATCCAGTGTTTTTTTTTCGGAGGTCTATTGCCTGCACCTCTTTACACCCACACCTGGGTATACACTTCATGAATTTGGCTATTTGCTGTTGTCCTCCTCCTTGTTCTCATCATCATCCACCACCACTATATTACCAGGGTGACCATTGTCCGTGATGCGACACCCACATAATTTTTTTAAAGGGTGTTTATAATGCCCATACAAAAAATAATGGTTGTACAGTATGTTCATGTATACCCTCAGGGGTAAATGTTTGTCAGCCCATACACTTGCATGGGCATTACAAGCATAGAAGACCCGCTCCTTTATAGTGGGAACCTTTTTTCATGAGGCCCTCCTCTACGTCTCTTCAAAGGTGTATTGGAGTGGCTCCAATTTTTTGGCAGCCATTGCATTCACTGCATAGGCAAACAGTATGGGAGACCCATTTCCTAATAATGGGAAATTTGTTTTATGAGGCCCTCCTCCACATATCTTCCAAGGTGTATTGGAGTGGCTTAAAATTTTTGGCAGCCCTTGCATTCACTGCATAGGCAAACACTATGGGAGATGCACTTCTTCATAATGGGAACCTTTTTTCATGAGGCCCTCCTCTACAGCTCTTCAAAGGGGCATTTGAGTGGCTCAAAATTTTTGGCAGCCCTTGCATTCACTGCATAGGCAAAATATCAGGAACACCGCACTGCATTTGCTCACTGAGCCAGTGTGTGTGTCCTGAGTAAAACACTGTGCCCAAAGATACCTGTAGAGCAGGGCAGCAGCAGTGAAGATGCGTGCTTCAGACAAACAGGACCTGAAGCACGTGTCTGCCAAGGGGCAGAGCCAGCCACAGGTCTCTCAGAGGAAGCAGGAGCAAAAGAGATTGCTTCAGGCCAGACAGGATCTTAAGCACCTGACTGCTGGGGTGTGGCCTAAGCGCCGAGAGCTAGCAGCTGAAGGAAAACTCCTAGAAGGGTAACTACAGGACAAGGTTACCAGGGTGCATAGACAGAATGGATAGTCAGGACTTAGCCAAGGGGTCCTACACAGAGAGAGCAGCGCAGTACAAATGAAGCAGGCAGAGGGTAGTCAGGATGTAGCCAAAGGGTCATACACAGAGAGGGAAACCCCGTACAAAAGAAGCAGGCAGAACTCTTAACGGGGACAAAGCCAATTCAGAACCGAACAGACACAAAGAAGCACAGGCACAAAGCACAGGCACAAGCACAACAGGGTCACACACTCTCGGCAAAGGGTCAGAGTATAAGCGACAGGGAATGGCCCCACAATGAGGTTATAAGAAGCCTCCCAGAATCCCAGAGTGAGGCCATCCAAGTTAACCCTAAAACCACCTAATCATAGAAACTCAGCAGACCTTGACACAAACAGTATTGGTGCCCCACCCCCTTTTGGGCCTCCGCCCCCTCTTGGGACCCCCAATATGGAGTATGGATGGGCACCGGGTAAAGCAGTGAGGTGCAGGTTGTTCAGGTACCGGCCGGTGTACCAAGGGACGAGCGCCAAGTCAGACATCGTGGTGTGCGCATCCAGTTGTTGGCATGTATGTGCGCAGGGGAGCACACGCTGAGGAGAGACTTGTGCGGAGCTTCACAATTCGGCTTTGCCGTTGAATGGATTAGGGGCTCAGTGGGCAAAACTGGAGACCGCCCGCTGCCACCAGAAGCGTGACCATGTGTTGGGCAGGAAAGCTTGAAGATGCAGTGTCGGCCCACACCGGCATTACATCATCTATTGGACTACAGACGACTAAAAGACAGCGGAGTCACAATAAGTTAAAGTTTATAGAGAGACTGTTGTGTTGAACCACATTTATCCTGTTTAGCCTGTCTCCCCCTTCCTGTTATCTCCCTGCGAGGAGTTCATTATTGTTAATTAAACTGCACTCCTGTTAACCCTTGCTCTGTGCCTTTGTGTTACTGCATCCGTTTACCTGCTTTACATGGTCAAGACACCGATCCCTGATGATGCCAGCCAAGATCTGAAGTCCATCCCTCTTCTCCCCATCGTCTGTCAAGCACCGAAGACCCCTGAGAAGATTCCGCTAGGAAGAGAACACCTGTGGTGGTAGAAGGAAGGCACGAGTGAGCAGGGCCGTGGCTTCCAGCACTGATATATGGTACAGAGGTTGGTTTGGGCTTGGACAGTAGACAGGGTGCAGGTCAGTTGCAGCGAAGCTTTGGTAGACTTTGTCAGGAGGACTAACTGCCTTGCGGAAAAACGCAGTGACTCCTGCTAGGGCCATTACTTCAAGAGGGTCCAACTTAGTAGCTCCCACAAGGTGTATCACCCCTGTCAGAGGAACACTAGTATAATCCTTGAGCGTCACCCCTGTCAGAGGAACACTAGTATAATCCCTGAGAGACTTGTCAGTCCTTCCAATTGAATTTTAAAACTCGTTATATGTCCTGCATTGTATAATCTATTTGCAAGTCAATGTCAATGAATGCAGAGTCAAATTTCAGAAAAGGAGTTGTGGTAGAGCTCTAAGGCAATTTTGAAAGCAAGATGATACCAATGGGCAATCTCAATGTGACGACACTGCATTTATTTTTAGTTATGCCAGACATATTATTCTGTAGGCCCAGGGAAATGAGCTATTGTATATATGAGCCAAAATGTTGACTCTTGTTGAAGGTTGAATTGATGCTTGTTGCTTTGTGTAATGCTGCTGATTACCTATCGTATCAGTCCCTGAAGCTTATTGTTCTGCTATCCTTGAGGGACAAAGGCACAGGTTAATTGAACAATCTTTGTTTGCTAATTTGGTGAATGCCTGCTGACTACCTAACATATCAGTCCATGCAGCTTGCTGTTCTGCAAACATTGAAGGACAAAATATACAGGTTAATTTAACACTCAAACAATGAGATGACATCCTCCAACCTCCCCCCAACTATGGATCCAACCAAAGGAATACAGATTTGATTCACTGCCCATCACTGAACCCATGGAGACATTTGGAGAAACCAGGTTGGGACAATCAGGTCACCTGGCCACATACCTCAATGGACTCTGTCAGCTTTCTAAGCTTGCCGATACCTCTTCTCTGTGGATGCCAACCAAAAGCGGGGTGCTACTATTTGGGGTTGCTGGCCCTTGAAGTCCCGAAGTTGCACATGTTTTGCTTCCCGATGAGCCAGCAGAAGGATGAGGATCTAATTTGCACCATCTTGTGTATTTACTAGGACTGTACTATATGTTGTTGACTGTTGGTGATCCAATAAATTATTACCGTAGTCTGTTACCCTCACCCTGTGTCCTCTAAATAGTATTCTGCCCATGTGGAATGAGTGTGGGCATTCAGTGGAATGAGCCTTGGTCCATGCTATCTTCCTAAAGACAGCCAGTGGACGAGAGCACCCACTGACCCTCGTGTTCCCACATTCAACATGCCTACGATCATTGACCTGAGCAAGTAGGATTAGCCACGAAAATCCCCAAAACAACAGTGCATTAGACAGTGACAAAACTAAAAATGACATATCCTTAATGTGTACTGCTCCAATCTAAAGAGTTTCCTTTTCAGGCCATAATTGGATACGACAACTAGGAGTTGCAGAGCCATTCAGAGAAAAAAAAGGAGTTTTAAACCTATTGGCGAAACAGAAGTCAATAAAATTCCTTGCAGCTCCAGAATCTATGAGAGCTTGCCCTGTGCACACAGAAGAACTGGAGGAAATAGACATAGGCTTGACAAGTATGTTTTTAGTGGATGATAGCGTTAACTCCAAAGTGATCCCTTATTCTCCTATGGTCCAAAGTTTCCCTTTTTGACCATGCATTTGGAGCAGTGCATGTGATAATGATTCTTTTTACCACAATATAAACAAAGTCCTTCACTAAAGTGAACAATAGCAATTTCTTTGATTAATTAGCATGCATGTGTAGAACATAAATTCCCTCTAAAAACTTAATTTTTATTGATAATCGTAAAAAACACCAACCCAGTGAAAAAAGGTAATATACCAAAAATGACAAAAGTAACTATACTAATTACGTGGCCTATATGTACTCCTATATGATCCTACCTGACCGTGGGGGTTGGCACCACTAGAGATTCGACTTGGCGCCCCCACTCAGCGTAGGCTAGCCCTTACTGCCCTGTTGTACCCTACACTATAGGTAGGAAAACAATATGTGGATAGGCAGGAGTGAAGTGAGTCTTTAAACTAGGCACACGTAAAATAGGACACTTGTACCCCTAGATGACTGATGTACAATATGTTTGGGAGATAATAAGTTCCATAGGGCAAAAGAATATACCCCTAATTGTCCTTATACCATATTATGGATTGGACCAGTAGAAATACTGGCCAAAGGTAAAGAGGACAAATGATAGACAACAATTCATAAAAGAGATATCAACGTTAAGTTTTGCTGGTCATTTAGTAGAACATTCATAGAGCATGACATATTGTTGTCTTAGCGCCCCATATATTTGATCCCATAGGGGGTAACTTATCGTGTCTTCATTAACCCCGACGCGTTTCCCAGTCAGTCTGAACGGTTCATCAGGAGGTCTTCAAAATGATACAGATCGGCTGCCATTCGGGGTTAATGAAGACACGATAAGTTACCCCCTATGGGATCAAATATATGGGGCGCTAAGACAACAATATGTCATGCTCTATGAATGTTCTACTAAATGACCAGCAGAACTTAACGTTGATATCTCTTTTTGAATTGTTGTCTATCATTTGTCCTCTTTACCTTTGGCCAGTATTTCTACTGGTCCAATCCATAATATGGTATAAGGACAATTAGGGGTATATTCTTTTGCCCTATGGAACTTATTATCTCCCAAACATATTGTACATCAGTCATCTAGGGGTACAAGTGTCCTATTTTACGTGTGCCTAGTTTAAAGACTCACTTCACTCCTGCCTATCCACATATTGTTTTCCTACCTATAGTGTAGGGTACAACAGGGCAGTAAGGGCTAGCCTACGCTGATTGGGGGCGCCAAGTCGAATCTCTAGTGGTGCCAACCCCAAGGTCAGGTAGGATCATATAGGAGTATATATAGGCCACGTAATTAGTATAGTTACTTTTGTCATTTTTGGTATATTACCTTTTTTCACTGGGTTGGTGTTTTTTACGATTATCAATAAAAATTAAGTTTTTAGAGGGAATTTATGTTCTACACGATCTGATTTCATTCCTATTTATATATGATTTATGTGCTAATTAGCATGCATACCTGAGTAGTCACTCTGGCAAAAAAAAAAATCAAACAAGCTCTGTAATAAAGGATAAATGGTGTGCTTTCCTTCTTGACCTCACTTTAAAACACAAGTCCACTCGGGTGGTAAGAGAAGCTGGGTCATCAAGAGATGATGTTAAATCTCCAATAACAAGTTTGTTCTTGATCTGAATGGATAGACAGGAGTGCGTCTGTCATTTTTTCAGGCCAATTCAGCAGACAGGGTACAGAACTGAATGGCATAACATCCCACAAGTCCATTTTCTATTACAGAAAATGCAATCAGCGGCTGAGTGGACATGACCTGGTTCATCAAATACTCTATGGAATTCAGACAAAAAGGAAGGGAATGAATGCATAGTAGCGTTGTGCCATGATGCCAAAGCAGCTTCAGATAACAAAAAAAAAATTTCATGCCACTTTCGACCAATCAAAAAAAAAAAAATTGGGGACAAAGCTCTATGTGTACGGTTCACTGCTTCACAAAGCCCCAACAGAACTTAAGATCTCCATCACAATTGGCAGATGTAAGCAAATGTGGAGAAGCTCCCTAAACCAAAATATCCAGAGTAAGAATTATGCTGTGATAGGTGTTCAGGAACTGGAGGTGTAACTGCAGGAGTGTGAGGCAATGCTTCCATGCAGGCTGAGAGGTCACACATCTCATTGACTACCTCTGCTGGCCCACAGTAAGTCTAAGACGGAGCGTCTCCGCAAGATAAATAGACATGCTGCGGTCTGAAAAGACGCGCCGCATGCCCGGATACGTAGGGCCGCCGGATGCGGCCCTGCACGCATAGTGGAGACGGGATTTCATAAAATCCCCTCCACTATGCTGTAACATCTGGATGCTGCGGATTGGACGCTGCGGCTGTATGCAGCGTCCAAACTGCAGCAAATCCTGAATATTTCCAGACCATGGAAACATACCCTGATAATTAATTATGATAAGTCCTCCATATCCAAAGGCATCAGTGTAAATCATGCTGGACCTTTAGAATGTATAGGCTAAGTATTATGTTATTGCCTTAACTGATGAGGTGGCATAGCAGCAGTACTTGCCAGATGGCATGTAGAACATTGAGGACCAGAAGAGCAAACTGGTAGAGCAGGAAACAAAAGAAGACGCAGTGCCTAAAATCTAGACACACACAGGTACTGAGAATGTATATTCAATTGAAGAATTTCAGAAGGGTTTTTAGCATGAAGAGCTCCAGAGCAGAGTTTGTTATGTTTATAGCAGACAAAGGGTTAATCAGCAAACAAATTGATAGCTCCTGGAAGCAGTAATAAACAGCTAAGATACATTGTAGAGAAGATAGGGCTTGTTGCATCACAGTTTGTTATGTGAACAAGTGCAGAGACAAATGAACAAGGTAACTAATCAAAAAACTACTTATCACTCAGGCATGTATGAGTGTCTGAGTCAGCCTTAGAAGCCCTAGTGATAACATCACTGGAATTCACGGGGTAACTTGTGAAACCCAACATGGAGCACAGCAAATGTTTGTGGCCATAGGAGAAGAATAAAGTACCCAACCCTGGAGCTGAGAGAGGTACATAACAGACATGCTGCTTGTTATGTGAGATAAAAAGTCGCTCTACACAAGTATTACACATTTTGATGGCTTATGTGCAGTGTCCTTTTTAATCAATGAATGAATTAGATTCGCATATTGGCTAGTTAGTGGTCAATCTATTGAAATACAGGGTGGTCCATTAATATGGATAAACCTAAATAAAATGGGATTGGTTGGTGATATCAACTTCCTGTTTGTGGCACATTAGTACATGGGAGGGGGAAAACTTTTTAAGATGGGTGGTGACCATAGTGGCCATTTTGAAGTCGGACATTTTGGATCCATCTTTATTTTTTCCAATGGGAAGAGGGTCATGTGACACATCAAACTTATTGAGAATTTCACAAGAAAGACAATGTTGTGCTTTGTTTTAACGTAACTTTATTCTTTCATGAGTTATTTACAAGTTTATGACCACTTATAAAATATGTTCAAAGTGCTGCCCATTGTGTTGGATTGTCAATGCAACCCTCTTCTCCCACTCTTAACACATTGATAGCAACACCGCAGAAGGAATGCTAACACAGGCATCCAGTATCCATTGTTTCAGATGCTGCACATCTCATACCTGAAGGCAATTATCTATGCTGTGAAGATATGAGATGTATAGCATCTGAAACAACAGATACTGGAAGCCTGTGCTAGCATTTCTTCTGTGGTGTTGCTATCAGTGTGTGAAGAGTGGGAGAAGAGGGTTGTATTGACAATCCAACACAATGGGCAGCACTTTGAACACATTTTTTAAGTGGTCATAAACTTGTAAATAACTCATGATGAATACAGTTACATTAAAACCAAGCACACCATTGCTTTTTTTGTGAAATTCTCAATAAGTTTGACGTGTCACATGACTCTCTTCTTATTGGAAAAAATAAAGTTGGATCCAAAATGGCCGACTTCAAAATTGCTGCCATGGTCGCCACTCATCTTGAAAATTTTTCCCCCTCCCCTATACTAATGTGCCACAAACAGGAAGTTGATATCACCAACCATTCCCATTTTATTTAGGTGTATCCAAATAAATGGCCCACCCTGTATATAGTACTGTGCAAAATAGGTGTTGAGGAAAATAAGACTACTTAAAAAAATAAAAGTAGTATTAACTTATTTTTATCAAATGCTAACATTCAGAATAAGTGAAGAAATAAGAAATGAAAATCAAATCAATATTTGGTGTGATTCCCCTTTACCTTCAACACAACAGTGTAGGCATCTGATGGACTCCAAATTTATTTTGCAGTAGGACAACCCCAAACCAATAGCAGAAAGAACTATCTTCAGCATAAAGAACAGGGAGACTGTGGACTGATTACATGACCCCCATAGAACTAACTCTAATCTTAACTTCAGCTGTCTGTATAGGATTACATGACTAGACAGAAGGATTTGCGCAAGCCTTCAACAACAAAAGATCTGTGGTTAGTTCTCCAAGATGTTTAGAACAACCTCAAAAACTTCAAGAACTGTGTGCAATTGTATCTAGAAAAATTAATGCTGCTTTGAAAGCTGAGGGTGGTCACACCGAATATTGATTTGAATACTTTGCATTTTGTTAATTGATAAAAATAAACGATTAAAAGCTCTTTGATGGCATTCTTTCTTTGCAGTTAGTTCTCCACATTTGCCTAAAACTTTTTGCAAAAAGCACATTTATAAAGCTCATTTTACTATTTTCACCAACTTTATAATGTCTTCAGCAATTTGGAATAGTAGTACTTGATGTAAAGTAGCATACGTTTTGCATTGGAATAAAATATACTTTCCTGATGGCTATTTCCTCTAGGCTTTAAGTGTTTATTGCAGCAGAATGAAATCTACTTGAATATTATTGCAAGCCAGACAGATATTCCAGGAGAAGCTAACATATAATTCCAGTCTACTTGAGAAGTTGCATAAGGATACACTGCCGGCCAAGGACTGGCACAAATCCATTAATTTGTTGCAGCTGTTGTTGTGTCCCAACTTCTTGTGAATGAATGACTCCTTTCCAATTTTTTTTTAGTATTCCTGTTGCTTTTTGTAGAACAGGATATCTGTGATGTGCACAAGTAAACTTTATGTCTGCCAGTTTGGTCTTACAGCATAGTATGAGTAAGGCACTAAGTATTCAGAGTTATCCTCCTCTCTTTCTGACGAATTTGTCCTCTTCACCCTCCCACGTGTGACGTTAAGTTCCAGTTTCCTATTTAGGACATTTGGTTGCTGATTGCTGAACTGACCGATATTTATTGCATCATTCCTTCCATTCCTTTTTAAACCGTAATTTCTAAAGATATTTGTGTTCTTAACCTTTTACTCATAATACATTTTGCCAGAATTATTATTGTACCAAACGCAAAACTTTATGGCAGCATATTGAAATACAGTTTTATCCTCTTAGGATCAATTGATTCAAATCTGAATATTTTTTTTACTTGAGATCTTTGTATGTTTATTTTCTTTGGTGTCTTTTGAAGTGCTTACTTTAGTGAAATAAAAATAAGTTTAGAATTTTATCTTCATAAGCTTTTATAGTTTTATAAAGTTTTGAAAAGTCCTGAATTTTGGGCTTATATGACTTTACAGTTTTTTAAATCATATCTCAGGCTAGAATTAAGATAAAAAGATGGGAGGCACCATTTTATTCAGAATTTTACTGCCTTTAATTTGATATGTCACGAAACTTGATATTTTGTTGTTGAGGAGTCAGATTCAAAATTTTGATGGGCGATTTCAGGAAAACTATATGTTATACATTTATTAAAAAATTCATGTGTGTTACTTGTGTTCTTGGTTACATTTGTTCAGGAATTGAAGTTTGGCTCTCCGTAGGATCATGTTTTGAATCGTGATTTTCTAAATATAGTCTCATCTTAATCATACATGTTTAATACTAAATTAAAAGAATCAATAGTTTTAACACCTTTTTTAATATACATGTAACAATTTTTTTATTACATCACTAAACGTCCTTTTTTCAGGTTGTAAAAAGACAAATACAGTAGTTAAATCATTAAGCTATAAAGTAAAATATAAACTAGTCTTAAAAAATGAATGGTAAATCTTGAAACTGACCTATTATCATCAATTTGTCTTTTCCACTGGGTGAAATGTAATCTTGTCTGCAATCTCTTACTAACAATGGCCGTTTCCTTTGTGTGAGAGTATGTCCAGCCTGTTATGGGGTTTGGGTCCATCTCAGTTAATATCTTATTTATGTTTTTTCTTGGATAAATAAATGACAGCGATGGACCAGAAGGTGCAGAAAAGTCACTTTTACTTCTTCATTATCATCATCTGAAGAGTCCATTAGCCAGCAGTGCCGATCATATTCACAGGTCATATAATCAGTTATGACGTCCATTGACAATCTTGCAATCTTGTGACACCTTTAATCAGTTCATGGACTTCACTATCATTGCTGAATGAATGTCATTGCTTTTATTCCTGTTTCACTACAAGAAATTAAAATATGGTATTTCTGAGTTCCTGTGATGGGTTCTGCTTTCAGAAACCGATGTTTTAACAAACTTTCCTTTTATGAGTAGTCCTGTTTTATACAATACATTAACTGGATGTTGGGAATGTTTTTCTCACTCCAGTTAAAAAGTTGGATGGGTGTTAAGATTTGGTGTGAATATGGCCTCTGGAGGCTGGCTTGATCTGCAAGGAGTTTCACAGTGCCTCCTAAATCATCACATACACCTTTACCATGAGCTGTGGCAAAAAAGTGCCACTCAGCTTCCACTCCAAATTAAGGGCTTGTGTACAGGTTTCAGATTTGGTGCATTTTTGGTGCATTTTTGTCATGCAGATTTGCTAGCAAAACCTGAAGCAATCCTGATGCCATCAAAGTGAATGCAGCATATCAAATCTCTGTGCGTTTTTGCCAGCATTTTTCACTACTGAGTTCACTCAAAACAGTCAAAAGCACAGGGTAAAAATGCAGGGCAAAAATGCATAAAAAAGTGGCAAACGTGCATTTTTGCAGCTGTGTTGTTCTTGCCAAGAGATGCAGAAATTGTTAGGGTTGGCGAAACGCACCAAATTAAATATATAATAATAGGGTGAGTTCGCAACCCGGGGTCCACAGTGCAGAGATGGAACCTGTTGCTAAGCAATGGTGGAACAAGGTGGCAATTGAACACCGACAACATGCGGGTTAGATGTCACCCGGTATGAACAGCAGCGAATTCTATTGCTTCACAGAGCCGCAGCAACAAAATAATAGAACGCTGTTTCCTGTTACATGTTGCAGGACACAGCTGATATGGAGTGAGTGAGGTCTCTAGGTTCAACCTTTAGAACGTGGGGACTTGAGTCTGACCGAGCCTACAATGCGCACGGCGTCACACAGGCGATTCCACTACTTGGCGCTGAGTGGTAGCAAAATACAGCTAACTAAGGCGCACCCGGATTTGGCGCAAAACAAGAGAAACAGCTCAACTGACCGCAGAGTGGTACCAAAAGATGTGTGCCAGAGTACGTGGATTGACTGTGCCCTATAAACACCCCGTGCTAAGCAGCACACGTGGCCGAGACAGGCGCTAGGTCAAGCAGAGTAAAAACCTGCCTGACTAGTGAAGACTAGGCGATCATACACGCCGACAGTGCGGCAGGTTCTTGGCCCAAACACACATGCATATACAGAGTGGTAGCATATCCAATAGCACACAAACACCACCTGGTTTACACTTTTATAACCTCAGCCTTCCAGGACCTTGCTGATGGCTCAATCCGAACTGCTTGAGGACCTGAGCATGTGACCTCTGACCACCAATGAGCAGTCGTCTCACGGGCATGCTCAGATGGAGAAAAGCAGGACTTAGTCCCAGGAACATCTGCTCGCCGCTGACTAATGGTGGTTGTATAGCTGAACCTAGGGCAGCAACAGCAGCAACCAAACGCATAGCATTAGCCTGAGCAAGATGCTGGGACCAGTGTCTCCGCTGAGCAGGATCCTCTGTGGCTGAAGAAGAATGGGAGACCGCAGAGGACATGGCTCGAGATTACCCCTGTGCAGCGGCGGGATCTCGATGCCTAACAGAAATGGTGCAGAAATTTATGCATTTATTACTCAACATGTACTCATAACCTTATAAAGCTTCTCCTGTTTTTATACTGTGCAGAAGCAGTAGATGTCATGAACTGGGGTTGTTTGGTTGCCCCCAGTTCGTCAGGGGGATTTACTATATTCCACTTTTCTGTTCTGGTTTGGAACTTGCAGTACTCTGGCGCCCCCTTATTCTCAGGTCAGTCAGCCACACATAGGATAAATAGTCACCAGAAGGGATGCCTTGCCATGTACTGGCTATTAGCCACTCTGCAGGGAGGGCGGTATAAATATCATCAGGCCTAGGTGGGGTAATACACATAAATAACCTTCTCCCGTCACTGCCAGAGTCTCCCCAAAAGCCCAGAACAATTCACTGCTACCAGCTCCTGATTTTATGATTAATAACGGGTCAGGAGCCAACCCAATCAGTAGCGTTGACTTAGTTCGGAGGACGTGGCAATAAGTTTTTAGAGCAAGGAAAACCAAACTAGTAAATATTATAGCTTTTACTACAAAAAGAAATAGGCAGTGTTTACAAAAGTACAAAAAAAATGTTACCAAATTGAGACAATTTACAGTATGTACAGGCAATTACAAAATAACATGGATTAAGGTATGAACTTACAGTTTATCAGTCAATGGTACACCATGTAGAGTTGGTTGTGGGGGAGGGGCACATTTCCCAAGGGACGATGGTACATCAGCACAGCCTCCTAGCTGACACCCCCGGAAAATGACACCCTCCTAATTGGGCTTCATAATCTTATACCCTCTGTTCATGACCTCACTAAGTGAGAGGAGCTATGGAATGTACTCCCCTTTTCATAAGTTACCAAAACCTTATTGATTCCATATCTCTGGCTGGAAACTTCGTAGAGTGACGGCGGGACTATCATTACTCTTCTTATGAAATTAGTGCTCTATTAAGTCTAAACATGAAGTGGCTGTATGACCCAATTAAGTAGAAATCTATTTCTCGGATTCTGCTGGTGCTGGAGCTTAGAAAACTCACTGGGTGGTGGTTCTACCGATGTAGATGCCAGAAATGTAAGTTTTTCACCTATATCAATATTCGGTGCCATTGTATTTGACCTTTAATAACCCTGTCTTAGAAAAGAGCGGCCATGTGCTCCTAACTATTTACTTTCAATTTCCCAGCTGTATGCAGGAGGGAGGGTTGAGGGAGGGGGAAAAGCTGTAAGGGGGATCATTGCTGCAGCATGTGTACTTTATATGAGCCTAATGGGGGAAGGGAAGCCTGTGTGTCCCAGTAAACGCAGTGGAAAGTTCTCGAAGAGTACTTAGGATATGAGCATATTCATATTATCGTGACACCTCCCCCTTTTGGACTGCGCTACGGAGGCAGGACCTCTCGGTACTCCTCCATGCGCTCCTCAGCAGGCTTGCCCGGCGGAACAACCCGTCTGCATTGCCATGCTCGCTGACTCTTTTGTGTTTAATGGTAAAGTCTTATTGTTGGAGGGCAAGGCTCCAGCGTAGCAAACTTCCGTTATCACCAGACATGATGTGCAGCCAGCTCAGGGGGTTGTGGTCAGTCACCATGGTGAAGATGCATCCATACAGGTAGGGCTGCAAACGTTGCAGGGCTCAAACCATGGCCAGGCATTCCTTCTTTATGGTGGAATAGGCCACTTCCCTCAGCAGAAGCTTCCGACTCAGTTACAACACGGGGTGCTCTTGGTTCCCTGAGTCGACGTGGCTAAGCACAGCACAGAGGTCAAACTCGCTGACGTCGGTCTGTACCAAGAACGTCTGACTGCTGTCGACTGCCTTTAGCACGGGAGAGCTACTCAGGACTGTTTTCAAAGCCCGGAAGGCCACCTCACAGCTGTCTGTCCAGTCGACTGTTTCGTGTAGCTTCTTCCTGGTGAGGTCCGTCAAGTGCTTTGCAAGTCTGCTATAGTTTTGTACAAAGCACCTATAGTACCCAGCAGTGCCCAGGAAGGACATCACCTGTTTCTTGGTCCTGGGGGTGGGCAAGGATGCGATAGCATCCACTTTCCTGGGCTCTGGCCTCATAGAACCCCTGCCTACCCGGTGCCCCAGGTAGTGGACCTCGCTCATGCCTATCTGGCACTTTCCCGGCTTGATGGTGTTAAAAATACTTTTTTTCGTATATTTTCTTCCAGGACTTGTTACCAGATGTGATACTCTAAAGAAAATGTCACAATGTTTCTCATAAAAAAAATGTAGAGGTTTTTTGGACTGTCCACCAAAAAAATCAATGCAGCAAAGCATAAAATGGGTGAAATAGTTACAAAGAGATTGTCCATATCAAAGATTGTATGCTTCTTTCCTTGGATCCTGAATGGTAAAATGGCTCTGTCCTTCTAGGTCTGTTGGTAAACAAGAAAGTGTTCCAGCATGGCTTGCAGCTGCGACCGTTGGGGTTCAGATAGCAAGGTGTTTACCTCCATGCCCTCAATGGATCCATCGGCCTTGGCTTGGGCCAGCATGTCCGGGAGGGTGTCTTCCTCCCCGTCCTCGGGCAGGTTGCAGTCCGGTAGTTTGCAGGCTCCATGCTCTTGATGAGCCTTCATCATATTGATGTGGAAAGCCTTGCGCCTAACCCCGGCATGGTCAAGAGTGACCATATAGGTGACTTGGTGTGAGCTGTTCGTGTACAACGTATGGGCCTTCCCAGGCTGCCTGAAGCTTATCCTTTGGTACGGGGACCAGCACCCACACCTTCTGACCCACCAGGTAGGTCTGCTCCCGGGCATTATGGTCGTACAAGTGCTTCTGGTCAGCCTGGGCCTGCGTCATGTTTTCATGCACCAACTGCATCAAAGTTTGCATCTTTTCAAGGAAACGCATGACATAATCCACAATGGACACTTCTGAAGGGTTTGGCTCTTCTTCCCAGGATTCCCTTACCAACCCAAGGAGTCTCTGGACTCGCCTGCCGTACAGGAGCTCGAAGGGGGAAAACCCCGTCACGGCCTGCGGAACCTCTCAGTAAGCGAATAGCAGGTGTGGGAGGTACCACTCTAAGTCGCGTCCTTGGGTCTCAACCAGCAGTCATAGCATCTGTTTGAGGGTACCGTTGAAGCGCTGCATTTTCTTACAGAGAGCCTCCATTAGGCGAGACATAAATTGAGTTCCCTGGTGCAATGAGTGCAGAGCACAGTCTGCTGTCTGCTTCAATGAATATTAATAATCCAGCAGCCGAGCAGTGTTGCTTTGCTTGACAGAGACCAGTGATATCACATGAGTGGGCGGCGATAGTCCTCCTGCACACCGGGTATAGTGACATTGCACTGCTGTTGGCTTTTATTATCCAGCAAAGCAGACAACAGACCGGATGCTGCTCTTCTTTTCAGGGCAGCAAACAAAGCTAGGGGAGTGTTCAGATGTCCCAGTCCCCCCTCATGATGCTTTATTTCAGGGCAGAAAGTGGAGTGACAACAGTTTCAGCCAGCAGATGACGATTCGATTGAGTATACCATCATGCACTGGGATTCTCAAATGAATCGTTATAGGATGTGGGTAAAATAAACAAAACCCTAAGTGGCAGTACAGAGTGAATGGTAGGGAATTTTACCATTACTTAAATTACAAATGTTATTAATTGAAATTTACTTTTTGGTTTAGGACTAATTCTTTAACCCCTTTATCCCCAAGGGTGGTTTGCACGTTAATGACCAGGACAATTTTACAATTCTGACCACTGTCCCTTTATGAGGTTATAACTCTGGAACGCTTCAACGGATCTTGGTGATTCTGTTTTCTTGTGACATATTGTACTTCGTGTTAGTGGTAAAATTTCTTTGATATAACTTGCGTTTATTTATGAAAAAAGACAAAACATGGCGAAAATTTTGAAAATTTTAAAATTTTGAAATTTTCAAACTGATTTTTTATGCCCTTAAAACATAGAAATATGTCACACAAAATAGTTACTAAATAACATTTCCCACATGTCTACTTTACATCAGCACAATTTTGGAGACACAATATTGTTTTTTGTTAGGAAGTTATAAGGGTTAAAATTTGACCAGCGATTTCTCATTTTTACACCATTTTTTTAGGGACCACCTCACATTTGAAGTCACTGTGAGGAGTCTATATGATAGAAAATACCCAAAAGTGAAGCCATTCTAAACACTGCACCCCTCAAGGTACTCAAAACCACATTCAAGAAGTTTATTAACCCTTCAGGTGCTTCACAGGAATTTTTGGAATGTTTAAAAAAAAATGAACATTTAACTTTTTTTCACAAAATATTTAATTCAGATCCAATTTTTCTTATTTTACCAAGGGTAACAGGAGAAACTGGAGAGCAAAAGTTGTTGTGCAATTTGTCTTGAGTACGCTGATATCCCATATGTGGGGGGGAACCACTGTTTGGGCGCACGGCAGAGCTCGGAAGGGAAGGAGCGCCGCTTGACTTTTCAATGCAAAATTGGCTGGAATTGAGATTGGATGCCATGTTGCGTTTGAAGAGCACCTGATGCATCTAAACAGTGGAAACCCCCACAAATGATACAATTTTGGAAACTAGACCCCTTATTGTCATGCACCAGCCGTGTCAAGGCCATCATTCGGTCCCGGAAGCGCACGACATACTCAATGACCAACACTCCAGGGGTGGCCAAATCCCCTTCCAATGCTTCCTTCACCAGAGCAAGGGGTCCCCGTACACGTCACGTGTACAGGAGCTCAAAGCGGGAGAACCCCGTCAAGGCTGGACCTCGTAGAACACAGTGTGGGAGATCGTCTGCTCTCTGAGTACCAACATCTTCAGCATCTGCTTTAAGGTACCATTGAACCGCTAACACAGGCCATTGGTCTGTGGGTGATACGGGCTGGCTACCAAATGTTGCACCTGTATCTGCTTAAAGAGAGACTCCATCAGCTGCGACATGAACTGGGTCCCTCGGTCAGTGAGCATTTCCTGGGGAAACCCCACTCTGGAGAAAATCTCCAGTAAGGCAGTGGCCACTTTGTCGTCCTGAATGGACAACAAAGCTACCGCCTCCAGATACCGGGTGGCATAGTCCACTACCGTTAGTATGAAGCATTTCCCGGAGCGACTGGGAGTGGACAGAGGTCCAATGAGATCCAAAGCCACCCTCGAGAAAGGCTCTTCAATGATGGGCAGAGTTACCAGTGGGGCTTTGAGGCGCCGCCCCGCCTTCCCCACCCTCTGACAGGTGTCACAGGAACGGCAGTAGGCAGTCACCTCGGTCCTCATTCCAGGCAAGTAGAAATGATGAGCTAGCCTGGCCCTGGTTTTAGCGATCCCTAGGTGTCTGGCCATGGGAATCTCGTGTGCGAACCGCAACAATTCCGCCCTGAACGGATAGGGTACCACTAACTGTCGGTCCCTGGGCCACGCCTCTGGTGAACTCTGCTGGACCGTTACCCGGTACAGCCATCCCTGGTCCCAGACCACTCGCTCGTGGTCGGACTCTAGGGAAGGCTGTGCCGCCTGCTCCTTGAGAGCTTTCAGGCTAGCATCAGCTTCCAACGCTACCTGAAATCCCTGACTTGATGTGGCAAGAATTGATGAAACTGCCACATCCTCTGTCAGCTCCCAGGGATCTGTCTCCTGGCTGCTGTCTGACTTGGCAGCCACTTTGTCGGAGAGGGGGAAACCGTCGGACCTCCGCGAGGCTCCTTGGGCTTCGGCGCTCCCACTCCTGGTAACAGCGGCCACGACCGCTGAGACCACCGGTAGCGCCGGCTTCCCCTCGGCCCCTGACCAAGTCGCCGGGTCATGCAGACTTCCCTGGCCTCCTGACATCCCAGATGTGGGGAACTCCTGCCCTGGGGTCTTACCTGGTGGCTCCTCTCCCTGGACGCCCCCTCCCCCATGGCCTGTTCCTCTTCCTGCAGAGGCCCTAGACTCAGCAGGCTGGATTCCCTAAGGGGCCCTATACTGCCCATAGCAGCCCCTCCCTCCACCTCTGAGCTCTCCCCCGCAGTCTCCTCACCTATCCTCACAGTGAGCCCTGTGTGTGTACTGTCAGTGTATGACTTACCATCAGGTTTCACTCCCTCCTCCACTGTTGGAGGCACATTCAACACATTAGCATTAGCATTCACAGTAGAGTCATGACATTCTTGGGGAGCCGAACTTGGGGGTTCAGTGCCACATACTGAGACACTAGCCGCCCCAAATCGGTCCCAAGCAACACATTGGCAGGAATATTTGACATTACTCCCACCTCCCACATCCCTCTCCCGGCGCCCCAATCCAAATACACCTTGGCGACGGGCTGCTCCGGTTCAACGCCTCCAATTCCGAAGACGGAAAGGGTTTTCCCAGGTACCAAGTCTTGATGGGACACCACCTCAGGACGTACCAGGGTTCGTTCAGTGCCTGTGTCCCGCAGTCCTATGACTGCTGAGCGGCCGATAGTGATGGGTTGGTAATTGTCCAGGACCTCCCACCACCCCCTTCCACACACAAAACAGTGGACGGTTTCTGGGACAGGGATGGGGCCTTATGGCACTGGGGACATGCAGCCTTAAAGTGTCCTGGCTGGTTGCAATGATGACAACGTCAGGGTTCTGTTCCTGGCCTGGAGAGGGCTGCAGGGGGTGCACCCCTTGCACTCTGGGGCTCGATATGGGGCCGGGGCGGGATTGGGCTTACCTCCTCTCCAGGTGCTGCTGGCAGGCTTCTCCGGCTCAGGCGCTCTGTTGTTGGCATATTCGTCTGCCAGGGCGGCTGTAGCAAAAGCCCCCTTTGGTTTCCAGGCACAGGGGAACTGCTGGAAGTCCTCTGGGCAGTTCCACAAGAACTGCTCCATGACGAACAGTTCCTGGACCTTCTGGCAGGTGGTGAGCTCTAGACCTGAGGTCCAGTGCTCCGCAGCTCTCAGCAGGGCCCGCATATGGTCGGTCCAGTTGTCATTGGAGCCCTGCTGCAGGCTGCTGAACTTCCTGCGGTACGACTCCGGGGTGAGGTTGTAGTGCTGGATCAGGGCCCGCTTGATGCTGTTGTAGTCTGCTCCTCCCCGGCAAGTAAGTCCCCCAAAACTTCCAGGGACTTACCCCTCAAACGGGGGGGGGGTCAGGTACCTTGCCCACTGATCCAGGGCCAGATGGTGTTGGAGGCAAGGGTTTTCTCAAATGCCAGCAGAAAGGAATCCAGGTCTCCATCCTTTTCAAGCAAGGGAAAGTCCTCCGCCCGGACCTTGGAAGCCTTTGGAGCGTCCAGCGGAGGCCCGTGTTGAGCCATCTCCAGTCGGTGCCGGCGCTCCGCAGCTTCACGGCATTCTGTATGCTCGTGCTCCGCTGCTCTCTCTGCCGCTGCCTGCTCACGTTCTGCTGCTTTCTCTACCGCCACCAGGAGTCTGTCATGCTTGTCGTCATTACCAGCCTCGAGCTGTGCCATAGCCGCTTGGAAAAGGGCCTCCGATCTGGACAGGCTGGGACAGGCAGGGGGTGGACAGTCCACTGTGGGACTGAGCACAGGGGTCTGGCTTCTTGGGGAGCCCTGGCTGAGCTCCCCCTCGCCTTCATCGGTATCGACCTCCTCATAGACCATACATAGCATTGGCCTCCCCCTTTCCTTACACCTGGTGCTTTCCGCCATCTTGGGAACCTCTGGTTACTGAAACAGCTTCAACCCTGACATTGCACACAACTTATTATATTCACACTCTGACCGTCTAGTGCTGGGCTGACCTTAAGACCCCAGCAGTGAAAGTTACCGCTGGTAGTCTTTAGTGTCTGGGAGTAGGGGTCCCACGCACACTATTACTCTGATCCCACCGCTGCCACCAAATGTGAAGGACAACCCCAGTTCCTCCCACGTCACCAATGTGACGTAACTACACAGGCACAGCTCTCTGGCGCCCCCTTTGTCTCTCAGGTCAGTAAGTGAACTGCACCTAGAGCAAATGGCCGCCAGGGATGATGTCCTGCTACCCACTGGGTATTCTAAAATTCGTGATCAGAGTAAAAGCATCAGCCCAAAATTAATTTTATGGTTTAATTGCCTAAAGGGCACACTAGATAATCACAGAAATATACAGTAAGCTATACAATGGAATTACAGTGGATTTGCATTCAGAGTAAAATACAACAATAATGTACAAGGCTTAGAGGTATTAGTTAAAGGTCAATGTTACCAGGCTGTAGGTTGCATGTGGACGCCGGGAGCTCTGTGAACCACAGGTACGAATCTTAGTTGCCGGACAGTCCCCAAAACGTGTGCCGCTGCTCCCTTGGCAGATCTGTCCCTTGTTCCTTCTTAGATCTTCATCGTCTTGTTCTTCTGTGTGAATGGCTAGGGTCTGCCATCTGCTCACAGTTCTAATACCTGCTAGGTCCCTCCCCTTGGTGCCAGAGGGTGGGCTAATAATCTCCACCCTTAGCTCCCTGCAGAATTTATTCCCAATATCTAAGAAAGGGGTTAACTTTCTCCAGGACGATCGGATCAGGACACGAGAGGTACCAGTGGATGCAGTTCGTTTTGCCTATCGCGTGGAGATCAAACCTGGCCCGTTTGGCCCTCCACAGTGACCCAATCTCTGTATCTCAGGTCCCCGAGCCATCACCGACTCGGGAGTCGCACTGTCAGATGCCCGAGGTCCGCAGGATCACACAGATATTTTTTATGAGACTACCTCAAAAGGCGTGCTCATAATTCATAATCCTAGAATGGAGTCATAGTGGCTGGGGGAGACAATGGAGGTGTTTTCAGTGTCTAGCTGACAGGTATAATCTAATTGAAGCCCACAGGCATCCCCAGACCCCATGCTGGTGTGGCTCCAGACTAAAGCTTTGAAGTCCTGTTTTTGGCCTGATCTATTTAGCATACTAAAAGGACCTGGTTATTCACAGTGGACACTAAACTCTGTTGTATTGAATATGCCCACAGGCCATGGGGCCAGGTGCAGCCCGTTGCCTGTGGCCCTGTGAATTCAGACAAAATAGAGGCTGGTACAGGCCAATCTCAGACATGAAGCGAGCATTATGTCTCATATCCAAGATGGTGGCTGTTCGTTCATCACACCAAATATTTTTACCTAACTTCATGATTATTGTAAACACCTTTCTGTTATGAATGTGCTGGAGATGGTTTCTGAGCAGAGGCTCCCTCTGGTGGTTGCAGACAGTACTGAACCTTTCAGCGAGGAATGGCAATCTGGGATCACGGACTGGACTGATATAAGGGAGGTTCCCTCCCATGATGGTCGCCGGTGATCAATTGTTCTTGTCTCAATTGTGGTTCCTGGTTCATTTGGAAGCCTGCTGGAGTCTTGCATGCATCTGCTGCTTTCAGATAAGATATTTTCTGCTTTTCTTTTTGTGCTTGCTTTTTGCATAATTTTCTGCAATTTTGTGGAGGTCAGCCGGGTCCCCACCTGGGGCCTGTGCTCCTCTCAGTTTATCTGCAGCCACTGTTATTTGTTCATTTGCTTTTTCCTGTTTTTTCAGTGGCTGCGGCTTAGTTTTGTTACACCAGAGATCTGATTTAGGTGGTGGAGATCGTGTGATCTCAGGTGTTTTTGCAATCAAAAGAGTTGGTATTTTTTAGGGTTTTTTGTTGGATTGCAGTCAGAATTCTTTCCTGTACTTTTCTGTCTAGACAGATTGGGCCCCAGCGTTTGCTCATTCTATTTTCTGTCTGTGTCCGTGCTTCTTCTTGTCTAACCGCCATTACATGTTTGGGGGCTTCCTATTTTCTTTGGGGATCTGCTCCGGGGCAGATGGCTTTCATCTTTCTGCCTTTAGGTGTAGTTATCTCTCAGGCTGTGACGAGGTGTCTAGGATCAACGTAGGAACGCTCCACGGCTACCTCTAGTTGTGTGGTTAGTTCAGGTTACTGCAATCCAATAGGTTCCAGCCTCTCTGGTGTATTGCCGTTTTTGCTTTTTCTCCTCAGCTACCGAAACACAACAGTATCACCGGCCCAAACTGAAAATTATATGGTACTCACAGAAGGGAAAAATAGTGTGGAAAGAAAAAAAAAAGTTGTCAGAGTTGTCAGAGATTTTTTTTTTCTGTTTGTTGCATTTTTTCCCTCTTTTTCTCTGGGTGCTGAGGAGGATTTTGTTTCTCTCAATGGAGTTTGCACAGTTGTCTGGCTGTGTGGATCAGCTTGCCACTGAGGTTTGGAGTATTGCTACCTATCTTGCTGGGTTGCTGGTTGTGGAACCTAGGATTCCCATGCCAGATTTGTTTTTGGGGGATCGGGCTAAATTTCTAAATTTCAAAAATAACTGTAAGTTGTTTTTTGCCTTAAAACCTAAGTCCTCGGGGAGCGCAGCACAGCAGGTTCAAATTGTCATCTCTCTCCTGCGCGGCGACCCTCAGGATTGGGCTTTTTCCCTGACACCTGGGGATCCTGTTTTGAATGATATTGATGTATTTTTTCTGGCTCTGGGGTTATTGTACGATGAACCTAATGTCACGATCAAGCTGAAAAAACCTTGTTGGCATTAAATCAGGGTCTTGAAGACGCTGAGTTGTACTGTCAGAAATTCCGAAAGTGGGCAGTCCTGACCAAATGGAATGATGATGCTTTGGCAGTCCTTTTTTGGAAGGGTCTGTCAGAGAATGTAAAGGATGTTATGGTGGGATTCCCTGTCCCCTCTGGTCTCAATGATTCTATGTCATTGGCTATTCAAATTGACAGACGTTTGCGTGAGCGCAGAGGTATGTGTGAGATGGTGTTGCCTTGTGAGCCAGCTCCTGGGCCCATGCAGTGTGATGGAGTGACTTCTGGGGCTCAGCGTCATGAGTTTCGAAAGCGCAATGGGTTATGTTTCTACTGTGGTGACGCCTCTCATGCTCTTTCCCTCTACCCTAAGCGGGGAAGACGTTTTGCACGCTCAGTTATCTTGGGTAGTGTTCAGAGTAAATTTCTGTTGACTGTTACCCTGATTTGCTCCCTGTCCACATTTTCTGCTCAGGTTTTTGTTGATTCAGGAGCAGCTATTAACCTGATGGATTTTGACTTTGCCAAACGTTGTGGGTTTCCCATGATACCCCTGCGGAAGTCTATTCCTTTGCTGGGCATTGATTCTACCCCTTTGGCGGAGAATAAACCCCAGTTTTCTACTCAGGTGATAATGAGGGTTGAACCAGATCATCAGGAGAGTTGCAAATTTCTGGTGCTGCATAATCTGCATGACATTATTGTACTAGGTTTCCCTTGGTTACAGTCTCATAATCCTGTTTTGGATTGGAAATCTGTGTCTGTGACCAGTTGGGGCTGCCAATGTGTTAATACTGACACTCCTGTTTTTTCTGCCTCTCCCCAGTCTCAGGATGTTCCTGACTTTTTGACTGATTTTTCGGATGTATTTAGTGAAAGTAAATCTGCATCCTTGCCCCCTCACAGGAGCTATGATTGCGCTATTGAATTAGTGCCTGGTGGTAAATTTCCTAAAGGTCGCCTTTTTAACTTGTCTATACCTGAACACGAGGCTATGCGATCTTATATCAAGGAGTCATTGGAGAAGGGTCATATCAGACCATCCTCTTCAACCTTGGGCGCCGTTTTTTTCTTTGTGGCCAAAAAGGATGGTTCATTGAGGCTGTGTATTGATTATCGTCTCTTGAATAAGATCACTGTGAAGTACCAATATCCGTTACCCTTGATTTCTGACCTGTTTTCCAGAGTGAAAAGTGCTAGTTGGTTTACCAAGCTTGACATCAGGGGGGCGTATAACCTTATTCGCATTAAGCATGGGGATGAATGGAAGACGGCGTTTAATACCCCAGAGGGGCATTTTGAGTAACTAGTGATACCCTTTGGGCTCACTAATGCTCCTTCCGTCTTCCAATCCTTCATGAATGATATTTTCAGGGATTTTGTGGATAAATTTCTCATTTTTTATTTGGATGATATCTTGATTTTTTCCAATGACTGGGACTCTCATGTGAAACATGTTTGGACTGTGCTCCAGATTTTGAGAGAGAATGCACTGTATGTGAAGGGATCAAAGTGTCTTTTTGGCGTACAGAAGGTCTCATTTCTGGGATTCATTTTGTCTCCGTCTGTTATTGAAATGGACCCGGTCAAGGTTCAGGCCATCTGTGATTGGGTCCAACCTACTTCATTAAAGGCTCTTCAGAGATTTTTGGGTTTTGCCAATTTTTATCGTAAATTTATTGGTAATTTCTCCGGTATTGTTAAACCATTGTCTGATTTGACCAAAAAGGGTTCTGATGTAGTGAATTGGCCTCCTGAGGCAGTTTCTGTGTTTCAGGAACTTAAGCAGAGATTCACTTCTGCTCCTGTTCTACAGCAGCCTGATGTTTCTCTACCGTTTCAGGTGGAGGTTGATGCCTCTGAAATTGGGGCAGGTGCCGTTTTGTCCCAAAGAGATCCAGAGACCTCTAAGAGTAACCCTTGTGCCTTTTTCTCTTGAAAATTTTCTCCAACTGAACGTAATTATGACGTGGGTAATCGGGAGTTATTGGCCATGAAGTGGGCCTTTGAAGAGTGGAGACATTGGATGGAAGGAGCCAGACATCAGGTGGTGGTCCTCACGGACCATAAGAACCTGGTTTATCTCGAATCAGCCAAGCGACTTAATCCTAGACAGGCCAGGTGGGCCTTGTTTTTCACACGTTTTAATTTTGTGGTTTCTTTTCTTCCTGGCACTAAGAATGTTAAGGCGGATGGCCTCTCGAGGAGTTTCTTTGCGGACTGATCCTGCTGTTATTTTGAAAGAGGGTGTAGTACTTTCCGCCATCTCGCCCAATTTGAGACTGGCTATGGAAGGGTGTCAGGAAGATAAACCTGAGCGCTGCCTTATTGGGAAATTGTTTGTCCCAGACCAGTGGAAGAAGAGTATGATGTCTGAGATTCATTGTTCCACGTTGGCTGGTCATTCCGGGATTTTTGGTACCAGGGACTTGGTTAGTCGGTCCTTTTGGTGGCCTACTTTGTCTCGTGACGTCAGGGAATTTGTGCAGTCCTGTGGGACTTGCTCTCGTTTCAAGCCTTGCTCTCGCTCTAGTGGTTTGTTAATGTCATTACCTGTGCCCAAGAGGCCATGGACCCATATCTGTATGGATTTTATTTCCGACCTCCCTGTTTCTCAGAAAATGACCGTTATCTGGGTAATCTGTGATAGGTTTTCCAAGATGATACATCTTGTGCCATTACCTAAGTTACCTTCCTCCTTCGAATTGGTGCCTTTGTTCCTTCTGCACGTGGTTCGGTTACATGGCATTCCGGAGAACATTGTGTCTGACAGAGGAGTCCAGTTTGTTTACAGATTTTGGAGGACATTTTGTTCTAAACTTGGTGTTCAATTATCTTTCTCCTCTGCTTTTCATCCTCAGACCAATGGACAAACTGAGAGAACAAACCAGACCTTGGAGACTTATTTGAGATGTTTTGTGTCTGCTGATCAAGATGACTGGGTCTCTTTTTTGCCTTTGGCTGAGTTTGCTCTTAATAATAGGGCTAGCTCTGCCACCTTGATGTCTCCATTTTTCTGCAATTCTGGGTTTCACCCTCGATTTTCTTCGGGACAGGCGGAGGCTTCTGTCTGTCCGGGTGTTGACTCTCTTGTGGAGCGTATGCAGCAGATTTGGGACCAGGTAGTGGAGAGGTTGTCTCTCTCTCAGGAGAAGGCCCAACGGTTTGCCAACAGGCATAGGACTGATGGTCCTCGGTTTAAAGAGGGGGACTTGGTTTGGTTGTCAAGAAATATCCCTATGAGGGTTGCATCTCCAAAGTTTAAGCCTAGGTTCATTGGACCTTATAAGATCATGGAGATTCTTAATCCAGTTTCCTTCTGTTTGCTTCTTCCAGGGACATTTAAGATCATAACGTGTTCCACAAGTCCTTATTGAAGAGGTTTGTCGAGCCAGTGGTTCCTATGGCTGCGCCTCCTGACCCTGTTTTGGTTGAGGGCAATCTGGAGTATGTGGTTGAGAAAATATTGGATTCTCATTTTTCTAGACAGAAACTCCAGTATTTGGTTAAGTGGAGAGGTTATGGTCAGGAGGACAATTCTTGGGTGTTTGCTTTGGACATCCATGCTAGGAGACTGATCCGTGCCTATCACCGAGCTCATCCTGATCGGCCTGGTTGCACAAGTGAGGGTTCGGTGACCCCTCCTCAAGGGGGGGGGTACTGTTATGAATGTGCTGGAGATGGTTTCTGAGCATGGTTACCTCTGGTGGTTGCAGACAGTACTGAACCTTTCAGCGAGGAATGGCAATCTGGGATCACAGACTAGACTGATATAAGGGAGGTTCCCTCCCATGATGGTCGCCGGTAATCAATTTTTATTGTCTCAATTGTGGTTCCTGGTTCATTTGGAAGCCTGCTGGAGTCTTGCATGCATCTGCTGCTTTCAGATAAGATATTTTCTGCTTTTCTTTTTGTGCTTGCTTTTTGCATAATTTTCTGCACTTTTGTGGAGGTCAGCCGGGTCCCCTCCTGGGGCCTGTGCTCCTCTCAGTTTATCTGTAGCCACTGTTATTTGTTCATTTGCTTTTTCCTGTTTTTTTCATTGGCTGCGGCTTAGTTTTGCTTTTTCTCCTCAGCTACCGAAACACAACACCTTTCACTGTACCCACTATAGACTTATCTAATGATTTGATTAGTTTAAGATCAGGAAAAGTCATGAAACTTTTTTATTTTATATTATTTACGAAATATAGACCCTACATTTGCAGACCATAGGCTGAACTGATCTTAACCCCTCTCTGCCATCAGACGTACTATTCCGTCCATGTGACCCTGGACCTAATTCCCATGGACGGAATGGTACGTCATGGGCGATCAGCTGCGCTCCCGGGGGGAGCGTAGCTGATCGCGGCCGGGTGTCAGCTGTATATCACAGCTGACACCCAGCACTATGTGTCAGGTGCGGTCACGGACCGCTCCCGGCACATTAACCCCTGGCACACTGCGATCAAACATGATCGCGGTGTACCCGGGGCACAGGGGAGGATCGCGCAGGGTGGGGGCTCCCTGCGTGCTCCCCTGTGATCCTCAGAGCAGTGCGATGTGTCGCGCTGTTCCGAGGGTCCGTCCTCCCTCAGGTCCCTGGATCCAAGATGGCGCCGGGGTCCTGCAGGGAGGCGGCTTCCTCAGCGCCTGCTGAGAGCAGGCGCTGAGGAAGCCTACAGCGATGCCAGAGCGATCGCTGGTGTGACAGAGTGCTGTGTACACTGTCACACCAGCGATCTGCAAAAATACTGTGATGTCACACCCTGGGACAAAGTAAAAAAGTAAAAAAAAATAAAAATAAAAAGTGGTAAAAAAAATCATAAAAAAAAATAAAAATATTCCCCAATAATTTCATTTCTTCCTGTAAATAAAAAAACCAAAACAATAAAAGTACACATATTTGGTATCTCCGTGTCCGTAACGACCCCCCTATAAAACTGTCCCACTAGTTAACCCCTTTAGTGAACCCCTTAAAAAAAAAAAAAACTAAGCAAAAAATCAATGCTTTATCATCATACCGCCGAACAAAAGTGGAATAACACACGATAAAAAGGCCGATATAAATAAACATGGTACCGCTGAAAACGTCATCTTGTTCCGCAAAAAACGAGCCATCATACAGCATCATCAGCGAAAAATTAAAAAAGTTATAGCTCGCAGAATAAAGCGATGCAAAAATAATGATTTTTCATATAAAATTGTTTTTATTCTATAAAAGCGCCAAAACATAAAAAAATGATATAAATGAGGTATCGCCGTAATCGTACTGACCCGAAGAATAAAACTGCTTTATCCATTTTACCACACGCGGAACGGTATAAACGCCTCCCCCAAAAGAAATTCATGAATTGCTGATTTTTGTTCATTCTAACCTCGAAAAAATCGAAATAAAAAGCGATCAAAAAATGTCACGTGCTCAAAAATGGTACCAATAAAAACGTCACCTCGTGCTGCAAAAAATAAGACCTCACTTGACTCTGTGGGCCAAAATATGCAAAAATTATAGCTCTCAAAATGTGGTGATGCAAAAAACTACTTTTTGCAATAAAAAGCGTCTTTTAGCATGACAGCTGCCAATCACAAAAACCCGCTATAAATAGTAAATCAAACCCCCTTTTATCACCCCCTTAGTTAGGGAAAAATAATAAAATTAAAAAAATGTATTTATTTCCATTTTTCCATTAGGGTTAGGGTTGCGGGTAAAGTTAGGGTTAGGGTTGGCGCTAAAGTTAGTATTAGGGTTATGGTTGGGATTAGGGTTAGGGGTGTGTTAGGGTTAGGTTTGTGGTTAGGGTTGGGACTAGGGTTAGGGGTGTGTTGGGGTTAGGGTTGGAGTTAGAATTGGGGGGTTTCCGCTGTTTAGGCACATCAGGGGCTCTCCAAATGTGACATGGCGTCTGATCTCAATTCCAGCCAATTCTGCGTTGAAAAAGTCAAACGGTGCTCCTTCACTTCTGAGCTCTGCCATGCGCCCAAACAGTAGTTTACCCCCGCATATGGGGTATCAGTGTACTCTGGACCACAAGAGTTATTGTGCAATTTGTCCTATTTCTTCTGTTACCTTGGGAAAATAAAAAACTGGGGGCGACAAAATCATTTTTGTAAAAAAAAAATTATTTTTTTGTTTTTACGGCTGTATGTTATAAATTTTCTGTGAAGCACTTGGGGCTTCATAGCGCTCACCACACTTCTAGATAAGTTCCTTGTGGGGTCTATTTTCCAAAATGGGGTCACTTGTGGGGGGTTTCCACTGTTTAGGCGCATCAGGGGCTCTCCAAATGCGACATGACGCCCCTAGACCATTCCATCAAAGTCTGCAATCCAAAACGTCACTACTTCCCTTCCGAGCCCAGAAGTGCACCCATACAGTAGTTTTCTCCCACATATTGGGTATCAGCGTACTCAGGACAAATTGGACAACAAATTTTGGGGTCCAATTTCTCCTGTTACCCTTGTGAAAATAAAATATTGGGGGCGAAAAAATCATTTTTGTAAAAAAAAAAAAGGATTTTTTATTTTTACGGCTGTACGTTATAAATTTCTGGGAAGCACTTCGGGGTTCAAAGTGCTCACCACACATCTAGATAAGTTCCTTGTGGGGTCTATTTTCCAAAATGGGGTCACTTGTGGGGGTTTTTCACTGTTTAGGCACATCAGGGGCTCTCCAAATGCGACATGACGCCCCCAGACCATTCCATCAAAGTCTGCAATCCAAAACGTCACTACTTCCCTTCCGAGCCCCGACGTGCGCCCATACAGTAGTTTACTCCCACATATTGGGTATCAGCGTACTCAGGACAAATTGGACAACAACTTTTGGGGTCCAATTTCTCCTGTTATCCTTGTGAAAATAAAATATTGGGGGCAAAAAAAATCATTTTTGTAAAAAAAAAAAAGATTTTTTATTTTACGGCTGTACGTTATAAACTTCTGTGAAGCACTTTGGGGTTCAAAGTGCTCACCACACATCTAGATAAGTTCCTTAAGGGTCTAGTTTCCAAAATGGTGTCATTTGTGGGGGGTTTCCACTGTTTAGGCAGATCAGGAGCTCTCCAAACACGACATGGCATCCAGCCAATTCTGCGTTGAAAAAGTCAAACGGCGCTCCTTCCCTTCCAAACTCTGCCATGCACCCAAACAGTGGTTTACCCCCACATATGGGGTATCAGCGTACTCAGGACAAATTGCACAATAACTTTTGGAGTCTTGTTACCCTTGGGAAAATAAAAATTGGGGTGAAAAGATCAATTTTGTGGAAAAAATATGATTTTTTAATTTTACGGCTCTACGTTATAAACTTGTGTGAAGCACTTGGGGGTTCAAATTGCTCACCAAAGATCTAGGTAAGTTCCTTAGGGGGTCTAGTTTCCCAAATGGGGTCACTTGTGGGGGGTTTCCACTGTTTAGGCACATCAGGGACTCTCCAAATGCAACATGGCGTCCAATCTCAATTCCAGCCAATTTTGGTTGGAAAAAGTCAAATGGTGCTCCTTCAATTTCGAGCTCTGCCATGCGCCCAAACACAACTTTTGTGGTCCAATTTCTCCTGTTACCTATGGGAAAATAAAAAATTAGTGACTAAGAGATAATTTTTGTGGGAAAAAAATATGATTTTTTATTTTCATGCCCAGGCATTATAAACTTGTGTGAAGCACTTGGGGGTTCAAAGTGCTCACCAAAGATCTAGATAAGTTCCTTAGGGGGTCTAGCTTCCAAAATGGGGTCACTTGTGGGGGGTTTCCACTGTTTAGGCTCATCTGGGACACTACAAACGGAACATGACCCCCATCAATGTTTGCATTCCAAAACGTTACTGCTACCTTTCCAAGCCCTGCCGTGCGCCCAAACAGTTCCCCCCCCACATATGGGGTATAAGCGTACTCAGGACAAATTGGACAACAACATTTGGGGTCCAATTTCCTTGGGAAAAATCAAAAATTTGGGACTAAAAAATCATTTTTGTGGAAAATTGTTTTTTTTTTTTTTTTTCACACCCAGGCATTATAAACTTTTGTGAAACACTTTGAGGTTCAAAGTGCTCACAACAGATCTAGATAAGTTTCTTAGGGGGTCTAGTTTCCAAAATGGTGTCACTTGTGGGGGGTTTCCACTGTTTAGGCGCATCAGGGGCTCTCCAAACACGACATGGCGTCCAATCTCAACTCCAGCCAATTTTAGTTTGAAAAAGTCAAACGGCGCTCCTTCCCTTACGAGGTCTGCCGTGTGCCCAAACAGTGGTTTTCCCCCACATATAGGGTATTGACGTACTCAGGAGAAATTGCAAAACAACTTTATCTGCCCATTTTCTCCTTTTACCCTTGTCAAAATAAAAAAAAGTTTGTAAAAGATCATTTTTGTGGCTAAAAAGTTAAATATTAATTTTTTCCTTCCACGTTGCTTCAGCTACTGTGAAGCACCTGAAGGGTTATTAAACTTCTTGAATGTGGTTTTGAGTACCTTGAGGGGTGCAGTTTTTAGAATGGTGTCACTTTTTGGTATTTTCTGCTATATAGACCCGTCAAAGTGACTTCAAATGTGAGGTGGTCCCTAAAAAAATGGCTTTGTAAATTTTGTTGTAAAAATGAGAAATCACTGGTCAACTTTTAACCCTTATAATTTCCAAAACAAAAAAAATTTTGGTTCCAAAATTGTGCTGATGTAAAGTAGACATGTGGGAAATGTTATTTCTTAACTATTTTGTGTGACATATTTCTCTGTTTTAAGGGAAAAAAAATTAAAAGTTGAAAATTGCAAAATTTTCAAAATTTTCGCCATATTTGTGTTTTTTTCAAAAATAAACGCAAGTTATATAGAAGAAATTATACTTCTAACGTGAAGTACAATATGTCACGAGAAAACAGTCTCAGAATCGCGAAGATCCGTTGAAGCGTTCCAGAGTTATAACCTCATAAAGAGACAGTGGTCAGAATTGTAAAAATTGGCCCGGTCATTAACGTGCAAACCACCCTTGGGGGTGAAGGGGTTAAGTCAAGATTTTCAAATTAACATTGGTCATATAGTTATTTTTTGAAGTATGATCCCTTTGAGATTCCAACTTGAATTTTGGTTTGGTACAGATATGGCTAGGAGCATAGGAGGCACATGTGAACTTTTTTAACATTTCATATCATGATGTTTTTTTGGATTTGCTTTCAAAATTTTGTGCTTGTGTCCACATGGGTAAAATCTTAACAAAGACACTCTTGTGATATATGAGGTGAAAGCCTGTACAGTTCTGAGTGTACAGTCATGGACAAAAGTTTTGAGAATGACACAAATATTAATTTTTACAAAGTCTACTGCTTCACTTTTTCTAATTGCAATTTGCATATACTCCAGAATGTTATAAAGAGTGATCAGCTTAACAGCAATTACTTGCAAAGTCAATATTTGGCTAGAAAATGAACTTTTTCCCCCAAAACACATTTCAACATCATTGCAGCCCTGCCTTAAAAGGACCAGCTAACCTCTTTTCAGTGATTGCTCCATTAACACAGGTGTGGGTGTTGATGAGGACATGGCTGGAGATCAATCTGTCATGATTAAGTAAGAATGACACCACTGGACACTTTAAAAGGAGGCTGGTGCTTGGCATCATTGTTTCTCTTCTGTTAACCATGGTTATCTCTAAAGAAACACGTGCAGTCATCATTGCAATGCACAAAAATGGCCTAACAGGGAAGAGTATCGCAGCTCGAAAGATTGCACCTCAGTCAACAATCTATCGCATCATCAAGAACTTCAAGGAGAGAGGTTCCATTGTTGCCAAAAAGGCTCCAGGGCGCCCAAGAAAGACCATCAAGCGCCAGGACCGTCTCTTAAAAGTGTTTCAGCTGCAGGATCGGGCTACCAGCAGTGCAGAGCTTGCTCAGGAATGGCAGCAGGCAGGTGTGAGTGCATATGCATGCACTGTGAGGCGGAGACTCTTGGAGCAAGGCCTGGTCTCAAGGAGGGCAGCAAAGAAGCCACTTCTCTCCAGAAAAAACATCATGGACAGACTGATATTCTGCAAAAGGTACAGGCAGTGGACTGCTGAAGACTGGGGTAAAGTTATTTTCTCTGATGAATCCCCTTTTCGATTGTTTGGGACATCAGGAAAACGCCTCATTCGGAGAAGACAAGGTGAGCGCTACCACCAGTCTTGTCTCATGCCAACTGTTAAGCATCCTGAAACCATTCATGTGTGGGGTTGCTTCTCAGCCAAGGGAATCGGCTCTCTCACAGTCTTGCCTAAAAACACAGCCATGAATAAAGAATGGTACCAGAATGTCCTCCAAGAGCAACTTCTCCCAACACTCCAAGAGCAGTTTGACGATCAAAAATGTCTTTTCCAGCATGATGGAGCACCTTGCCATAAAGCAAAGGTGATAACTAAATGGCTCAGGGAACAAAACATAGAGATTTTGGGTCCATGGCCTGGAAACTCCCCAGATCTTAATCCCATTGAGAACTTGTGGTCAATCATCAAGAGACGGGTGGACAAACAAAAACCTAAAAATTCTGACAAAATGAAAGCATTGATTGTGCAAGAATGGACTGCTATCAGTCAGGATTTGGTCCAGAAGTTGACTGACAGCAATGCCAGGAAGAATTGCAGAGGTCCTGAAGAAGGGTCAACACTGCAAATATTGACTTGCTGCATTAACTCATTCTGTCAATATAAGCTTTTGTTACTCATATGTTTGCAATTATATTTCTGTCTGTGATAAAAAGATCTGTCAAGCAAACATAAAAACCAGAGGGCAGCAGATCATGTGAAAATATAATATTTGTGTCATTCTCAAAACTTTTGGCCATGACTGTAATAGTGTTTTTCCCATTTTTCTAACTTGGTTCTAACCTGAGTTATGAGGAGAAATGTAAAGGTTATGTGCCACAATCCAAAAGTAACAGCACTTTGGACGCTGGAGTGGCTTCGCAAGAAGCATATGAAAGTCCTGGAGTGACCTAGCCAGTTTCCAGATCTCAACCCCATAGAAAACCTTTGGAGATATTTGAAAGTCCGTGTTGCCCAGCGACAGGCTCAAAACATCACTGCTCTAGAGGAGATCTGCATGGAGTAATGGGCCAACATACCACCAACAGTGTGTGGTAGCCTTGTGAAGACTTACAGAAAACGATTGACCTCTGTCATTGCCACCAAAGGATATATAACAAAATATTGAGAACTTTTGTTAATGACCAAATGCAGTGTGTACGGAAAGTATTCAGACCCCTTTATATTTTTCACTCTTTGTTTCATTGCAGCCATTTGGTAAATTCAAAAAAGTTCATTTTTTTCATTAATGTACACTCTGCATCCCATCTTGACTGAAAAAAACAGAAATGTAGACATTTTTGCAAATTTATTAAAAAGAAAAGCTGAAATATCACATTGTCATAAGTATTCAGACCCTTTGCTCACACACTCATATTTAAGTCACATGCTGTCCATTTCCTTGTGATCATCCTTGAGATGGTTCTACTCCTTCATTGGAGTCCAGCTGTGTTTAATTAAACTGATAGGACTTGATTTGTAAAGGCACACACCTGTCTAAATAAGACCTCATAGCTCACAGTGCATGTCAGACCAAATGAGAATCATGAGGTCAAAGGAACACGCCAGGAAGCTCAGAGACAGAATTGTGGCAAAGCACAGATCAGGCCAAGGTTACTAAATAATTTCTGCAGTACTCAAGGTTCCAAAGAGCACAGTGACCTCCATAGTCCTTAAATGGAAGATGTTTGGGACCACCAGAAGTCTTCCTAGACCTGGCCATCCAGCCAAACTGAGCAATTGTGGGAGAAGAGCCTTGGTGAGAGAGGTAAAGAAGAACCCCAAGGTCACTGTGGTTGAGCTCCACAGATGCATTAGGGAGATGGGAGAAAGTTCCATAAAGTCAACTATCACTGCAGCCCTCCATCAGTTGGGTCATTATGGCAGAGTGGCCCGACAGAAGCCTCTCCTCAATGCCAGACATATAAAAACCCGCATAGAGTTTGCTACAGAACACATGAAGGACTCCCAGACTGTGAGAAATAAGATTCTTTGGTCTGATGAGGCAAAGATAGAACTTATTGGTGATAATTCTAAGCAGTATATGTGGAGAAAACCAAGCACTGCTCATCACCTGCCCAATACACTCCCAACAGTGAAACATGGTGGTGGCAGCATCATGCTATGGGGGTGTTTTTCAGCTGCAGGGACAGGACAACTGGTTGCAATTGAAGGAAACATGAATGCGGCCAAGAACAGAGATATCCTGGATGAAAACCTCTTCCAGAGTGCTCTGGACCTCAGACTTGGCCAAAGGTTCACCTTCCAACAGGACAATGACCCCAAGCACACAGCTAAAATAACAAAGGAGTGGCTTCAGAACAATTCTGTGACCATTCTTGACTGGCCCAGCCAGAGCCCTGACCTAAACCCAATTGAGCATCTCTGGAGAGACCGGAAAATGGCTGTCTGCCAACATTCACCATCCAACCTGATGGAACTGGAGAGGATCTGCAAGGAAGAATGGCAGAGGATCTCCAAATCCAGGTGTGAAAAACTTGCATCATTCCCAAGAAGTCTCATGACTGTACTAGCTCAAAAGGTGCTTCTACTCAATACTGAGCAAAGGGTTTGAATACTTATTACCTTATGATATTTCAGTTATTCTTTTTTTAATAAATTTGCAAAAAAATCTACATTTCTGCTTTTTTTTCAGTCATGATGGGGTGCAGAGTGTACATTAATGAGAAAAAAATGAACTTTTTTGAATATATCGGAAACCAACCAGTACCAACAGTCTCCTCCATTGGGATAGCCACCACCCTGTTCCCCTAAAAAGAGGTATCCCTAAGGGACAGTTCCTCAGGCTCAGACGGAACTGTTCGAATTATGATGCGTTTCTTCTACAGGCAGGAGACATGCAGAGGAGGTTTAAGGAAAGAGGTTATCCCCATCATGTTATTGATACAGCTTTCCAGCACGCTAGGAGAACAGACAGACAACAGCTTTTACATAAGAAACCAGATCGTGATGATACAGATATCACCAGAATTATCGGTACCTTTGACTCTCAACATATGCAAATTAGGAGTATTCTAATGAAACACTGGGACATTCTAAAAATGGACCCAGATCTGAGAGATTGGGTGGGTGAAAGACCCAATATTACCTATAGAAAAGGTAGATCCATTAAGGATCGTCTGGTACATAGCCAAAAACAAAAAACCGTTGAAAGCAGGTACATGGCTAGATAGAAAGCCCATTGGTTTCTTCACTTGTGGCGACTGCAGTCTGTGCAAATGGATGTCACCTATGAAATCCTTCCGTAGTGCTCACACAGGAAGAAGATTCTATTTAAGAGATTTTGCTAATTGCAAGACCACGGCTGTGGTATATAAGGGGACGTGTACTTGTCCCAAGGACTATGTGGGTAAAACAAAAAGAGAGTTTAGAAGGAGGGTGGGAGAACACATGGGTGACATCAGAAATAACAGGGATACTCCCCTGGCGAGACACATCAACAATCAACATGGTGGGAGAATGGGCGAGGTTAAGTTCATGATTCTGGAGGTTGTTAAGCTAAATCCGAGAGGGGGTGACGTGGACAAAATTATCCTCAGACGCGAGTGTGAATGGATCTTTAGGCTAGAATCACTCGAACCATATGGATTAAACGAGCAGATGTCATTTGCCTGTTTCCTATAGCCAAGACGTTGTTTTGGACTACTTGATTAAACTGACTATACAATTCTATGTTTTATGTTCCCCTATAATGGGTGACCATTATATTCTATGTATCAGAATGACTCTCGTATTATTGTCGACCTTTTTCCATTTATGTTCTATGTCCCTCTATACATTTTTGTTAAAATATTATCCTAGGCCATCTTGGATTATCTTCCAGTGGATAGGATAAATTAGGGACATACTCATCTATGTGGGGGTATGCCCACTATTGAGGCTCCCAGGTGGGGCTTGAACCGGTGAGCCATGAGCCCTTTGAAAGTTAGCCGTTCTGGCCGCTGTGTTTTAGTGGAGTCGCCACCAGGAACATATGTTATGCATAGCCTGTGCAGGGGTTAAGGTCCGCTCTGCACGCAACTAGTCAGGACCCAGACACCCCTCCTACTTCCAGCATGCACTGCTTCTCTGACGCAGGGCGATAGAGATACGCCCCCTGATGAGGTCAGAGCTTTCCCCACGAGCCTATTGGTGGAGCCATATAAGGGGGAGGAGCCTATGAAGGCGAGCCCGCACAGGGGGGTGGAGCGTCTCCATTAGGCGGCAGATATAAATATGAGGAAGTCACACAGCATCTGTTAGTCTCTGCACCATGTCATTTTGACACCGGACATCTGTACATCTGGCCTCCTGATGAGCCCATGGGGCGAAACGCGTTGAGGCGCTACTATTGATGGTGGTGGGGTGACCATGAGAAATGATGAGTATCGTTACGCATTTCTTATTAATAACATTTTATAATGGAGTTTCTCAGTGTATCCACATCATGATGAGGGGTGATTAGTATTATACGTACAGGAAGGCAATATATATACCTATTCCCCATTTAGCACCATACCTGTAGGAATGTTATATCTGTACCTATTTCCTATTCGGTACATCGGGCATTGCTAGGGAAGGTATACATCAATTATATCTTACTGCCTTATACATTTATCTTCAAATATTGCTATCCCCTAACAGACATTAAAACAAGTGTCAATGACCTTCTCATGACGCCGATGCGTCTTATTTATTCCAGTCATTATATGCTCTAGTCATTCTTTCAGTGTGTTTATAAGTTCAGACTAGACTTTTGGTCCAATAGCTGACAATTATAGATCGCATCTTAGCTTTTATTTGACTGTCTGGTATGCACACACATTTAGATTTCCCATACACTGGAGGAGCTTTGACTAGTGAGTGAACAAATATGAGACTGTTCACATTCACTTTCATTAAGCTGTGGCACAAGAAGGCAGTTTTATCATAACTCCTGTTCATAAAAGGAGGCTGCTGTATACTAGCAGTGTTGTACAGCAGATCTGTGCCAATCTCCATTATACTTCCTACCACCCCGTGTGTTGTGAACTGTTTTTAATACTTTGGGGACTTAGGGTCACCTTTAATGTTAGCTGGTCTCTGTATTAATGTTAGGGGTCTCCCTACTATCTGGGTAGAGGTATCCCCTAAGGTGTAAGGGCCTAACAGGGACCCTAGGGTCATCCATCGTGGAGCGGGGGCGCCACAACGCTTCCCCCTAGGGTGCCAACCTCCGCTGTTAGGCAGGTGACAGCCCAGACCTACATCAGGGACTCTAGGCTATCCCCATAGCTTTTAAGTTAGGAATACACTTTGTTTTTTGTTTTTTTATCACGGTTGTTTTTGGGTGCTACCCATTGAGGTATTTTATCAATAAAGGATTGCCTATAGGGCATGATTCTATGATTTTGGTTTTGAAGCCCTTCTGTATCTATTATATATTTTCAGAGAATTTAAAGGGATCTGAATACTTTCTGTACCCATTGTACTTATTTTCCACCATAATTTGCTAAATAAATCTTGCCAAATCAGACAAAGTGATTTTCTGGATTTGTTTTCTCATTTTGACTCCAATAGTTGTGGTCTACCTATGATATCAATTACAGGCCTCTCTCATCTTTTTAAGTGGGAGAACTTGCACAATTGGTGGGCTGACTGAATACTTTTTTCCCCACTGTATATAAATAAATTAATGTGAAATCAGAGACTTGGTGCACTCACTGTCTCTGGAGCAGAGTGCTCAGATTTTGTAGTAAGTCATAAATCCTCCTGACAGATTTAGTCCTGCATGGAGGAAATAAAAGTTTGTATTCCCAGACTCTTCTATGGTTTTGTGATTTGAAGTTGCCTTTTAATATCACACCTTTTATACTGTGTCCTGGACAACAGAAATGTTTGGCCACAAGTAAATATTTTTTTTTGTCTATAATGGTGTGGTGATGAGACCTCATCCTTGCTTTCAGTTTCTGTCTTGTTTCTCCAAAATAAAAACCCTCAATAGGACATATAGTGCACAGAATTAAGTATACCACATTGGAAGAGGAACATGTGAATGTCCAGGAATATTATAGTCCTGCTGTGTCTTGGGGATCTGTATCACCAACATTCTAAAATCTACATGAGTGCAGGTTTTGCAGGCCTTCACATTGCAAGTTCCTTTTATCTGAAAGCATTGAACTTCGGATCATCATGTTTCGTAAAAGTGGTATTCCCAGATCCTATCCCAATATGTAGTAGGTGTAATAATAATAATATTAGCAAACTTTCCTCCTGTGCAGCCATTGGAGGACCTTATGTATCTACTGTATGGTAACGACCACAAGCACCTAGCTATGTTACTCACGATATCAGTGGTCGTAACCATGGCTACCTAATGTTGTGCAATGCCTGCACATGAGGAAAGAGATATTGCAAATCAGAAAAGCTATATTACATTTTTAATTGGAGGTATTTGCTATTACTATTATTATTATTATTATTATGTCTGCTATATATTGGGATAGGATCTTGGATATGGGAATACACCTCTAAATTAGGAGGTTGCCTGTAGCATAACAAGGGAGGGCCTTTGAATATTTTTTTCAGCCGGACCATGGGCGTACCCAGGATCAAAACTAGGGGGGGGGCAAGCCATGGTGGAAGATCAGGTTGTAAAATTTTAGAACGAAAAAGGGAATGAAACTGCTCCATACAGTATAATGAGCCCCATACCTGTATATACATCATCACCAGCCCCCACCCACTGAGCCCAGCACCTGTATATACATCATCCCCAGCCCACAGAGCCCAACACCGGTATATACATCACCAGCCCACTAAGCCCAGCACCTGTATATACATCCTCACCAGCACCAGCCCACTGAGCTCTGCACCACCTGTATATATCATCACCAGCCCACTAAGCCCAACACCTGTATATACATCCTCACCAGCACCAGCCCACTAAGACCAGCACCTGTATATACATCTTCACCAGCACCAGCCCACTAAGACCAGCACCTGTATATACATCTTCACCAGCACCAGCCCACTAAGCCCAACACCTGTATATACATCATCACCAGCCCCATCCCACTGAGCCCAGCACCACCTGTATATATCATTACCAGCCCACTGAGCCCAGCACCTGTATATACATCACCAGCCCACTAAGCCCAGCACCTGTATATACATCAACCCAGCCAGCCCCTGTATATACATCAACCCAGCCAGCGCCCAGCCCCTTTATATACATCAGCCACAGCCAGCCCTCTGTATATACATCAGCCCAGCCAGCCCCTGTATACATCAGCCCAGCCAGCCCCTGTATACATCAGCCCAGCCAGCCCCTGTATACATCAGCCCAGCCAGCCCCTGTATACTTCAGCCCAAGCCAGCCCCTGTATATAGATCAGCCCCCAGCCCCTGTATACGTCAGCCCAGCCAGCCCCTGTATACTTCAGCCCAGCCAGCCCCTGTATACTTCAGCCCAGCAAGCCCCTGTATACTTCAGCCCAGCCAGAACCTGTATACTTCAGCCCAGCCAGCCCCTGTATACTTCAGCCCAGCCAGCCCCTGTATACTTCAGCCCAGCCAGCCCCTGTATACTTCAGCCCAGCCAGCCCCTGTATACTTCAGCCCAGCCAGCCCCTGTATACTTCAGCCCAGCCAGCCCCTGTATACTTCAGCCCAGCCAGACCCTGTATACTTCAGCTCAGCCAGACGCTGTATACTTCATCTCAGCCAGAACCTGTATACTTCATCTCAGCCAGACACTGTATACTTCAGCCCAGCCAGACCCGGTATACTTCAGCCCAGCCAGCCCCTGTATACTTCAGCTCAGCCAGCCTCTGTATACTTCAGCCCAGCCAAAACCTGTATACTTCAGCCCAGCCAGACCCTGTATACATCAGCAGAGTGAGTGCATTGCTTTCCTGGCGGAGGGCTTCAGGGAGATGAATGCCATAGGCGGCGCATGAGCAGACCTAGATCTTTGCTGGACCGAAATCCAAATCTTCGGTGGCCCACGGCTTCAGGAACATGGCCGCCAAGAAAGCAATGCACTCCGCTTTGCTCACCGCCAACACCAGACCCACAGCATTGCACCGCTGGGACACCCTCTTCTCCCTCTCACGCCCGCAGCATTGCCCACTTCTGCCGCTGCAGACTTCCTGAGGAAGGGACCCGGCCTCCTGTGATCCCGCTTACAAGACAGTTATTACAGGACAGGAGGCAATTATTACAGGACAGGGGATGTTATTACAGGAAGGGGGATGTAATTACAGGATGAGGAATGTTATTACAGGACAAGGGAATTATTACAAGACGAGGAATGTTATTACAGGACAAGGGATGTTCTTATTGGATGAGTGATGTTATTATAGGATGAGGGATGTTATTACAGGATGGAAGACTATTATTACAGGATGGGGGACTTATTACGTGACAGGGGAAGTTATTACAGGTCAGGGGACGTTATTACAGGACTGGGTAGGTTATTACAGGACGGGGGATGTTACAACAGGTTTGAGGACATTATTACAGGACGGGGATGTTATTACAGGTTTGAGGACGTTATTACAGGACGGGGGATGTTATTACAGGACGGGGGATGTTATTACAGGATGGGGGATGTTATTACAGGTTTGAGGACGTTATTACAGTACTGGGGATGTTATTACAGATCCGGGGACGATATTACAGGACAAGGCACGTTATTGCAGAACAGGAGACGTTATTCCGGGACGAGGTATTTTGTTACGGGACGGGGGATGTTATTACAGGATGGGGACGTTATTACAGGGCCCATAGTTCCAACCAACATACTAGTAGGGGCATTGGTCAAAGTTTTGCACCTGGGCCCATAGGATTCTAGTTATGTCACTTTTCATCTGACGTCTGTGCACAAAGTACAGCACAGACAGTATACAGATTAGTATATAATATACTGAGCTACAGATATCAGATGATATATAACAATATTGGGTGTTATACTGTGTACAGATATGCAATATAATATGCACTGACTGATCCTCAGCCTACAGAACCTCACATGCTATAATATATGGTCCTATAAATACTATATGATGTCTTGTAGATAGAACTTGAACTACCACAATGGTATCATTATTTGAAAAATAGTATGACACAGTATAATTTAACACATCATCGTGATACCAAAATTTTGGACCTATACTAAAGGACTAGTCACATAAATAGACAATGAGCAAGGGAAAAACAAGTGACCAACAGTCCATATATAATATAAAAAATTTTTAAACTGTACCTGGGTGCAAAGACACCGCATTGCACTAGCTCAGGCCGCAGTGGTGACAGATGCGTGGTAAAATTTGGGCTGGGGGATGTGATATTTACCGTCTGCTGTTCTGGTGCTCCATTGCCGTATCTGCTACCGCAAAACCTTGTGCTGGTGATTGTTCTGCTGGTACTGGTGATGGTCCTCGTGCTGATGATGGTCCTCGTCGTCTTGCTTTCTTGGCTGGATGCATGGTAATGTCTGAGTGTCCCACTGCATGCTTTTATATATGTTTGCTGTGGGCTGGTATATCAATTGAAAAGACTGGATCCGGCCACCGAATCCGGCTTTTGCCGGATCCACCGCATTGCGGCGCTCATAGACTTTCATTGTGACAAAAGCCGGAAGCGCCGGATCCGGTGCTTCCGGCTTTTTCGCGAGAGACAAAAAATGTTACAGTAGCCATTTTTTCCAGACGCCGGACTGCGACCAGACACCGGATCCGGCAAAAACCGGCGCTAATGTTACTCAATGGAAAAAAAAACGGATCCGGCATTACATTTCGCCGGATGCGGTTTGACAAACAAAGGCAGGAGCGCGCCGTCAGGTGCAAAATGGATGTGTGAAAGAGGCCTTAAAGGGCCTGTGACCAGAAAAAACAATCTGGAGGCCCAAGCACTATGGCCTGCCGAGAATCTGGGCCAAACCAAATGTCATTGTGTATCTTCCACCACTGTCCTAACAAAATGAATGTGACAAACTTTACATTGTCTGCACTAATTGGACAGCAGGAATGTATCTAATTGACTCCCGCTTGCTAATCTATTACTATATTTCCAGGAAGAATAGCAAAGGAACAACAAAGCATCAATGGGATCTGTTGCAAAACAGTTGTTACCATATGAGTCATAGTTCTGGACACTATACTTCAGAGGAATTTTCAGAGTTACAATCTCCCTAGAAGTCCGACATGACTAAATTTCAACCTTCCAGTGAGGTTTTGCATTTCTGTCTTCTGTTACTAAAACTCTTATACATTATATTATGTACAAATCCCATCAGCCTGCTGTCATAACTACCTCTGTTCCTTTAAGATTTAAGAATACTGAATTATTAAAGAGTAAAAGCTCCTTAGTGACTTGAATTGGGAAAATCCTTACTGCCAGGAATTCCAGTAATTTTAGAGTTATAGAGTTTTCCAGTAATGCATTACAGATACCAAATGAGGTTGACATGAATCCTATGAAAATTTGCCAGACCTTTTGATGTGTCATAAATTTCACTTTAAATGTAAGCTATATTTGAAATCATAAGCTTTTCTTAATTGAATTGTTCATTTTCCAAAGAGATTTCTGAAAGGACATAAAATGATGTGCAATGGCATACTATACGGAGCCTCAGTCCTTAGTTCAACAGTAGCTGCAGTGAGGCCTCCTTGCTGTTCATGGAACTTGATTCTGCTCTCAACCTGATTTACCAAAGTAATCACTTTCTCAGCTTTGTCGTTCTACACAGATGCTGAAAGCACTCTGTGCATGCTTAGATACTGAGGGCAACACGGTGTACAGCATGGGGGCTCAGTGGTTAACACTGTAGCCTTGCAGCGCTGGGGTCCTGGGTTCAAATCCCACCAAGGACAACATCTGCAGATGTTTGTATGTTCTCCCTGTGTTTGCGTAGGTTTCCTCCCACACTCCAAAGACATACTGGTAGCAAATTTAGATTGTGAGCCCCAATGGGGACAGTGATGATGATGTCTGTAAATTATTATGGCTGTGGAATATAATGGCGCTATACAAGCAAAGCATAATAATAAAAAAATAGTAATACTAGAGATTCTAATGCTCGAGACTGTCTTCTAGGTTTTTACATTTTATCTAGAGTTGTGCCATTTGTTCTCGAGGATCATAAATGAACTTTATCTATTTCTTTAACTGCTTAAAACCTGATTCTTAGACAATTTATTTCTATTTTGCTTATTTTCTGTACAAGGTGCAGACAGCAATCATGCTTTATGGGCCCCACTTCTTTGTGTAATTTATTCTTGTACACTTTTTATCGATTTATTCCTGATGGTGATTGGTTTTGATATATCACGTTTATGAACAATTGATGTATAAGAGGGTTTAGTACCATATTTGTTTGCTTTAGAAAGGCCCAGCGATATTTGCCAGTCTACGAAATGGAGGACAAAAAAGTTCATTTTTCTTTGAATCAAACGTGTGCTGTAGTGAAAAGGGTTAAACTGCAGCCTGTCAGGTTTCAATTGTTGGTCTATTGTTTTTTACAGAACAATAGTGCAAAGAGTACAAAAACACTGAAAACCCAAAGAAAACAAAAAAAATTAGTTTTAAATGTTAAAATGAGTTTTAACAAACCTATATTATACATGTCTTATAGAAAATGAGCTTCTAAATACATCACTTTTTAGGAGAATAAGCAGGCGTAACAAGGACAGTACAATATGTCGGCTATAAGCCTAAAGACAATTTTCTGCCATTCGACTACACCATGTTATGACATGAAGAAACTTGACAGAAGCCAGTTGGATGCAGATATTGTGGTAAATGTGATCTGCTTTCTTGTATTTTTAGCAACCTGAAAAAGTAGTTCATGACAAACAAAAGATATGCACTATTGCGCATTATTTTGGCATATTTGCTAAAGATAGAGGTTGTTGATTATTACCATGAAAACAAGGCAGGGAGGTGACTGAAACCAATCGTGAACTTTTGACAGCAAAGTTTAGAATTAAGCTGGTCAAACAGACTAGACAACAGGCGGTTTCCAACTTCGATTTGACGAACATACCCAGAGGCGTAGCTAGTAGTGTTGAGCGATACGATACTGCAAATATCGGGTATCGGCCGATATTAGCTGTATCGGACTTTCGATTCCGAGTTCCGATATTGTCGTCTTATCGGATACCGGAATCGGAATTGTCACTGTCACTGTCAGTGTCCGTCGGTCGGGTCTGTCAGGAGTCAGCGGCACTTACCTGGCAGAAGATCTCCGGCGGTCACGGCCTGGACTGCTTGATGGCCGCCATCCTCTTCTCCCTGGCGGTCACATGCAGTTTCTCGCGATAACTGCAGTGACTGCTGGGTAATCCCGGCCGTAAAGCAGTCAGTCCGATGACGTCACCGCCGGGGAAGCAGGTAATCAGCTGTGCTGCGTCGCGATGACAGGCTCTGCCTGTCATTGCGATGTAGCAGAGCTGGATCGTCGTGGGACACTCGTTACTATGGACTGCGTCGGACAGGTGGTATACTGTTGGTTTGTTTTTTTCCTTTTTTTACAGGAGATCGATGGCGTCGCAGGAATGAGAATATAATAAAAGAAATGAAAACTGTGTTGTCTCTTTTATTTCATTAAAAGACTTTTTTCTTGCTTTGTCTTTTTTTTATACATTTAAAAACTTTGGGATTAATAATGGATCGGTGTCTTATTGACGCCTATCCATTATTAACCGGGCTTATTGTCACCGTGCAATCAACGGTGACATTAACCCCTTATTACCCCACTTGCTACCGCTACAGGGCAGTGGGAAGAGCCCGGTAAAGTGCCACAATTGGCACATCTTTTGATGCGCCAAATGTGGGGCTGCTGTAGCCTGGTATTATCAGGCTGTTGAGGGCCAAAATCCATGGGCCTTGACAGTCTTTTAATACCAGGCCGCAGCAGTCTGCATTTTACTTGGCTGGTTAACAAAAATAGGGGGACCCCTACACCGTTTTTTTTTCGAGGGGATCCCCTATTTTTGTTAACCAGTCAAGCTAAGCAGACTGCTGTGGCCTGGTATTATCAGGCTGGCAAGGTCCATGGATATTGGATCCTTACCAGCCTGAAAAACCAGGCCTCAGCAGTCTGCTTCATCTGGCTGGTTAACAAAAATAGGGGGGAAACCACGCCAATTTTTTTTCGAGGGGATCCCCTATTTTGTTAACCAGCCAAGATATGCAGACTGCTGTGGCCTGGTATTATCAGGCTGGCAAGGTCCATGGATCTTGGCTCCTTACCAGCCTGAAAAACCAGGCCTCAGCAGTCTGCTTCATCTGGCTGGTTAACAAAAATAGGGGGGACCCCACGCCAATTTTTTTTCGAGGGGATCCCCTATTTTTGTTAACCAGCCAAGATATGCAGACTGCTGTGGCCTGGTATTATCAGGCTGGCAAGGTCCATGGATCTTGGCTCCTTACCAGCCTGAAAAACCAGGCCTCAGCAGTCTGCTTCATCTGGCTGGTTAACAAAAATAGGGGGGACCCCACGCCAAATTTTTTCGACGGGATCCCCTATTTTTGTTAACCAGCAAAGATAAGCAGACTGCTGTGGCCTGGTATTATCAGGCTGGCAAGCAGGGTCGGACTGAGCCACCGGAGAAACCTCCGGTGGGCCCCAGCTCCTGCGTGGTGGGCCCTGATTTGAAAGGATAGGTCGCGGGGCAGAGGGGGCGGTGGCCCCGTGCCCCGTGCTCTGAGGGGGCCCACCCAGAGCTACGCTACAGTAACTGTATCGGCGTGCACAGCACGCCGATACAGTTACATTCTGCGGCAGAGCAGGGAGAATCGATCTTCCTGCTCTGCCGCCCAGAAGCTATGGGGCCTGAACAGGCGTTGGGGGGGCCCGTGCCAGCAGTGGGCCCCCCACCCGTCATCGGAGGGTCAGCTGTATCGGCATCCAGCCGATACAGCTGACCGCATAGAGAGAGAAGGAGCGAGCGCTCCTTCTCTCCCATAATCCCCCTCTCAGCGTCTGACAGCGGGCGCGATGACATCACCTGCCGGCGCCCGCTGTCAGACGCTGAGAGGGAGAACAGTGAGCAGCACAGGAGCCGGGAGGTGAGTATTGTTTCTTTTTTTTTTAATGGGGGTGCATTATACTACAGATGCTGTATATGGGGCGTGCATTATACTACAGAGGCTGTATATGGGGGCTGCATTATACTACAGAGGCTCCATATTGGGGTGCATTATACTACAGAGACTCCCTATGGGGATGCATTATACTACAGAGGCTGCCTATGGGGGTGCATTATAATATAGCGGCTGCCTATGGTGGTGCATTATATTATAGACTCTGCCTATGGGGTTTATTATAATATAGAGGCTGCCTATGGGGGTGCATTATACTATATTGAGGACTATCTGGTGTATTATGCTGTATGGATGCTATCTAGGGGCCATCATACAGTGTTGGACCCATTAAATAGTTTGGGGACATTAAGGGGTCAGTATATATCCAGTGAGGGGCATTATTCTGTGTATAGGGGAGATGTACAGGGGGAGACTTGGGACATTATTAAATGTAAAGTGGACACTTATTGTTATAGGGGAACTCGGGTTACTATGACTGTCAAAGGGGCACACAGGGCATTATTACAGTCTAGGGGACAAAATGTGGTCACTGTTTTCTAGGGCACTTGCACCCGGCATTACTATATTCTAGAGGGGTGCTTTAAAATTTAGAGGTCACACAGAACCACACAGCAGGTGCAGTAATAGGGACACATACGGCAGCAGCAGCAGCTCAGTATTGGGGTATCACGTGCAGTAATAGGGACACATACGGCAGCAGCGGCTCAGTATTGGGGTATCAGGTGCAGAAATAGGGACACATATGGCAGCAGCGGCTCAGTATTGGGGTATCAGCAGGATGAGGAGTTTGTGCAGGTTGAGAATAATCCAATTGGTGACCAAGACAGTGCTAAAAATATGGGAAGTGAAATGTGTCTTTGTTGTAATCTCTGCAGTCGAGTCCTGGCTGGAGAAGTCGTCATGTCGGTCTGGGCCAGATGGAAAAGAAATGAAAAGTGAACAATTCCATTAGAAAGAACATCAGCGGTAAGTCATTATCTGTACCTGTGCTGTAATCTATTATATGTTCTGTAGGACTGGTATTATTTACCACAGACCATATGGCGGTAATATCAATATTGGTCTTTTTATATATAGATTATTTTTGGCAACAGCGCGGTCATTTGCTGAGGTTCTCTGATTAGGGGCCCACTCAGAAGTTTGCCCCCACTAAACCAAAACCCTAGCTACGCCTCTGGCTCTCTCTCTAGTCTTTCTTTCTCTCTCTAGTCTTTCTCGCTCTCTGTTCTTTCTTTCTCGCTCTCTGTTCTTTTTTCTCTCTGTTCTTTCTTTCTCTCTCTCTTTTCTTTCTTTCCTCTCTTTCTTTCTCTGTTTGTTCTTTCTCTCTCGCTGCTCTTTCTTTCTTTTCCTCAGTACCAGCCACTGTGCCTTCATTACCAGTCAGTGTGATCAGCAGTGCTAAATGGGTACGCTTGGGGCCAGGATATGGGTGTGATTAGCTGTTAAATGGGTGTGGTCGGGGCGTGGCCTAAAATTTTCAGCGACCCCCTACGCGCGCCGCAGCCTTTAACCCTCTTTCCTGTCTTCAAAATTTGGGAGGTATGCTGTATGACCTCACTACAACTTCTGCCCATGCTCCTGATGAGCGCGACGGATGGTCTCCTGAGGGATCTCCTCCCACACCTGGACTAAAGCATCCACCAACTCCTGGACAGTCTGTGGTGCAACGTGGCATGGCCTAAAATTTGATGCAGCAGGCACAGCGTACCACAGCCTTTGTCCCTCTTTCCCTTCTTCAAAGGTTGGGAAGTATGATGGTGGGCCCCAAGAATATTTTTTCTCTGGTGGGCCCAAGGTACTCCAGTCCGACGCTGCTGGCAAGGTCCATGGATATTGGCTCCTTAACAGCCTTAAATACCATGCCTCAGCAGCAGGGGCGTACATAGAAATCATGGGGCCCCATAGCAAAAGTCTGAATGGGCCCCCCCCAAAAAAAAAAACCCAGAGCCATTGTAAATGTAAAGTGCCAGCACAGTGAGGGGACACATTAAACAAAAAAATGTATTATGCCCCCATAGATTGTGCCCCCATAGATGCTCCATAGTATAGGCCCTTATGCTGCCGCAGCTGCTGCAACCAAAAAAAAAAAAAAGACATACTCACCTTTCGTCGCTGGGGGCCAGGTGCCGGTGTCCTGAGCAGGGGGTGACACCAGGTGCCGATGTCACCGCTCGCTCAGGGCCCCGGCACCTGAGATATTTACCTGTCCTCTCTCCACTGCTGAGTGCCGCTGTCTTCGGGGTCCTCCAGCAGTGAATGATCAGGCAGAGGGCGCGGCGCGCACTAACGACGTCATCGCGCCCTCTGACCTTAACATTGCAGCAAGAGGACGCGAGCAACGGTGGAACGGGACAGGTAAATTTCCCTTATACTCACCCTTCCGCCGGCGCGGTCTGTGCAGCCCCTGCTCTTCTCCCACAGTCTCCGCCGCCAGTGTTCAGCGGTCACGCGGGACAGCTCATTAAAGTCATGAATATGTGCGTATTCATGACTGTAATGAGCGGTACCACCTGACCGCTGAACACAGGCGTCGGAGACCGTGGGAGAAGAGCAGGGGCTGCAGAGACCGCACCAGGAGGGGTGAGTATATAGAAGAGCTGCGCTCCCCCTCCCTCGCCGACCCCCTGGTAGTACTGTGTCAGCACAGCTACCCGACCGTCGAGGGCCCCCTCACCTGTCCGGGCCCCATAGCAGCTGCTTGGTCTGCTTCATTCACGGTACGCCACTGCTCAGCAGTCTGCTTCATCAGGCTGGTTAACAAAAATAGGGGGGACCCGACGCCATTTTTTTTTCAAAGGGAACCCCTATTTTTGTTAATCAGTTCCCTCTGACGTCACTGATTGTGTCCCTGGCTGACCTGAAGTGAAAGTGGAAAGCAATCAATTAAGCTTTCCACTTCCTCTCCTGTCAGCCAGGAGAGGAACTCATTCATTTGGGGGTTTACTGTGAGGCTGCAGCATTAGCTGCGGTCCCTGCAGTAAACATTAACCCTTTCTGAAGGATTACACCGTGGGACCTGACTGTGCATGGGATAGGTAAGAATAAATTTGCTTTTTTATTTTATTTTTATTACAGGAAATGGTTTTTGCAGTCAAATAAAAGATGGTCAAAAACATGTGTCTTTATTTCATTAAAATGATTTTTAATTAAAGTGTGTGTGTTTTATTTTTATTTCATGCAATAGGATTAATAATTGATAGTTGTCTAATTGACAGCTCTCAATTATTAACCTGGCTTAAGGTCACCTTTCAATTGCAAGGTGGCTTTAACCCCATATTAACCCATTCGCCACCGCTACAGGGCAATGGGAATAGACGGGCAAAGTGCCAGAAAGGGCGAATCTAATTATAGATTTGTCTTTTCTGGGGTGTCTGGGAGCAGATGTTAGTAGCCAGGGGGGGCCAAAAATAATGGTCCCTCTCTGGGCTATTATTATCTGCCCCCATTCGCTGGCTTTGTCTGTCTGGTTGCGAAAATCGGGCGGGAGCCCACGCATTTTTTTTAAACAATTTTACACCTCATTATATATATATATATATATATATATATATATATATATATATATATATATATATATAAATATATATATATAAATATATATATATACATGTCATTGAATTTGTGACACATATATATTTATATTTATAGTTCATACACTTCTACATAGTATAATAGCCGCTAATTCAATTGCGAATTTTGTGAAAATGCAGAACCCGACATGAAATGACACTTGGTGTACATAGGGTTAACCATGTCCTTTGCTATCTGATTTGCACAAACAATTACATCAGTCTATGTGTGCAAAATTTCACACCTGTAGGGGTTAATTAAAGGTGTAAATTCGTAGCAAAAAAGTCAGTTTTTTTTTACAACGAATTTACAACTTTAATTAACCCCTACAGGTGTGAAATTTTGCACACATAGACTGATGTAATTGTTTGTGGAAATCAGATAGCAAACGACATGAAAAGACATGGTTAACCCTATGTACACCAAGTGTCATTCATGTCGGGTGCTTCTGTCTTTTCACAGAAGTGTATAAACTATACATATATGTATATATACATGTCACAATGACATGTGTAAATATATAATATATATATATATATATATATATATAATATATATATATATATATATATATATATATATATATATATGTATTCTATGTGTGTATATTTTGTGTTTACAACGAAAGAAAGGGTTTTTTTAGTTGCGATATTTTGTTCCCATAGACTTACATGGGACTTCCGGTATCGGTATCGGTATCGCCGATATTTTAGTGATATCGGCGATACCATTCCGATCCGATATTTTTGGATATCGGAAAGTATCGCTCAACACTAGTAGCTAGGGTTTCGGTTTAGGGGGGGGGCGAAACTTCTGAGTGGGCCCCTAATCAGAGAACCTCAGCAAATGACCGTGCTGTTGCCAAAAATAATCTATATATAAAAAGACCAATATTGATATCACCACCATATGGTCAGTGGTAAATAATACCAGTCCTACAGAACATATAAGAGATTACAGCAGAGTTACAGATAGTGACTTACCGCTGATGTTCTTTCTGATGGAATCGTTCACTTTTCATGTCTTTTCCATCTGGCCCAGACCGACATAACGACTCCTCCAGCCAAGACTCGGCTACAGAGAATACAACAAAGACACGTTTCACTTCTCATATTTTCAGCACTGTCATGGTCACCAATTGGACTATTCTCAACCTGCACAAACTCCTCATCCGGCTGATACCCCAATACTGAGCCGCTGCTGCCATATGTGTCCCTATTACTGCACCTGCTGTGTGGTTCTGTGTGACCTCTAAATTCTAAAGCAACTCTCCATAATATAGTAATGCCAGGTGCAAGTGCTCTAGAAAAGAGTGCCGCATTTTGTCTCCTAGAATGTAATATTGCCCCGTGTGTCCCTTTGACAGTCACAGTAACCAGAGTTCCCCTATAACAATAAGAGCCCACCTTACACTTAATAATGTCCCGAGTCTCCCCCCTGTACAGCTCCCCTATACACAGTGTGATGCCCTCTCACTGGATATATACTGACCCCTTAATATCCCAAAACTATTTAATGGCTCCAACACTGTATGATGGCCCCTAGATAGCATCCATATACCATAATACACCAGATAGTCCTCAGTATAGTATAATGCACCCCCATAGGCAACCTCTGTATTATAATGTACCCCCATAGACAGCCTTTGCATTGTAATGCACCCCATAGGCAGCCTCTGTTTAATGCACCCCCCATAGGCAGCCTCTGTATTATAATGCACTCCCCATAGGCAGCCTCTGTATTATAATGCACTCCCCATAGGCAGCCTCTGTATTATAATGCACTCCCCATAGGCAGCCTCTGTATTATAATGCACTCCCCATAGGCAGCCTCTGTATTATAAAGCACTCCCCATAGGCAGCTTCTATATTATAATGCACTCCCCATAGGCAGCCTCTGTATTATAAAGCACTCCCCATAGGCAGCCTCTGTATTATAATGCACCCCCATAGGCAGCCTCTGTATTATAAAGCACCCCCATAGGCAGCCTCTGTATTATAAAGCACTCCCCATAGGCAGCCTCTGTATTATAAAACACTCCCCATAGGCAGCCTCTGTATTATAATGCAGCCCCATAGGCAGTCTTATTTATAATGCACCCCCATAGGCAGCATTATTTATAATGCACCCCATAGGCAGTCTTATTTATAATGCACCCTCCATACGCAAGTCTTATTTATAATGCACCCCATAGGCAGCCTTATTTATAATGCACCCCATGGGCAGCCTTATTTATAATGCACCCCATAGGCAGTCTTATTTATAATGCACCCCCATATGGAGCCTTATTTATAATGCACCCCCATAGGCAGCCTTATTTATAATGCACCCCCACAGGCAGTTTTATTTATAATGCACCCCCAAAGGCAGCCTTATTTAATAATGCACCCCATAGGCAGTCTTATTTATAATGCACCCCCATTGGCAGCCTTATTTATAATGCACCCCCATTAGTGTTGAGCATTCCGATACCGCAAGTATCGGGTATCGGCCGATATTCGCGTTATCGGAATTCCGATACTTAATTCCGATACTTTTTTCATATCGTATACCGGAATCGGAAGTTCCCATAATTCTTTGAGAGGCAATGTGATTTTAGTCAGCCAATGAGGAATCCTACGAAGTGTGGGCACATCCTGTAATGCTGCGGTCATCTTAACTAATGGCATGGCTGTGATTGGCTGCTGAAATGATGTCAGAATGCACTATAAAAGGCGCCGCCGCCATTTTAGCGTCACTGTGCTGTGAACTCAGTAAGGGACAGAACGCTACTCTGCTCACTCTGAGGGACAGTTAGATATTGCGATTTTGTGTACTACTGTGCTTGAGGCAGGCTAGTTTACCAACCGCTGTGTAAAGCTTCATTTTGCCAGTGTTGTTTTAACAGCTCTGTGCAAGGTGTGTGTGTGACAGTGCAGGTGACGCTGCAGTTTGCTCTGCATCCACCGCTGTTTGTAGGCATCTGCACGTGTCACTGACTCTTTTTTTTTTATTTTATTTAGTGGAATTGGTGCAGCTCCATTATATTAGAAAAAAATCAAATCTATTAGTGTGACGTGCTTCCATCCGTATACAATACATTGGTTGCAAACACTATAGAAGTACACAAAGGAGCTTTTCACAGATAGTGAATAGTTGTGTTTCAGTGTTCACTGCAGTCTGTGAGGTTTTGATTTTTTGAGTGCAGATCACGCTCCAGTTAGTTCTTCAACCACTGCTGGTTGTAGTCTGCTGAGCGTGTGTCACTGCCTCATCCTTCACATTTTTCTCTAATTGGTGCTGCTCCATTTTAGTGGAAAAAAATCTAATCTATTAGTGTGACGCGCTTCCATCCGTATACAATTCATTGGTTGCAAACACTATAGAAGTACACAAAGGAGCTTTTCACAGATAGTGAATAGTTGTGTTTCAGTGTTCACTGTAGTCTGTGAGCTTTTCATTTTGTGAGTGCAGATTACGCTCCAGTTTGTACTTCAACCACTGCCGGTTGTAGTCTGCTGAGCGTGTGTCACTGCCTCATCCTTCACATTTTTCTCTAATTGGTGCTGCTCCATTTTAGTGGAAAAAAATCTAATCTATTAGTGTGACGCGCTTCCATCCGTATACAATACATTGGTTGCAAACACTATAGAAGTACACAAAGGAGCTTTTCACAGATAGTGAATAGTTGTGTTTCAGTGTTCACTGTAGTCTGTGAGCTTTTCATTTTGTGAGTGCAGATTACGCTCCAGTTTGTACTTCAACCACTGCCGGTTGTAGTCTGCTGAGCGTGTGTCACTGCCTCATCCTTCACATTTTTCTCTAATTGGTGCTGCTCCATTTTAGTGGAAAAAAATCTAATCTATTAGTGTGACGCGCTTCCATCCGTATACAATACATTGGTTGCAAACACTATAGAAGTACACAAAGGAGCTTTCACAGATAGTGAATAGTTGTGTTTCAGTGTTCACTGTAGTCTGTGAGCTTTTCATTTTGTGAGTGCAGATTACGCTCCAGTTTGTACTTCAACCACTGCCGGTTGTAGTCTGCTGAGCGTGTGTCACTGCCTCATCCTTCACATTTTTCTCTAATTGGTGCTGCTCCATTTTAGTGGAAAAAAATCTAATCTATTAGTGTGATGCGCTTCCATCCGTATACAATACATTGGTTGCAAACACTATAGAAGTACACAAAGGAGCTTTTCACAGATAGTGAATAGTTGTGTTTCAGTGTTCACTGTAGTCTGTGAGCTTTTCATTTTGTGAGTGCAGATTACGCTCCAGTTTGTACTTCAACCACTGCCGGTTGTAGTCTGCTGAGCGTGTGTCACTGCCTCATCCTTCACATTTTTCTCTAATTGGTGCTGCTCCATTTTAGTGGAAAAAAATCTAATCTATTAGTGTGACGCGCTTCCATCCGTATACAATACATTGGTTGCAAACACTATAGAAGTACACAAAGGGGCCTTTCACAGATACTGAACAGTTGTCTGCAGGGTTCACTGTAGTCTGTGAGGAATAACCACACTTAGGCCTTAACTTTTCTGACTTTCTTTATCAATCTACCAAGATGAAGAAGTCAGTGAGTAAGGCACGTGGTCGTGGTCGAGGCCGTGGATTTGCAGCAGGGAGAGGACGTGGGGATTCTGTGGCTGCTGCCGCACCCAGTGACACAGCATCTACCAGTTTTCCCCGTGAGCGTTCCTTTATGCGCACTTTTGTAGGAGCTCAGCGTACCCCCCTGCTGCGTGAAGAACAAATTGAAGCCGTTGTTGGTTGGATGGCAGCCAATGCATCGACTTCAATACCTTCCACCTCCTCTCAGGACCACAGCACTGTTGAACAACCATCAGTCTCTTCACCGCCTGCCAAATTGCCCAGGCAGTCAGAGAGCTCTGTACAGGAGCCAGCTGAGTCTCTGCTTCTGTTCTCAGAATCTGTTGGCTTGGAAACAGGGGCCCAGCCAAGCAGCATTCTGGAATGTGAAGAAGAGGCAGTATGCAGTGATGCGCAACAGCTGTGTCTCTCTGAATCTGAAGAGGCGGGTGAGCCAGTGCCGATGGTCAGCACACCGCAGAACGCATCTGATGATGATGAGACTCAGTTGCCAGTTTCTGTTGAGCATGGTGCTGGCCAGACCACCCAACAACAGCAGGTGATGGAAGAGGGTAGTGGTGGAGATGATGAGGTCCAAGACCCAACATGGCGTGAGGAACAGGAAGGTGGTGGGAGCAGCTCTGAGGAAGAGATTGCACCAACGGTCCAAACAGTAGGGAGAGGTAGGCTGCAGACTCGCTTGCCTGTAGCCTCCAGTTTGGCACCCGTTCGGAGCAGTTCTCTTACAACAGCCAAACCGGGCGCTCCCAGGACTTGCTCTGCGTGGTCCTTTTTTGATACAGTTGCAGATGATATTTGCTATGTAAAATGCAAGCTGTGTAATCAAAAAATTAAAAGAGGTAAAAGTGTCAGTAACCTTAATACAACAAATATGTGGAAACATGTGCGGTCAAAGCACTTTGTTGAGTTACAAAGACACACTGGAGATGTAGGCCAACCTACAGCAGCACCTACATCTTCAGCTCCTGTTGGAGCCTCTTCCTCCAGTTCACACACAGCTGGTAAGGCTTCCTCAAAGGATCGCCATGGAAGAACCTCTGTCACTGTTGTCCAGAGACACAGTGTTATTCCACCCACAGCTGCAAGTTCCCTGTCATCCTCACACACCCAGGCCACAAAACAGCCATCGGTAGCACAGGCATGGGATAAAAGACGGCCATACTCGGCAAACCATCCACGAGCACAGGCTCTGAATGCTGGCATTGCAAAACTCCTGTCCCTTGAAATGCTGTCATTCAGGCTGGTGGAGACTGACAGTTTCCGTGAATTAATGGCATTGGCAGTCCCACAATACAATGTGCCCAGCCGATTTTATTTCAGCAGGCAAGCCGTCCCTGGTCTGCAAAAGCATGTTGAGGCAAAAATTAAACATGCGCTACTAAACGCCGTCAGTAGCAAGGTCCACCTGACCACCGATGCGTGGACCAGTACCCATGGCCAGGGACGATACCTTTCACTCACTGCCCATTGGTGAATGTTGTGGAGCCGGGTACAGATCTTGCGAGTGGCGCTGTACGTGTTCTGCCAACTCCAAGGATTGCCGGAATCAAGTCTGTCCACATTGACTCCTCCTCCTACTCCAGTTCCTCAGAATCATCGCTGCAGGAGCCGTCACGGTCTACCTCCACATGGACCCGTGGACGCTTACCTGATGCGACCGATATGAGCACAGCCGTGGCCAAACGGCAACAGGCCGTTCTGAAATTAATTCCCATGGGGAATCAAAGCCACACAGCGCAGGAGGTCTGGAATGCCATCAAGCAGGAGAGCGACGTGTGGTTTTTGCCAGCGAATCTCCAGCCAGGCTTGGTAGTGTGTGACAATGGCCGAAATCTGGTGGCAGCTCTGGGCCTTGGCAACCTCACTCACATACCATGTCTGGCACATGTGCTCAACTTGGTCGTGCAGAGTTTTTTGAGGGACTATCCGGATCTTGATGCACTGCTGCACAAGGTCCGCCTAGAGTGCGCTCACTTGCGACGTTCCAGCATGGCCAGATCGCGCATTGCAGCTCTGCAACGCAGATTGCGCCTTCCTGAACATCGCATCATATGTGACGTATCCACCAGGTGGAATTCAACGTTACATATGTTGGAGCGGTTGTGTGAGCAGCAGCCAGCAGTTATGGAGTATCAGCTGCATCAGGCGCAATCAACACGCAATTTGCGCCGTCCACACTTCACCATTAATGAGTGGGCCACTATGAAGGACATGTGCCACGTTTTGCGTGCGTTTGATGAGTCAACGCGGATGGCGAGTGCAGATGATGCACTAGTCAGCCTGACTGTCCCCCTTATCTGCCTGCTTCAAAAAACACTGCAAGCAATAAGGGATGAGGTTTTGGAAGAGGTGGAGGATGAGGAGTCACAAATTCCATCACCTTCTGGAAAGTCAGCGCAACGTGGTTCCTCACAAAGGGCTGGGCAGGGCTCACTTTGTGAGGAGGATGAGGAGGAGGAGTCAATGGAGGAGGAAGACATCGCTCCAGAGGGAGGTACACAACGCTCTAGTCAGTATGTAGAGCGAGGGTGGGGTGATGCAGAGCAGGCAGAGATAACGCCTCTTGCAGAGGACAGCGTTTCTTTGCCAGTTGGGAGTCTGCAGCACATGGTTGATTTCATGCTGCAGTGCCTAAGAAACGACCGCCGCATCGCCCACATTCTCACGACGTCTGATTATTGGGTGTACACCCTCCTAGACCCTCGCTACCGGGACAACGTCAAAAGCCTCATCACACCGTTGAACCGGGAGCGTAAAATGCGGGAGTACCAAGACACACTGGTGCAATCCCTAATGTTCTACCTTACTGCCGAGAGCACTGCTGCTGCTACTGCTTTACAAAGCAGCTCTGTGCGTCGAGGCAGTGTAGAGAGCTCTGCAACAAGAGGGAGCACACGCAGTGCCTCTGCACAGGGAAAGACCAGTATGTTCAAAATGTGGCAAAGTTTTGTGGCAGCGCCACAAATGTCTACACCATCCGAGAGGGCTCCAGTCAGCGGGAGGCAACGTATCCGTCAGATGGTGACAGACTACTTGGCTTTGCCTCTCAGTGTACTCCCAGATGGCTCTTCCCCATTCAAGTTTTGGGTCTCTAAGCTGGATACATGGCCAGAGCTTAGCCAGTATGCATTGGAGGTGCTGGCTTGCCCTGCTGCCAGTGTATTATCGGAGCGCGTCTTTAGTGCTGCAGGTGGTGTACTAACAGACCGTCGCATGCGACTATCCTCCGATAATGTAGACCGGCTTACTTTTCTGAAAATGAACAAGGCATGGATCTCGCCAGAATTTCTCTGTCCGTTTTCAGATTAAATAACTGGTTCGCAACGTTATCCATGTCTCCTGTTATGTTCATCTTTCTACCACCTGAACTCTACTCCCTGGGCTCCAACACTGCCAGTTGCTGCTCAGAAGTGTCGTGTCCACAGAACAAAACACAAGCTCTACTGTTAGTGGGGTTCAGTAACGCCAGCTGTTCCCCTGCTGTGTCAACGGCAAGAAGTGTCCTGTTCCCGACACATGGACAGAAAAACACATGACCAACATGCTCCAAATAGGGAAGAGCCGTCACCCTGCTTGTTATGCTGAAAACATGAAATTGTGAAGTTTTGCAGGCCTAGAATGATAAATTTTTATGACAAATATGGACAAATAATAATTTGTCATCACAGCGCATATCTGCACATGTCTATTAGAAATGGTAACAAAAAATAAAACATAGTCTACTCTTCACATTTTTAAATTAATGCATAAAAGTACATTTCAGACTTATGAATTAATGCTTTTTAAGGAACTTTATCTGTACCTGTAAGATAATGCACTCAATGGATGTACGAATCATTAAATCCTCATCATCATCATCACGAGGTTTATTTATGACAGACATTATAAAATACACATACTGATGCCAACTGTAACTTCAAACACCATATATGAAATGGCCAGCATGTAAACATGGTAATAATGTCCAATAATAAATTATTACATCTAGAAAGTGCATCATGCATACTGACAATAGGTACTTATACCTGCAAGTGCTGTTGAAACAACCACAAGAGATATAAATTAATACTGGTATATAGGTATCACAGTGCATAGTTACTCATGGACAATGTTGATGTAATACTGTATCTCAATTAAGTCAGCGTCAACCATTAGGCTTGTTAGTCTTGTACATTGTTAAAGAGGGAACGTAATTTTTTGGTTTGTCATAGGTGTAGTATTACACATTAAATTATTACTGCTGTATTTTTTTTGCGTCCCTAGTGCGCAATAACGCAGCCTAACCTCACATTTGATAGTCAGCTAATTGCCACACGCTACCCTACCCTACGCGTGACAGTAGGAAGGTAGTGTTGACGGATAAAGCTTTGCGCAACCAGACATTCTTTTACCCTCTTCAACACTCTACAAGCAAAAAATGCATGATTTCAGCCGCAGACTTTATTGACGTACAGTATAACATCGGCATTACCCATCAGAGGCTGTCCACTGTCTGATACAGACATAGAATATACCTTTGCTATCCGTAGCCTTTGTTTCACCTACACTTGCAGGCACACACTTAAATTGTGACAAACAATGCCTAATGTTTTTTTAAATGGTTATTTTTTATTGTACATTATTGTGTCATCAATCACATTGATGAGTCCATGCTGGACATGTCATACATGCTATATAAAGTTACGATTTTATGAACTTAAATAATTTAATTGTCTGTGACTGTCACATAAAATTTGCGATGATGATGATGAGTGACTATTACAAAATCCATTGTCTTCACTATGTTATGGTTTAACATAGCGTTCCTTAAGCATTATTCATAAAAAAAAACATTTACTTTTATTCTTAAATTTACAACACTATATTTTGTTACCAATTTTTTGGGTGTTGTGTTGTTCCATTTATTTTTGGCATGTGCATATATGCGTTTATATTTGTATTTTCTTTATTTTTCCTTCTTGAAATTAGAAAACATGTGTATCTTTGTACCGTGTTAGCCAGTAGATAGAAAAATATTTAGACTTCAGAGTCAGCAGTGGTTGATACCTTTTTATGGATAACTGAAAAGATGGAAACAAATTGCAAGCTTTCAAGGCTACTCACGTCTCTTCATCAGGGAAAGACTAACTAAAAAAATTAAGCATCACATATTTCTATACACAACAGGACACAGGAATAGTGCAATAGGTAAGACAAGTAAGTGACGTGTATCAGAACTGTCATTATCTCACAGGGATGAACATAAATATTGGAACAGTTCCTAGATAAGGATAGAAAGTTTGATTGCCCTCTCATTGGCGTATTTTTTGGGGTTTTCATGACCCTGGAAGGTCATAGACGCAGATTCCTTAATTGATATAGAATGACATAAATCCATGTGATCTATTCATTCCATCACTAACAGTGTCAAAGGTCATGATGAGCTTATATTCTGAAACCTTTGTACGTTTCTCATATTTGAAGTTATATTTTAATACCAGTAATTCCATATCCATGATGCTATGACCGGGCATACAAAAGTCTTTTGCCACAGGTAAATTCATTAATTTATCTGTGATTGTGTGGCGCTGATAATTCATCCTTGTTCTCCTTTTTGTTGCCGGTCTCCCCTCACTTGTCCCTCCCTCACTTGTCTTAGCTATTCCTGTGTCCTGTTGTGTGTAGAAATATGTGATTCTTCATTTTTGGCTTTACTCTTAGCCTGATGAAGACACCTGAGTAGTCTCGAAAGCTTTGAATTTGTTACCATATTTTCAGTTAGCCATTAAACGTTATCAACCACAGAGGACTGTCAAGTATAAATATTTTTCTATTCTTGTAATTGAAATTCATCATTTTATTGTCGTAGTAAAACTTCATTTATTCTTGTTTGAAGTACATACATTTGCAATGGCCACGTAACAAGGCAATAACTCAATATTTTGTGCCTACACCCTCCTTGACCCTGGGCTTCAACAGCGCCAGTTGCTGCTCAGAAGTGTTAGATGCACAGATGAAAACAATCGCTGATGTGTTTGTGGGGTTCAGTAACGCCTGCTGTTCCCCTGCTGTGTGTCTGGCAAAAATTACTGCTGCTAACTACAACTTCAACTTCAAACGTCTCATACTAGGCCTCTGCCTACACCCTCCTTGACCCTGGGCTTCAACAGCGCCAGTTGCTGCTCAGAAGTGTTAGATGCACAGATGAAAACAATCGCTGATGTGTTTGTGGGGTTCAGTAACGCCTGCTGTTCCCCTGCTGTGTGTCTGGCAAAAATTACTGCTGCTAACTACAACTTCAAATTCAAACGTCTCATACTAGGCCTCTGCCTACACCTCCTTGACCCTGGGCTTCAACAGCGCCAGTTGCTGCTCAGAAGTGTTAGATGCACAGATGAAAACAATCGCTGATGTGTTTGTGGGGTTCAGTAACGCCTGCTGTTCCCCTGCTGTGTGTCCGGCAAAAATTACTGCTAGCTACCTAATCATGGTGAAAAAAACATGACATCTCAAAGTGTCTAGTGCTACACATAGATATGAGGCTACACCATGATTTCTAAGCTGTAAACATTTGAAACGTCAACTTTCAAACCATAAAATGATTTGTCTGTCACAAATCGGTAACAAAATAATTGTGACATATTATTACAGATATGCACATGTCGAAAACAAATGCAAACACAAAAGCCTACTTATGCTATAGGATACTGATGGTCAACCTTGTCACTCCATAGCTTAGACAAATCCAACTCACATCATGATGACTCAAATACTGCAATGTTGGAAGTGCATAATGTGGGTTGAACTTTGACAACTGCTGCAGTGCGAAGGTTATACTTCAGTGTTCTTGCCTTTGAAATAAAAGCATACAAGTAAATATAATATCCAATGTTGATTAAGGGACGTGATGTACACCTGTAATATTGTGCAAACAATGCATGTAGGAATAGTCCTCTTCAACATTACTTATATTTGTGTCATTTTAAAAAATACATATTTGATTAGAAAGTTAACAGCCCATATCATAAAGGTCCTTCATGTAAACATGATAATCGCTAACAAAAATCATGCATTACCTTGGTAAAGTCAATAGTGCATAGTCACAATAGCAAAATATATACCTGTAAGTGGTGCTGAAAGAACGACAACTGATAGAATAGGTGAATGATATCTATTTATCAGACTGAATAGCGACACCTGTACAATGTCGATATAATACTGTACCTTAACAAAACAGCTGTGTCACACCTCACACGCATTTTTCTTGTAGCTTGTTATGTAATAGGGCACATGCGTGTATGTTTCATCATAGGTGCATGTTTACTGAGTAAAGCAGTCATGACAACGCCTTTGTGTTGTCGGTACGCTTGCGATGATGAACGATGCGCACCGTGAATGTTAGTCTGCGTCATAAGACGCACAGACGCTCCAATACCCAACGCGTCACAGCAGGAAGCCAGTCTGTGCGTCCAAACAAAGGCGCAAGCATACATGCACGTACCCTTTTATAAAGCTATATAAAAAAAAGGATGTAGTAGTAACGCACACTTTATTGAGGTACAGTATTACATCGCCATTCACCATCTGTGGCTATGCAGACTCATCTATATATACCTTATCTATCCGTTGTCATGCTTGCAAGTCCACAGTCAGGCATAAATAGCTGTTTTCACTATGCACTTTTTTAAGGTTTTTTTTGTTAATATAAATGATTGGCACATATTATCAGTATTACATGATGGAAAATTTTAGATATTTTTAAAAACTTTTTAGTGATATTATTCAGCAAATGAAAATGGTGTACATACTGTTACTTATCCATCATTAATGGATTCTGATATGTACTTGTATGCTTTTATTTAAAACCGTATAGCAGATTATTTAACCGATTTTTATAGTGGTTTGCATTGCTTTTCAACATGTTAATGTATGCGTTTATGTTTGTCAATTATTAATTTACATATATTTTTAAAGTAAAATCATCATCTTATGGTACTAAAGGTTATATTTCTCTTGTTTGGAGTATAGACATTTTTAATTGACACGTAACAAGGAAAATACTTGATCTAGTATTTAAACATCCTCCTTGACCCTGGGCTCCAACACCGCCAGTTGTTGCTCGGAAGTGCTGTTAGCACAGTTAACACTTGCTCCTGTGTTACTGGGGTTCAGTAATGTCAGCTGTTCCCCTGCTGTGTGAACGGCAAAAAGTCCTGCTGCCTCCACCATGTTCTCTTCTCATCCCTGGGTTACAACACCGCCAGTTGTTTCTCGGAAGTGCTGTTAGCACAGTCTACACTTGCTCCTGTGTTACTGGGGTTCAGTAATGTCAGCTGTTCCCCTGCTGTGTGAACGGCAAAAAGTCCTGCTGCCTCCACCCTGTTCTCTTCTCATCCCTGGGTTACAACACCGCCAGTTGTTTCTCGGAAGTGCTGTTAGCACAGTCTACACTTGCTCCCGTGTTACTGGGGTTCAGTAATGTCAGCTGTTCCCCTGCTGTGTGAACGGCAAAAAGTCCTGCTGCCTCCACCATGTTCTCTTCTCATCCCTGGGTTACAACACCGCCAGTTGTTTCTCGGAAGTGCTGTTAGCACAGTCTACACTTGCTCCTGTGTTACTGGGTTCAGTAATGTCAGCTGTTCCCCTGCTGTGTGAACGGCAAAAAGTCCTGCTGCCTCCACCCTGTTCTCTTCTCATCCCTGGGTTACAACACCGCCAGTTGTTTCTCGGAAGTGCTGTTAGCACAGTCTACACTTGCTCCTGTGTTACTGGGGTTCAGTAATGTCAGCTGTTCCCCTGCTGTGTGAACGGCAAACAGTCCTGCTGCCTCCACCATGTTCTCTTCTCATCCCTGGGTTACAACACCGCCAGTTGTTTCTCGGAAGTGCTGTTAGCACAGTCTACACTTGCTCCTGTGTTACTGGGGTTCAGTAATGTCAGCTGTTCCCCTGCTGTGTGAACGGCAAAAAGTCCTGCTGCCTCCACCCTGTTCTCTTCTCATCCCTGGGTTACAACACCGCCAGTTGTTTCTCGGAAGTGCTGTTAGCACAGTCTACACTTGCTCCTGTGTTACTGGGGTTCAGTAATGTCAGCTGTTCCCCTGCTGTGTGAACGGCAAAAAGTCCTGCTGCCTCCACCCTGTTCTCTTCTCATCCCTGGGTTACAACACCGCCAGTTGTTTCTCGGAAGTGCTGTTAGCACAGTCTACACTTGCTCCTGTGTTACTGGGGTTCAGTAATGTCAGCTGTTCCCCTGCTGTGTGAACGGCAAACAGTCCTGCTGCCTCCACCATGTTCTCTTCTCATCCCTGGGTTACAACACCGCCAGTTGTTTCTCGGAAGTGCTGTTAGCACAGTCTACACTTGCTCCTGTGTTACTGGGTTCAGTAATGTCAGCTGTTCCCCTGCTGTGTGAACGGCAAACAGTCCTGCTGCCTCCACCATGTTCTCTTCTCATCCCTGGGTTACAACACCGCCAGTTGTTTCTCGGAAGTGCTGTTAGCACAGTCTACACTTGCTCCTGTGTTACTGGGGTTCAGTAATGTCAGCTGTTCCCCTGCTGTGTGAACGGCAAAAAGTCCTGCTGCCTCCACCATGTTCTCTTCTCATCCCTGGGTTACAACACCGCCAGTTGTTTCTCGGAAGTGCTGTTAGCACAGTCTACACTTGCTCCTGTGTTACTGGGGTTCAGTAATGTCAGCTGTTCCCCTGCTGTGTGAACGGCAAACAGTCCTGCTGCCTCCACCATGTTCTCTTCTCATCCCTGGGTTACAACACCGCCAGTTGTTTCTCGGAAGTGCTGTTAGCACAGTCTACACTTGCTCCCGTGTTACTGGGGTTCAGTAATGTCAGCTGTTCCCCTGCTGTGTGAACGGCAAACAGTCCTGCTGCCTCAACTTTAATTTCCATGGGTACCTTCTGCTACCCATCCGGGTTCCAGTACCGTCAGCTGGTTCTCCGCAGTGCCTTTGGCCTAGGTGCCTCCATGTCGGTATCCGAGTTCCAGCAACGTCTGCTGGTCCTTGGTAGTGCTTTGGAGCACAGGTACCTCCTGCTTAGTAACCGTGTCCCAGTAACGTCAGCTGGTCCTCGGTTGTGCCATTGGCTCTTTTCCTTCTGCTGACCCTCCGGGTTCCAGCACAGTCAGCTGGTCCTCATTACTTTCATTGGCTCTTGTACCTTCTGCTACCCATCCGGGTTCCAGTACCGTCAGCTGGTTCTCCGCAGTGCCTTTGGCCTAGGTGCCTCCATGTCGGTATCCGAGTTCCAGCAACGTCTGCTGGTCCTTGGTAGTGCTTTGGAGCACAGGTACCTCCTGCTTAGTAACCCTGTCCCAGTAACGTCAGCTGGTCCTCGGTTGTGCCATTGGCTCTTTTCCTTCTGCTGACCCTCCGGGTTCCAGCACAGTCAGCTGGTCCTCGTTACTTCCATTGGCTTTTGTACCATCACCAACAGGACAAAGAAGGTTAAGACAAACTACAAGATACAGAACAAGAGACAGAAGAACAATAAGCAGAAGATCAAAAAGCAGAAGAACATTAAGTATAAGACCAAAATGAAGAGCAAAATATATGCTCTAAATTCTAAGCAGAAGAAGACTAAGCAGTGTATGGGGGTGAGTCCGTTCCTCCTCGTGGTGCCCCTGGAAAATGCCTGATGCTGCTGCAGGCTAAACTGAACGCGGACAAATACTGTTGTAATTAAAATCTTTCGTGACAGCAAGAACGGAAGGATGAAAATTCAGAGTTTTACAGATTACAAGTACAGGAATGTCTGTCACAAATAAGAATATGATGAAAAGGATGAATAGGAAGAAGATGAAGAAGTAGAATATGAAGAATAATAACTGTTTAATAAGAACAATATAAGTAATGTTAACAAAAAGATGAATAGCAAGAAGTTTTAGAAGATTAAGAAGGTGAAGATGAAGAATAATTTGATGAGAAAGATGATGCTGCTGAAGATTATGAAGGAGAAAGTGTGTGAAAAGTTAAAAAGGTGAAGACCATGGAAGTTGTGAAACAGACATATTTGACAAAATAGAAAAAAGGTTAACAACATTGTGAATTTCTTCGTCAATCCGAACGTATTTCCTAAAAAAAAAAAATTAATGCTATTCCATTGGATTGGGTTAAACATCTATGCCTTTAATGTCTCCTCAACCTCCCCCAATACATTCTACATTACTCTTTCTTGTTTTCCTTCATGTACAATTAACCAACAAGGCAAGAATGGGTTTTTTTTAATTTCGATATTTTGTTCCCATAGACTTACATGGGACTTCCGGTATCGGTATCGGGTATCGCCGATATTTTAGTGATATCGGCGATACCATTACGATTCCGATACTTTAGGATATCGGAAAGTATCGCTCAACTCTAACCCCCATATGGAGCCTCTGTAATATAATGCACCACCCCCATTACAAAAATAATAAATCCAGTACTCACCTCTCTTGCTCCCGGCTCCTGCGCTGTTCACTGCTCTCCCTCTCATCTGCTGACAGCGGTCGCCGGGCAGTGATGTCAGTGCGCCCGCTGTCAGATGCTGAGAGGGGATTATGGGAGAGAAGAAGCGCTCTGTAATGTATGTGATACAGTTCATATAGCGTCTTGTGCTTGGGTGCGATGAAAATACTTGAGACACAGTGTCAGTATTCCGGGTTTTCTAGGTAACTTTGTCAATGATTTTGCCCTTTGTTAAAATGGAGTTTGCTGTTTTGTGTGCCCTACTTCCTGTTCGTTTGTTTAAAACCCGGCTCAGGTGCTGGCTTCACTGCTGGAATATTCTGCTTCCGTTTCCCTGCAACCCAGCTGCTTGTTCCTCACAGATCGTTGTGTATTTACCAGGGAAGTGCATAACCAGGTTATCTTCAGGTGTTTCTCAGCCACAGCAGTTTCTACCCATGGCTCTGGACATTCTCTGCATATGTAAGTTGCACATACTGTGTTGTCACTAAACTGTTGACTTGGGAATTTAACCCTTGGTTCACTCCATCTGATAAGAACTGTGTTTCTGAACTGTTGCTGTTTAACCCTTTGTGCATTACCTCTGGTGAGAGCTGTTGGAACTATTACTGGAACCTTACTGACTTATGAACTTGTTGTTGGACTTCACTGAATTAAGCCACAACTGAGATTAACTTGTTCCTGGACCTCCCTGTGTTTTCTGCATACCTGGATCTGACTCTTCACACACCAGCAGTGTGTAAATCCAGCCACGTAACCTGTGCATCAGACTTACCTTGTGGTCACATTTGTGTGAGGACTCCGTCGTAAGAACTTTACCACCCTCGCTATAGAGGTTCAAGGACTTATATATCCGGATTCATATAACTGGACTTGTGTATATATATATGGACTCATTGCATGTCACTACGGGTTGTTTGAATATTGTTTTTGGGGGTTTTTGCTGTTTCACAAATACATTATTTGCATTCAAAGAAACCCGTCTCTGATTGTTCATTGCCCCACGCTATCAGAATCCTCGAGTTCCTACAATAGTATTACAGGATATTCCAGCCAAAAAAAAGAGGATTCTGCTGGGGCAATGACGGAGACACGGGCAGACAAACTGTTCACCATAGTTAACTCCTTGCAGCAGGAGGTGGCGGCTGCACTCAATCAGATTAGAGACTTGGAGTCTCGGGTTAATCATAATGCACAGGGGTTTGGTCAGGCTCTCCAAGATCTACGTTCTAGGTTAGGAGTCCTGGAGGCCTTACCTACTGAGCCTACCTCATCCACCAGTATGCCCAAATTGCCTCCATTCCGTTTTAATGGTGACCGAAGTCAATTCCGTGGGTTTGTTAATCAATGTATATTATTTTTTGATGTACATGCCTCTTACTACCGGTCTGATAGATCTAAGGTTCTATGTATTATTATGTTGTTGACATCACGTGCACTGGCTTGGGCAAATCCTATGGTTGAAAGTCATGATACCCGTCTAAATAATTTGGACAATTTTCTGGCAGCCATGGCGCAAATGTTCGACGATCCCAACCGCCGTGCTACCGCTGAATCTGCCTTGCTTTCCTTACGCCAGGGGAAACGGTCAGTCATAGAATATGTTACTGAATTTAAAAGGTTAGTGGTGGACACCCAGTGGGAAAACAATGCTTTATTACCAATCTTTAGAAAAGGTTTGTCAAATGTAATCAAGGATGAGCTAGCTCGTTCAGAGTCTCCACAGGAGTTTGAATTGTTTATACAGCACTGTGTACGTATTGATATCCGTTTAACTGAACGCAGACAAGAAAAATGGGCCGCTGTAAATCGCATTACTAATTACTCTCTTCCGTCCAGGGAAACCACAGGCAAAAACCCGCGAGAGGCTGAGGAGGTGCCTATGCAGGTGGACTCACTGCAGAGACGTGAGAATAATGAACGCCGCGAACACCGTTTCCGTGAGCGCTTATGTTTCTATTGTGGTCAATCGGACCATTTCCTCATCAATTGTCCTAAATGTCCTAGGCGACCCAACAAGGTGTTGGCGGTAGTAGGGGATTATGATAACACAGACGCTGAGTCTGAAGTTTCGGAAACCAGTCTACATCTAGATGCGGTTTTTCCCCCAATACTGATGCCGACTTCCCCTAAAGATCAAGGGGAGAAATATTCACATTGTTCTCTTCCTATACAGATTCAGTGGGAGGAACAGTGGATATCAAGTTCTGCCATGATAGACTCTGGAGCAGGTGGGAATTTCATGGATTCTTCTTTTGCAGAGGAACATGGTATAAAGACACAACTAAGAGCTTCACCAATCACTATGGAAACGGTGGATGGTTCCCCATTAGTTTCTGGACCAGTAGATCGGGAGACAGTGCCTCTGGAGTGTAAGATGGAACCAGACCATCAGAAAACACTTTCATTCATGTTAATATCTTCTCCTCATTTTCCTGTAATTTTAGGAATTCCCTGGTTACGGTCACAAAATCCAATCATCAATTGGGAAACCAAGGAGATAACCTTTCTCCCGAAGTGCAGTTCTACCATCAGTCCAACTGTAGCGGCTCCAGTTACCCAGAACTTGGAAGAGGTGATACAGGTACCTACTCTCCCTCTGATTTATCAGGAATTCTCAGACATTTGTGATAAAAGGAAGGCAGATCAACTTCCCCCACATAGACCGTATGACTGCCCCATAGAATTGCTTCCTGGAGCAGCGATTCCTTTCGGCCATGTTTACCCGTTGGCGGCTCCGGAATTAAATCTTTACGAGAGTATATAGATGAGAATTTAGCCAAGGGGTTTATCCGACCATCTTCTTCACCAGCGGGAGCTCCAATATTCTTTGTAAAGAAGAAGGATGGTACTCTAAGACCCTGCATTGACTACCGGGAGTTAAATAAGGTAACCATTCGTAACAGGTACCCGTTGCCCCTAATTCCAGAATTGTTGGAAAGAGTTCGCCAGGCCAAAGTATTTACCAAATTAGATCTTCGTGGGGCATATAATTTACTCCGTATACGGCCCGGAGACGAATGGAAGACAGCTTTTAGATGCCGGTATGGACATTTTGAATATTTGGTGATGCCATTCGGACTCTGTAACGCTCCTGCTGCTTTTCAACATTTAGCCAACGACATTTTCAGGGATTTATTGGACCAATATGTGGTAATTTACCTTGATGACATCTTAATCTTTTCTGACTCCTTACAGGAACATCAGGAACATGTCAAGACCGTACTTAGACGTTTGAGAGATAATCATTTGTACATCAAACTCGAAAAGTGTGAGTTCCATTGTTCTGAAATTCAATTTTTAGGCTATGTTATCTCGCCTCAGGGATTGAATATGGAGTCCAGCAAGATCCAGGCAATCTTGGACTGGCCGGTACCAGGAAACATTAAGGAGGTACAACGATTCATTGGCTTTGCTAACTTTTATAGACGGTTTATCCGAAATTTTTCAGAAATTGTCCGTCCCATCACTCTCCTCACCAAGAAGGGGAAGAAGTTTGAATGGTCTTCGCAAGCTCAGGAAGCCTTTGATCGCCTGAAGGGTTGTTTTACCACGAGCTCCAATATTGATGCATCCGGATCCTGCACAGCCTTTTATCGTGGAGGTGGACGCGTCTGACTGTGCATTGGGAGCTATCCTCTCACAACGTACCGGAGACAAAGGTTTGCTGCACCCGTGTGCCTTCTTCTCTCGTAGGTTATCTTCTGCAGAACTGAACTATGATGTGGCAGATAAGGAACTTTTGGCAATTATTTCTGCCTTTAAGGAATGGAGACACCATTTGCAGGGGGCAACTCAGCAGGTAGTAGTACTCACGGATCATCGCAATTTGGAATTCCTTAAGTCTGCCAGGTGTCTTTCTCCTCGACAAGCTAGGTGGAGTTTGTTCTTGAACCAGTTTAATTTTATTATTTCGTACCGCCCAGGTTCACGTAATGGGAAAGCTGACGCATTATCCCGAATCCATACCGTGGATTCCGTGCCTGGGACCCCGTCGAAGACCATCTTGTCGGAGGCCAATTTCGTTGGAGTGCTCCGGAACCGGGACTTGTGGCAGGAGATCAAGCTGGCCTATGACGGTGACGTATTTCTTGCAGCTCCACCTGACAATGTGAATCTTGTCCTTCGGAATGGTGTGTGGCTTAGAGATCGATGTATTTATGTCCCAGAGGCTGTAAGACTTCGAGTTCTCAATTGGTCCACGACTCTAAATTGGCTGGTCATAGGGGGGTACAGAAGACGCAGGAATTGTTAACTCGTTTTTTTTGGTGGCCTACCTGCTTGAAGGATGTGAATGACTATGTCCGCTCTTGTGAAGTTTGTGCCCGGTACAAGGTTCCTCGCGTTTCACCTACTGGTCTTCTTAAACCGCTACCTGTACCGTCTCGCCCTTGGGGGTCTATTTCGATGGACTTTATTGTGGAGTTACCCACCTCTGGTGGTAAAAATACTATTTTGGTGGTAGTAGATCGTTTAACGAAAGCTGCTCATTTCATTCCGTGTGCTGGTCTTCCCTCAGCTACAGAGACAGTAGATCTAGTTATCCAGAACATTTTCCGGCTGCATGGGGTACCAGATGACATCATTTCTGACCGGGGAATACAATTTACCTCTAGATTTTGGAAAGGATTTTGTTCTGCGCTCCACATTAATGTTTGCTTGTCTTCTGCATACCATCCTCAGACCAACGGGCAGACCGAACGGACAAATCAAACTTTGGAGCAATATCTACGCTGTTACGTCAGTCATTTGCAGGACGATTGGCTGAAGCTACTTCCTCTAGCGGAATTTTCGTACAACAACTCCCAAAGCAGTTCCACGAAGGTAACGCCTTTTTTTGCCAACCTGGGTTATCATCCAATATTTTGCCTAGGTCTCCGGTTACGATTTCGGTACCAGCGGTTGAAGACAGAGTGACGGCGTTGCAACGTAATCTTGAAGTTTTGAAGGACTCCCTGACCACAGCACAGGAGCGTTACAAGAAGTCGGCCGATAGATTCCGGAAACCAGCACCTATGTATAAGGTAGGAGACTCAGTTTGGTTGTCCACCAAGAATCTAAAATTGGGTGTTCCTTCGCAGAAACTGGGACAGAAATTCATCGGTCCATTCAAGATCACTGGGATTGTGAGCTCTGTTGCCTGTCGGTTGAAGCTACCACGGACTTTAAAGGTACACCCAGTATTTCATGTTTCCTTATTAAAACCAGTCTCTCCTAACACTTTCAGGGACGTATCGTACCTCCCCCTCCACCAGTGTTGGTTGATGGCGAAGAACAATTCGTGGTACAGGATATTGTTAATTCGAGACTTCATAGAAACCGGCTTCAGTATCTAGTTAGATGGCAAGGTTACTCTCCTGAAAATGATTCTTGGGAACCAGTAAGTAACATCAATGCGCCTCTGAAGATTGCTCAGTTTCATCGGAGATACCCGGACAGGCCTGGTCCAGGACCGTCCGGAGGCCGTCTTTAGGGGGGGAGTAATGTCAGTATTCCGGGTTTTCTAGGTAACTTTGTCAATGATTTTGCCCTTTGTTAAAATGGAGTTTGCTGTTTTGTGTGCCCTACTTCCTGTTCGTTTGTTTAAAACCCGGCTCAGGTGCTGGCTTCACTGCTGGAATATTCTGCTTCCGTTTCCCTGCAACCCAGCTGCTTTGTTCCTCACAGATCTTTGTGTATTTACCAGGAAAGTGCATAACCTTATCTTCAGGTGTTTCTCAGCCACAGCAGTTTCTACCCATGGCTCTGGACATTCTCTGCATAGTAAGTTGCACAAGTACTGTGTTATCACTAAACTGTTGACTTGGGAATTTAACCCTTGGTTCACTCCATCTGATAAGAACTGTGTTTCTGAACTGTTGCTGTTTAACCCTTGTGCATTACCTCTGGTGAGAGCTGTTGGAACTGTTACTGGAACCTTACTGACATATGAACTTGTTGTTGGACTTCACTGAATTAAGCCACAACTGAGATTAACTTGTTCCTGGACCTCCCTGTGTTTTCTGCATACCTGGATCTGACTCTTCACACACCAGCAGTGTGTAAATCCAGCCACGTTACCTGTGCATCAGACTTACCTTGTGGTCACATTTGTGTGAGGACTCCGTCGTAAGAACTTTACCACCCTCGCTATAGAGGTTCAAGGACTTATATATCCGGATTCATATAACTGGACTTGTGTATATATATATGGACTCATTGCATGTCACTACGGGTTGTTTGAATATTGTTTTTGGGGTTTTTGCTGTTTCACAAATACATTATTTGCATTCAAAGAAACCCGTCTCTGATTGTTCATTGCCCCACGCTATCAGAATCCTCGAGTTCCTACAATTAGTATTGTAAGTCATAGCGTCTTGTGCTGGGCATGAATACTGAGACAAGTTGAAAAAGAAAGTCTTGTATTGCTTCATACAAATTGGCAAAAATAAACATACAGGTTGCAAACACAGAAGCAGGAGACACAGCGGGCCGAAGTAATCTAAGTTCATCAATAACTCTCCACAACAGATTCAGATCTTCTTCTATGTTACCGCAAGTTCATGCAACCGTGAGGCTTTCAAGAGCAGAGTTCAGAGTCCACAAGAGCTCCAGAGTTTCTCAGTAGAAATGGCTGGAGTACAAAGTCCAAGGCTTCAGGAGTCAGAACACAGGTTCACTGCAGGCCAGATTCTGAAGCACTGATTGCTCAGGTGTGGCTGTTTAAGAAGCAAACGGAGAGAATCAGGGCGGGAACATGCAAGCTGGAAAACTCCATTTTAACTGAGGGCAAGATAGCTGCAGCAAAACAGAAAGCAAAATGGCCGACGAACAAACTGAGTTTCAGAAACAGATATACAGAACCTTACATTACTCCCCCCTTAGGGGCAACCTCCGGATGACCTCAGACCAGGCTTGATGTGGGTACCTCTGATGAAACTGACGGAGCAAGCGAGGAGCATTAACGTTATTGACTGGCTCCCATGAGTTGTCCTCCACTGGGTAGCCCTGCCATTTGATCAGATATTGTAACTGATTTCTATACAACCTGGAATCTAAAATCCTTTCCACCACAAATTCTTCCTGACCATCGACTAGCACTGGGTCAGGGCAAGGAGAAGAACGTCCAGGAAACGTATTGGGTGTTGCAGCCTTTAGTAGGGATACATGAAAGACAGGGTGGATTCTCATAGTTCTGGGCAATTGAAGACGACAAGCAACGGCACTTATAATCTTACTGATTTTATAGGGTCCAATGTACTTATGTCCCAACTTAGATGATGGAATCCTTAACTTAAGATTTCTGGTTGACAGCCAGACCAGGTCTCCTACCTTAAAAACTGGTGCAGGTTTACGAAATTTATCTGCTGCCTTCTTGTACCTTTCCTGAGCCGATTCCAGATTCTCCTTTAGAAGATCCATATTCTTCTGTAAAGTCGTGACTCTTTCAGCCACTGCTGGCAAAGGCGTCTCTATGGGAAATCGTGGTAGAATATTAGGATGATAACCTAAATTAGAGAAAAAAGGAGACTGTTTAGTGGAGGCACTCTGAGAGTTGTTGTAAGAGAACTCAGCCAATGGAAGTAGATCCACCCAATCATCCTGTAGGTGGCAGATAAAACAGCGGAGATACTGCTCCAGGGTTTGATTGGTTCGTTCGGTTTGTCCATTAGTCTGGGGATGAAAAGCAGAAGAAAGGTTTACTTTAATGTCCAATGCTGCACAGAAATTTTGCCAAAACCTAGAAGTGAATTGCACCCCTCGATCCGAAATAACCTCATCCGGTACTCCATGTAAACGAAACACATCTTTAATCATCAAATCTGATGTCTGTTTTGCAGTGGGTAAGCCGACACAAGGGATAAAATGAGCTGCCTTTGTTAAACGATCAACCACCACTAGAATAGTGTTCTTCCCTTGAGAGGTTGGTAATTCGACAATGAAGTCCATAGAAATGGATCCCCACGGGCGGGACGGGGTGGGAAGAGGCTGTAACAGACCAGTTGGTGAAGAGCGAGGTGTTTTGCATCTTGCACAAACCTCACACGAAGTGACATAATCCAAAACATCCTTCCTACAAGTGGGCCACCAAAAGAAACGAGAAAGAAATTCCTGTGTCTTTAGAATTCCTCTATGCCCGGCTATTTTGGAATCATGAATGAGTTGCAATACTCTCAATCTGACTGTTTCAGGTATATACAGACGTTGTCCCAGAATCCACACACCATTCTTAAAGACAAGACTTACGTCCCTTGGGGGTTGAGCCAAAAAAGAATCCGCATGGTATGCTTCCTTGATGTCTTTAATTAGGTCTTGATGATGAATCACTCCTAGGAATCTAGAGTCAGGAAGAATAGTCTTAGGAGGAGTAATTGGACGTGTCTCTGCTGAGTAAATCCTAGAGAGTGCATCAGCCTTTCCATTGCGCGATCCTGGTCTATAAGAAATAATAAAATTAAATTGGTTTAAGAAAAGATTCCAGCGAGCCTGGCGAGGAGTCAGGCACTTAGCCGACCTGATAAACTCAAGATTACGATGATCTGTCAGAACGACTATTTGCTGTGCAGCTCCTTGCAGAAGGTGTCTCCATTCTTTGAAGGCGGCAATAATGGCCAACAACTCTCTATTGCCCACATCGTAGTTCTTCTCAGCCGAAGACAACTGCTGGGAAAAGAAGGCACAGGGATGCAAGACATTCTTCTCACCTGTTCTCTGAGAGAGTATAGCTCCCACGGCACAGTCTGAAGCATCCACCTCTATTATGAAGGCAAGCTCTGGGTTGGGATGTACTAGAATAGGTGCAGTGGTAAATTTATCTTTTAGACGGGAAAATGCTTCCTGGGCTTGGGGAGTCCAGGAGAACTTAGACTCTTTCCGGGTAAGTTGGGTGATAGGTGACACTACCTCAGAGAAATTTCTAATGAAACGTCTATAGAAGTTTGCAAACCCGATGAAGCGCTGTACCTCCTTCACATTTCTAGGACTTGGCCAATCATTGATGGCTTGGGTTTTACTTCCATCCATACTAATTCCTTGTGTAGACAGTACATACCCCAGAAATTGAATTTCGGTCTTATGGAATTCACACTTTTCAAGCTTGATGTAAAGATGATTTTGTCTTAGACGTTCCAAGACCATTCTCACATGTCCATGATGTTCCTCTGTGGAGTTAGAAAAAATTAAAATATCATCCAAATAAATTACCACGAATGTATCTAGGAGATCCCTGAAGATGTCATTCACCAAGTGTTGGAAAGTGGCTGGGGCGGTACTCAGACCAAAAGGCATAACCAGATATTCAAAGTGTCCATAGCGTGACCTGAATGCAGTCTTCCATTCATCCCCAGGTCTAATACGGACTAAGTTATAGGCCCCACGAAGATCTAGTTTAGAAAAAATTTTAGCATGTCGCACTCTCTCCAATAACTCAGGGATTAAAGGCAATGGATAACGGTTTCTAATAGTAACCTTATTAAGTTCCCTATAGTCTACGCATGGTCTCAGGGATCCATCTTTCTTCTTTACAAAGAATATGGGTGCCCCTGCAGGAGATGAAGAGGGGCGTATGAAGCCCTTGGCTAGATTTTCGTCTATGTACTCTTTTAAAGCCTTCAGCTCGGGCCCCGCCAGGGGTAGATCTTACCAAAAGGTATCTCTGCTCCAGGCAATAATTCAATTGGACAATCATATGGACGGTGAGGAGGAAGCTGGTCAGCGTTCTTCTTGTCACATAAATCCACATAGTCCTGGTATACAGCTGGTAATTCAGGGACTGACATGGTTCCTTTAGGAACAGAGCAAGCTGAAATTTTTTGACTCATCTGTTTCTCTGGAAGTGTAATTCCTTGGTCTCCCAGTTAATGGTAGGATTCTGAGCCTGCAGCCATGGTAGCCCTAGAATAATGGGAAAGTGAGGAGAAGAGATAAGCATAAAGGACAGTTTCTCTTGATGATCTTTACCCATAAGAACCTTTAAAGGCTCTGTTTCCTGATCCACTGGTCCAGAGGTCAGCAGGGAGCCATCCACAGTTTCCATCTGTACGGGAGCAGCCTTCTTCACTGAACGTATTCCCTGTTTTAGAGCAAAGGAGACATCCATAAAATTTCCACTTGCACCTGAGTCGATCATGGCAGAGCTAGACACCCAGGCTGAGTCAACCCAGAGTTTGATGGAAAGAAAACAGTGAGAATTGTTTTTCTTACAACTCAGCTGGGACACCGCTGAGGAAACTTGAAAGATGGCAGCATTTACACAGTCAACGTCCTCAGAGGTAACGGAGTTTAAGTACGAGAAATCAAGATCTGCTGCGGCAGCTATCTCTGGAGCCTGAGGCTCGGACCTGACAGATCCCCTCTCGCAACACTCACAATGAATGAGTGCTGCAGTAGTCTTGCGAGAACGGCTGGGACAGTTAATAATAAAGTGCCCTGACTTACCACAGTAAAAACATAGATTCTCCTTAAAACGATGTTCCTTGCGTGCATCACTAACCCGTCGTAGCAAAGAGTCTACCTGCATGGGTTCAGGTTCAGGTTCCCGTGTAATCCTATTCAAAGGTTCCTTAGCTGGAGAGGAAGGTAGGAAAAGGTTAGTACGATTGCTTTCAAACCATCTCTCTTGCCTGCGTTCAGTTAAACGAGTATCAATACGGATGCAGTAGTTAATAAAGTCACCTAACGCAGTGGGAGGGTCGGCACGAGCAAGTTCATCCTTAATTAGTGGGGATAACCCCTTTCGAAAAATAGATTTTTTGGCGGAATTGTCCCAGGTGGTATCAAGGGCCCATCTCCTGAAATCCAAGGCATATTCAGCTACTGAGTGCTTACCTTGGCGCAAAGCTAACATGGCTGCTTCAGCTGTTGCACCTCGATTGGGGTCATCAAACACCTGCCCCATGGCTGAAATAAAGTCATCAAGGTGATTCAAACAATCATCCTCAGTCTCAATCAGAGGGTTTGCCCATATCAAAGCCTTGTTGGTAAGCAACATAACTATAGTAAGCACTTTAGATCGTTCAGTAGGAAATTGTGAAGCATGTGCAGAAAAAAAAAGATTACATTGATTAACAAATCCCCTGAATTTTTCACGTTCACCACCAAAACGAAAAGGGGGCAACTTGGGAATCCCAGAACTCGGGGCCATGGCAGGAGCCTGGACTTGCCCCTCCAGAACCTCAATCCTGGCTCGCAAATCCTGAGTAGTCTGTCCAACCACTTGCAAATTGTGATTATTTAGGTCCTGAAGATTTGTAAGACGGGTCTTTATATTCTGCAAATCTGCAAGGATACTATCAGTCACTCCACAAAGTTCCTTTATGCGGGCCTCCATTTTCCAGATCTTTTAAGACAGGATACTGGAAGAAGAGGAGAGAAAAAAAAACAATAGTGTTCACCTGTGGCAACACTGAAGAAAGAAAAAACTTTAAGGGAACTGCTCACCTGGAATGGTTGTGAGAAGTCACAACCACTATCATCACAGAAAGCTTTCAACCAGACATCTGATATCCAGAGTTTCAGCAGACAAAAGAGAAGAGGAAAAAAAAAAAAACAATAGTGTTTACCTGTGATAACTCTGCAGAAAAAAAAAAAAACTTAAGGGAATTGCTCACCTGGAATGGTTGTGAGAAGTCACAACCACTGTTATCACAGAAAGTACAACCGGACATCCGATATCCACAGTACAGCAGACAAGCCTTTCCAGACCCAGCAGACACTAACGTTTGGCTTCAGAATCTTGTAATGTATGTGATACAGTTCATATAGCGTCTTGTGCTTGGGTGCGATGAAAATACTTGAGACACAGGTTGAAAAAGAAAGTCTTGTATTGCTTCATACAAATTGGCAAAAATAACACACAGGTTGCAAACACAGAAGCAGGAGACACAGCAGGCCAAAGTAATCTAAGTTCATCAATAACTCTCCACAACAGATTCAGATCTTCTTCTATGTTACCGCAAGTCCATGCAACCGTGAGGCTTTCAAGAGCAGAGTTCAGAGTCCACAAGAGCTCCAGAGTTTCTCAGTAGAAATGGCTGGAGTACAAAGTCCAAGGCTTCAGGAGTCAGAACACAGGTTCACTGCAGGCCAGATTCTGAAGCACTGATTGCTCAGGTGTGGCTGTTTAAGAAGCAAACGGAGAGAATCAGGGCGGGAACATGCAAGCTGGAAAACTCCATTTTAACTGAGGGCAAGATAGCTGCAGCAAAACAGAAAGCAAAATGGCCGACGAACAAACTGAGTTTCAGAAACAGATATACAGAACCTTACACGCTCGCTCCTCCCTCAATGCGGTCAGCTGTATCGGCTAGATGCCGATATAGCTGACCCTCCGATGACGGGCGGGGGCCCCACTGCTGACACCGGTCCCCCCGCCTGCTCAGGGGCCCCATAGCAGCCGGCGGCAGAGCAGGGAGATCGATTCTCCCTGCTCTGTCGCAGTGTAACTGTATGGGCGTGCTGTGCACGCAATGCAGTTACAGTAGCGTAGCTCTGGGTGGGCCCCCTCAGAGCGCGGGGCCCAGGGCCACCGCCCCCTCTAGCCCTCCCGGTAGCTACGCTACTGAACATACCTGAAGTGTTTTGGTACAGTCTGTACAACCGATGTACATCACTTGACACAGGTGAAAGAAGGAATTATAGACACATATAATGACTATTGTTATGAAAGGTTCAACCAAGAGTGGGCAGGTTGAAAGACGTCAACGGGAAAAAACTAACTAGCCAGTACCGATCAAGGAAAGATGGGAAGAGTACACAGGGCACCGCTACAAGAATGATAGAGGAAGAAACTGAAATTGCAAATTATTATGTGCCGAACATCCTGAAAGATGAAGTTGTTATTGCAATAAATCAGAGAAAAGAAAAGAAAAGAGTGTCACTCACCATCCCATAAAATAGTCCTTTATTCTGTGTCGCAGGACATAAAGTAGTATGCAAGGGGGGAAACAGGGAGCTTCTCACTGTTTAATACTTCGCTATAGAAGATGAGCACCACCACATTTCATTTAACCATACGGAGTTCTATATGAGGTTTTTGTGCATAACTGTTTAGCTGCTTAGTGCGGTATAATTTTTCTTGGATTGTTACTGCAATAAAGCTTCTGTCAAACAAGAAAGTGCCTGTATGTGAAAATATTCTAATAGAGCCCATAAAGTTTTCTGAAGCAGAAGTTGATATCATCACATGCCTGTGACAACAGAAATGGACAACTGTAAAAGGCCCAAGAACTGGACAAGATTGGTGTTTATTCCTTTACTGAGGAAGGGAGATGCTACCAACTCTGAAAACTATTGGAATATTGCGCTCATACCTCATGCAAGCAAAATACTACTGAAGATCCTACAAAGACAAATAAAGCCTTACTTTGACAAAGAGCTGCCAGATGAACAAGCAGGATTCAGAAAAGGCAGGGGAACAAGAGATGTAATTGTTAATATTAGATGGATAATGAAAAAGGCAAAGAATACAAGGAGAACTATTTTTGCTTCATCTACTACAGCAAAGCCGTCGACTGTGTTGATCATCAGAATCTTTGGAATACCATGAAAGCTATAGTTGTGCCGAAACATCTCATCAGCCTCACTAGAAACCTTTACATCTACCGAGACACAACAGTCCGAATGGAACACAGCAACATGGCATGTTTCAGAGAGGAGCGAGGCGTCAGACAAAGCTCCATCCTGTCACCATTTCTTTTCAGTTTATATGCAGTATCAAAAAGAAGTACGCAAATTTGCTGGACAAATCATCAACAATCTTAAATACACAGATGATATCAAAGTGATAGCAACAAGCATAGATGGAATGATGGACTTATTATGTAGTGTCAAGGTGGAAAGTTTGAACATGGGACTGCTACTCAATACAAAGAAGACAAAAATATTGACTGCTTCCAGGTACAACAGAGACTCATTTGAGAAGGCGATAAACTGGAAGTTATAAAGGACTTCAGCCTACTCATTTCAATGATCACTCAAGATGCAGCGACGACATCAGAAGTCAATAAGAGAATAGCTATGGGTAAATCAACATGGCTCGTACATAATCTGACCTCTTACATAGTAACATATGGATGTGAAACCTGGA
>JARQOD010000002.1:248600135-248637754 GCA_033576555.1 Oophaga sylvatica | reverse complement strand
AGACCCTGATGGACCTATCTAGGATTGCACAAGATTGATTTTCCCACAAAGCGTTCATCCATCAAGTCGCCGAGGCTTGAGATCGAGCCGAAGGCCGTTAAATAATGATAATAACATGATTATATGAGTCCAGTTTAGATCACAGAGCAAAACCTAGATTAAAGTGTCCCAGCTAGTGTTGAGCGATACTGCTCGATATCTAAAAATATCGGATCGGAATGGTATCGCCGATATCACTAAAATATCGGCGATACCCGATACCTATACCGGAAGTCCCATGTAAGTCTATGGGAACCAAATATCGACATTAAAAAAAACCCATTCTTGCCTTGTTGGTTAATTGTACATGAAGGAAAACAACAAAGAGTAATGTAGAATGTATTGGGGGAGGTTGAGGAGACAATAAAGGCATAGATGTTTAACCCAATGCATTGGAATAGCATTAATATATTTTTTTTTGGAAATACGTTTGGATTGACGAACAAATTGACAATGTTGTTAACCTTTTTTCTATTTTGGCAAATATGTATGTTTCACAACTTCCATGCTCTTCACCTTTTTAACTTTTGACACACTTTCTCCTTCATAATCTTCAGCAGCATCATCTTTCTCATCAAATTATTCTTCATCTTCACCTTCTTAATCTTCTTCTTAAACTTCTTGCTATTCATGTTTTTGTTTACATTACTCATATTGTTATTATTAAACTATTAATCTTCTTCATATTCAAATTCTTCATCTTCTTCCTCTTCATCTTCTTCATCATATTCTTATTTGTGACAGAGATTCCTGTACTTGTAATCTGTAAAAGTATGAATTTTTCATTCTTCCGTTCTTGCTGTCACAAAAGATTTAAATTACAACAGTATTTGTCCGTGTTCAGTTTAGCCTGCAGCAGCAGGCATTTTCCAGGGGCACCACGAGGAGGAACGGACTCACCCCCATACACTGCTTAGTCTTCTTCTGCTTAGAATTTAGAGCATATATTTTGCTCTTCATTTTGGTCTTATACTTCATGTTCTTCTGCTTTTTGATCTTCTGCTTATTGTTCTTTTGTCTCTTGTTCTGTATCTTGTAGTTTGTCTTAACCTTCTTTGTCCTGTTGGTGATCTTCTTCTGGGTAATCTTTTATTTTTCCTTTGTGATGGTGTTCAGGCTGGTTGGCTTCATGCTCGTCGTCCTTGTTGTCGTCATCTTCTTCTGGGTGGTCTTTAAGGTCGTCTAATTTCCGAGAACCAGCTGACGTTACTGGAACCCGGACGGGTATCAGATGGAGCAAGAGACAATGGAAGTAACGAGGACCAGCTGACTGTGCTGGAACCCGGAGGGGCAGCAGAAGGAAAAGAGGCAATGTCACAACCGAGTACCAGCTGACGTTACTGTGACACGGTTACTAAGCAGGAGGTACCTGTGCTCCAAAGCACTACCAAGGACCAGCAGACGTTGGTGGAACTCGGATACGGAGATGGAGGCACCTAGGCCAAAGGCACTGGGGAGAACCAGTTGACGGTACTGGACCCCGGACGGGTAGCAGAAGGAAAAGAGGCAATGTCACAACCGAGTACCAGCTGTCGTTACTGTGACACGGTTACTAAGCAGGAGGTACCTGTGCTCCAAAGCACTACCAAGGACCAGCAGACGTTGGTGGAACTCGGATACGGAGATGGAGGCACCTAGGCCAAAGGCACTGGGGAGAACCAGTTGACGGTACTGGACCCCGGACGGGTAGCAGAAGGAAAAGAGGCAATGTCACAACCGAGTACCAGCTGACGTTACTGTGACACGGTTACTAAGCAGGAGGTACCTGTGCTCCAAAGCACTACCAAGGACCAGCAGACGTTGGTGGAACTCGGATACGGAGATGGAGGCACCTAGGCCAAAGGCACTGGGGAGAACCAGTTGACGGTACTGGACCCCGGACGGGTAGCAGAACGCACCCATGAAAATGTAAGTTGACAGACGCAGTTACCGAATCACACAGTCCTACAGTGGGTGCTTGTCCTATTGTCACAATGGAAACAGCCTTTATTTACATATCCCACAGCACACATAGGAATCACCTAAACTGCAGGCACCATAGAGTCGGCTAACCCGAATGCAACACGACAGCACAACTTATTGGAGGATAATTGACGTTCACACTGCCAGGAAACAGCTGTCGTGCTGTAACCAGGCTGGCCAGGAGTCAGTACCCCTGCCAATTACTTACGAGCAACAAATGGCAGTGTTGTAGCCCAGGGAGTAGAGTTCAGGTGGTAGAAAGATGAACATAACAGGAGACATGGAAAACTGTTGTGAATGGGTTTGAGATGAGTTCTGAGCAGAGGCTCCCTCTGGTGGTTACAAGCGGTACTAGTGAGGATTGTGAGGACTGGGAATCAGGTGTTACTGATTGGTCTTATATAAGGGAGTCATTTTCCCATCAGGGTTGCCGGTGATCAATTGTTCTGGTCTGAATCCTTCTTTCTAGTTTCCCTTGTAGCCTGCTGTGTCGTGTCTGCATCTCCTGCTATCAGATAAGACAATTTCTTATTTTGTGTTTTTGCTATATTTTTGCATTTGGTCCTGCACTTCTGTGGGGGCCTTCTGGGTCCCCTCCGGGGCTTTTGCCCTCTCAGTTTAGTCCAGCCACTGTGTTTTGTACTTTTGCTTTTTCCAGTTTTTTCAGTGGCTGCTGTTTTGATTTTGTTACACCAGAGAACTAATTTAGGTGGTAGAGGTCGTGTGATCTCAGGTGATTTTGAAATTAGTTGAGTTGGTGTTTTTTCAGGGTTTTCTGAGATTGCAGTAAGTACCCTTCCTGTCCTTTTCTATTTAGATAGTTCGGGCCCCAGCGTTTGCTCATACTATTTTCTTTCTGTGTCAGTATTTCCTCTTGTCTAACCGCCATTACATGTTTGGGGGCTTTCTATTATCTTTGGGGTTCTGCTCCGGGGCAGATAGCTTTCCTATTTCTATCTTTAGGTGTAGTTAGTTTCTCAGGCTGTGACGAGGCGTCTAGGACCAACGTAGGAACGCTCCACGGCTGCCTCTAGTTGCGGTGGTTAGTCAGGGTACTGCAATCTCATAGATTCCAACTGCTCTGGTGTATTTCCTTTTTTACCTGCACTCCTCAGCTACCGTAACATAACAGTATCACCGGCCATAAAAATTGTATGGTACTCACAGAAGGGAAAAAATATTTTGAAGGAAGAAAAGTTGTCAGAGATATTTTTCTGTTTGTTGCATTTTTTTTTTTTCCCTCTGTATCTCTGGGTGCTGGGGAGGATCTTTTCTCCCAATGGAGTTTGCACAGTTGTCTGGCCGTGTGGATCAGCTTGCCACTGAGGTTCAGAGTATTGCTGCATATCTTGCTAGGTTGCCTGTTGTGGAACCTAGGATCCCCATGCCAGATTTGTTTTTAGGGGATCGAGCTAAGTTTCAGAATTTCAAAAATAATTGTAAATTGTTTCTTGCCTTAAAATCTAAGTCCTCAGGAAACGCAGCGCAACAGGTTCAAATTATCATCTCTCTCCTGCGCGGCGATCCTCAGGATTGGGCTTTTTCCCTGATACCTGGGGATCCTGTTTTGAGTGATGTTGATGCATTTTTTTCAGGCTTTGGGGTTATTGTACGATGAGCCTAATGTCACTGATCAAGCTGAAAAAGCCTTGTTGGCATTAAATCAGGGGCTTGATGACGCTGAGTTATACTGTCAGAGATTCCGTAGGTGGGCAGTCCTGACCAAATGGAATGACGACGCTTTGGCGGCCCTTTTCCAGAAGGGTCTGTCGGATAATGTAAAGGATGTTATGGTGGGATTCCCTGTCCCCTCTGGTCTCAATGATTCTATGTCATTAGCGATTCAAATTGACAGACGTTTGCGTGAGCGGAGAAGTATGCGTGGAGTGGTGTTGCCTTGTGAGCCAGCTGCTGAGCCCATGCAGTGTGATGGAGTGGTGTCTGGGGCACAGCGTCATGAGTTTCGAAAGCGCAATGGGTTATGTTTCTACTGTGGTGATGCCTCTCATGCTATTTCAGTCTGCCCTAAGCGGGGAAGACATTTTGCACGCTCAGTTGTCTTGGGTAGTGTTCAGACTAAGTTTTTATTAACTGTCACTCTGATATGCTCTCTGTCCTCATTTTCTGCTCAGGCTTTCGTTGATTCTGGAGCAGCTATTAACCTGATGGATTATGATTTTGCTAAACGTTGTGGGTTTCCCTTGATACCCCTACAGAAGTCTATTCCTTTACTGGGGATCGATTCTACCCCTTTGGCTGAGAATAAACCCCAGTTTTCTACTCAGGTGATAATGAGGGTTGAACCTGATCACCAGGAGTGCTGCAAATTTTTGGTTCTATATAATCTGCATGACATTATAGTGCTGGGTTTCCCTTGGTTACAGTCTCATAATCCTGTTTTGGATTGGAAATCTGTGTCTGTAACCAGTTGGGGCTGCCAATGGTTTAGTGCCAACACTCCTGTTTTTTCTGCCTCCCCCCAGGCTGAGGATGTTCCTGACTTTTTGTTTGATTTTTCTGATGTGTTTAGCGAAAGTAAATCTGCATCCTTACCTCCCCATAGGAGCTATGACTGCGCTATTGAATTAGTGCCAGGTAGTAAATTCCCTAAAGGTCGCCTTTTTAACTTGTCTGTACCTGAACATGACGCTATGCGGTCTTATATCAAGGAATCATTGGAGAAGGGTCATATCAGACCATCCTCTTCACCCTTAGGTGCCGGTTTTTTCTTTGTGGCCAAAAAGATGGTTCATTAAGGCCGTGTATTGATTATCGTCTCTTGAACAATATTACTGTGAAATATCAATACCCGTTACCCTTGATTTCTGACCTGTTTTCCAGGGTGAAAAACGCTACTTGGTTTACCAAGCTTGACCTCAGGGGGCGTATAACCTTATTCGCATTAAGCACGGGATGAATGGAAGACGGCTGTAAGGTTCTATGTATATATTCCTGAAACTCAGTTTGTTCGTCAGCCATTTTACTTTCTGTCTTGCTGCAGCTATCTTGCCCTCAGTCAAAATGGAGTTTCCAGCTTGCATGTTCCCGCCCTGATTCTCTCCTTTGCTTCTTAAGCAGCCACAGCTGAGCAATCAGTGCTTCAGAATGTAGCCTGCAGTGAACCTGTGACTTGACTCCTGTAAGCCTTGGACCTTGTACTCCAGCTATTCCTACTGAGGAACTCTGAAGCACTTGTGGACTCTGAACCCTGCTCTTTGAAAGACCCACGTTTGCATGGACTTACGGTAACAGAGAAGAAGATCCTGAATCTGTATTGGAGAGTGATTGCTGAGCTTGGATTACTCTGGCCTGCTGTGTCTCCTGTTTCTGTGTCTGCAAACTGTGTGACTATTGCTGCCAACTTGTATGAAGTAATACAGGACTTTTCTATATCAAACCTGTGACTCCTGTGTTTTCATCGCACCCAAGCACAAGACGCTATATGAACTGTACTACATACATTACAAGATTCTGAAGCGAAAACGTTAGTGTCTGCTGGGTCTGGAAGGCTGTGTCTGCTGTACTGTGGATATCAGACGTCCGGTTGTACTTTCTGTGATGACAGTGGTTGTGACTTCTCACAACCATTCCAGGTGAGCAATTCCCTTAAGTTTTTTCTTTTTGCAGTGTTACCACAGGTAAACACTATTGTTTTTTTTTTTCTCTTTTCTTTTCTCTTTTTGTCTGCTGTAACTCTGGATATCAGATGTCTGGTTGAAACTTTCTGTGATGATAGTGGTTGTGACTTCTCACAACCATTCCAGGTGAGCAGTTCCCTTATTTTTTTTTTCTCTCTGCAGTGTTGCCACAGGTGAACACTATTGTTTTTTTTCTCTCCTCTTCTTCCAGTAATCCTGTCTTAAAAGATCTGGAAAATGGAGGCCCGCATAAAGGAACTTTGCGGAGTGACTGATAATATCCTTGCAGATTTGCAGAATATAAAGACCCGTTTTACAAATCTACAGGACCTCAATAATCACAATTTGCAAGTGGTTGGACAGACTACCCAGGATTTGCGAGCCAGGATTGAGGTTCTAGAGGGGCGAGTCCAGGCTCCTGCCGTAGCCCCGAGTGCTGGGATTCCCAAGTTGCCCCCTTTTCGTTTTGGCGGTGAACGTGAGAAATTCAGGGGATTTATTAATCAATGCAATCTTTTTTTTTCTGCACATGCTTCACAATTTCCCACTGAACGATCTAAAGTGCTTACTATAATTATGTTGCTTACCAACAAGGCTTTAATGTGGGCAAACCCTCTGATTGAGACTAAGGATGATTGTTTGAATCACCTTGATGATTTTATTTCAGCCATGGGGCAGGTGTTTGATGACCCCAATCGAGGTGCAACAGCTGAAGCAGCCATGTTAGCTTTGCGCCAAGGTAAGCACTCGGTAGCTGAATATGCCTTGGATTTCAGGAGATGGGCCCTTGATACCACCTGGGACAGTTCCGCCAAAAAATCTATTTTTCGAAAGGGTTATCTCCACTGATTAAAGATGAACTTGCTCGTGCCGACCCTCCCACTGCGTTAGGTGACTTTATTAACTACTGCATCCGTATTGATACTCGTCTGACTGAACGCAGGCAAGAGAGATGGTTCGAAAGCAATCGCACTAACCTTTTCCTACCTTCCTCTCCAGCTAAGGAACCTTTGAGTAGGATTACACGGTAACCTGAACCTGAACCCATGCAGGTAGACTCTTTACAACGACGGGTTAGTGATGCACGCAAGGAACATCGTTTTAAGGAGAATCTATGTTTCTATTGTGGTAAGTCAGGGCACTTCATTATAAACTGCCCCAGCCGTTCTCGTAAGACTACTGCAGCACTCATTCATTGTGAGTGTTGCGAGAGGGATCTGTCAGGTCCGAGCCTCAGGCTCCAGAGAGATCTGCAGCAACAGATCTTGATTTCTCGGACTTAAACTCTGTTACCTCTGAGGACGTTGACTGTGTAAACGCTGCCATTTTTCAAGTTTCCTCAGCGGTGTCCCAGCTGAGTTGTAAGAAAAACAATTCTCATTGCTTTCTTTCCATCAAACTCTGGGTTGACTCAGCTTGGTGTCTAGCTCTGCTATGATCGACTCAGGGGCAAGTGGAAATTTTATGGATGTCTCCTTTGCTTTGAAACAGGAAATACGTTCAGTGAAGAAGGCTACTCCAGTACAGATGGAAACTGTGGATGGCTCCCTGCTGACCTCTGGACCAGTGGATCAGGAAACAGAGCCTTTGAGGGTTCTTATGGGTAAAGATCATCAAGAGAAACTGTCCTTTATGCTTATCTCTTCTCCCCACTTTCCCATTATTCTAGGGCTACCATGGCTGCAGGCTCAGAATCCTACCATTAACTGGAGACCAAGGAATTACACTTTCCAGAGAAACAGATGAGTCCAAAAGTTTCAGCTTGCTCTGTTCCTAAAGGAATCATGTCAGTCCCTGAACTACCAGCTGTATACCAGGACTATGTGGATTTATGTGACAAGAAGAACGCTGACCAGCTTCCTCCTCACCGTCCATATGATTGTCCAATTGAATTATTGCCTGGAGCAGAGATACCTTTTGGTAAGATCTACCCCCTGGCGGGGCCCGAGCTAAAGGCTTTAAAGGATCACATAGATGAAAATCTAGCCAAGGGCTTCATACGCCCCTCTTCATCTCCTGCAGGTGCACCCATCTTCTTTGTAAAGAAGAAAGATGGATCTCTGAGACCATGCGTAGACTATAGGGAACTCAATAAGGTTACTATTAGAAACCGTTATCCATTGCCTTTAATCCCTGAGTTATTGGAGAGAGTGCGACATGCCAAAATTTTTTCTAAACTAGATCTTCGTGGGGCCTATAACTTAGTCCGTATTAGACCTGGGGATGAATGGAAGACTGCATTCAGGTCACGCTATGGACACTTTGAATATCTAGTTATGCCTTTTGGTCTGAGTACCGCCCCAGCCACTTTCCAACACTTGGTGAATGACATCTTCAGGGATCTCCTAGATACATTCGTGGTAATTTATTTGGATGATATTCTAATTTTTTCTAACTCCACAGAGGAACATCATGGACATGTGAGAATGGTCTTGGAACGTCTAAGACAAAATCATCTTTACATCAAACTTGAAAAGTGTGAATTCCATAGGACCGAAATTCAATTTCTGGGGTATGTACTGTCTACACAAGGAATTAGTATGGATGGAAGCAAAACCCAAGCCATCAAGGATTGGCCAAGTCCTAGAAATGTGAAGGAGGTACAGCGCTTCATCGGGTTTGCCAACTTCTATAGACGTTTCATTAGAAATTTCTCTGAGGTAGTGTCACCTATCACTCAACTTACCCGGAAAGAGTCTAGGTTTTCCTGGACTCCCCAAGCCCAGGAAGCATTTTCCCGTCTAAAAGATAAATTTACCACTGCACCTATCCTAGTACATCCCAACCCCGAGCTTGCCTTCATAATAGAGGTGGATGCTTCAGACTGTGCCGTTGGAGCTATACTCTCTCAGAGAACAGGTGAGAAGAATGTCTTGCATCCCTGTGCCTTCTTTTCCCAGCAGTTGTCTTCGGCTGAGAGGAACTACGATGTGGGCAATAGAGAGTTGTTGGCCATTATTGCCGCCTTCAAAGAATGGAGACACCTTCTTCAGGGAGCTGCACAGCAAATAGTCGTCCTGACAGACCATCGTAACCTTGAGTTTATCAGGTCGGCTAAGTGCCTGACTCCTCGCCAGGCTCGCTGGAATCTTTTCTTAAACCAATTTAATTTTATCATCTCTTATAGACCAGGATCGCGCAATGGAAAGGCTGATGCACTCTCTAGGATTTACTCAGCAGAGACACGTCCAATTACTCCTCCTAAGACTATTCTTCCTGACTCTAGATTCCTAGGAGTAATTCATAATCAAGACCTACTTAAGGACATCAAGGAAGCATACCATGCGGATTCCTTTTTGGCACAACCCCCAAGGGACGTAAGTCTTGTCTTTAAGAATGGTGTGTGGATTCAGGGACAACGTCTGTATATTCCTGAAACAGTCAGATTAAGAGTATTGCAACTCATTCACGATTCCAAGATAGCTGGGCATAGAGGAATTCTAAAGACACAGGAATTTCTTTCTCGTTTCTTTTGGTGGCCCACTTGCAGGAAGGATGTTTTGAATTATGTCACTTCATGTGAGGTCTGTGCAAGATGCAAAACACCTCGCTCCTCACCAACTTGTCTGTTACAGCCTCTTCCCACCCCGTCCCGCCCGTGGGGATCCATTTCTATGGACTTCATTGTGGAGTTACCAACCTCTCAGGGGAAGAACACCATTCTAGTGGTGGTTGACCGTCTAACAAAGGCAGCTCATTTTATCCCTTGTGTCGGCTTACCCACTGCAAAACAGACATCAGATTTGATGATTAAAGATGTGTTTCGCTTACATGGAGTACCGGATGAGGTTATTTCGGATCGAGGGTGCAATTCACTTCTAGGTTTTGGCAAAATTTCTGTGCAGCATTGGACATTAAAGTAAACCTTTCTTCTGCTTTTCATCCCCAGACTAATGGACAGACCGAACGAACCAATCAAACCCTGGAGCAGTATCTCCGCTGCTTTATCTGCCACCTACAGGATGATTGGGTGGATCTACTTCCATTAGCTGAGTTCTCTTATAACAACTCTCAGAGCGCCTCCACTAAACAGTCTCCTTTTTACTCTAATCTAGGTTATCATCCTAACATTCTACCACGATTTCCCATAGAAACGCCTTTACCAGCAGTGGCTGAAAGAATCACGTCTTTACAGAAGAATATGGATCTTCTAAAGGAAAATCTGGAATCGGCTCAAGAAAGGTACAAGAAAGCAGCAGATAAATTTCGTAAACCTGCACCAGCTTTCAAGGTAGGAGACTTGGTCTGGCTGTCAACCAGAAATCTTAAGTTAAGGATTCCATCGTCTAAGTTGGGACATAAGTACATTGGACCCTATAAAATCAGTAAAATTATAAGTGCCGTTGCTTGTCGTCTTCAACTGCCCAGAACTATGAGAATCCACCCTGTCTTTCATGTATCCCTACTAAAGGCTGCGACACCCAATACGTTTCCTGGACGTTCCTCTCCTTGCCCTGACCCAGTGCTAGTCGATGGTCAGGAAGAATTTGTGGTGGAAAGGATTTTAGATTCCAGGTTGTATAGAAATCAGTTACAATATCTGATTAAATGGCAGGGCTACCCAGTGGAGGACAACTCATGGGAACCGGTCAATAACGTTAATGCTCCTCGCTTGCTCCGTCAGTTTCATCAGAGGTACCCACACAAGCCTGGTCTGAGGTCATCCGGAGGTTGTCCTTAAGGGGGGAGTAATGTAAGGTTCTATGTATATATTCCTGAAACTCAGTTTGTTCGTCAGCCATTTTACTTTCTGTCTTGCTGCAGCTATCTTGCCCTCAGTCAAAATGGAGTTTCCAGCTTGCATGTTCCCGCCCTGATTCTCTCCTTTGCTTCTTAAGCAGCCACAGCTGAGCAATCAGTGCTTCAGAATGTAGCCTGCAGTGAACCTGTGACTTGACTCCTGTAAGCCTTGGACCTTGTACTCCAGCTATTCCTACTGAGGAACTCTGAAGCACTTGTGGACTCTGAACCCTGCTCTTTGAAAGACCCACGTTTGCATGGACTTACGGTAACAGAGAAGAAGATCCTGAATCTGTATTGGAGAGTGATTGCTGAGCTTGGATTACTCTGGCCTGCTGTGTCTCCTGTTTCTGTGTCTGCAAACTGTGTGACTATTGCTGCCAACTTGTATGAAGTAATACAGGACTTTTCTATATCAAACCTGTGACTCCTGTGTTTTCATCGCACCCAAGCACAAGACGCTATATGAACTGTACTACATACATATACAACGCATTTACACCCTGAAGGGCATTTTGAGTACCTTGTGATGCCCTTTGGGCTCACTAATGCTCCTTCCGTCTTCCAGTCCTTCATGAATGACATTTTCAGGGATTTTGTGGACAAGTTTCTGATTGTTTATTTGGATGATATCTTGATTTTTTCTAATGACTGGGACTCTCATGTGAAACATGTTCGAACTGTATTCCAGATTTTGAGAGAGAATGCTCTGTATGTGAAGGGATCAAAGTGTCTTTTTGGCGTACAGAAGATCTCATTTCTGGGATTCATTTTGTCCCCATCTGTTATTGAAATGGACCCGGTCAAGGTTCAGGCCATCTGTGATTGGGTCCAACCTACTTCATTAAAGGCTCTTCAGAGATTTTTGGGTTTTGCCAATTTTTATCGTAAATTTATTGGTAATTTCTCGGTTATTGTTAAACCATTGACTGATTTGACCAGAAAGGGTTCTGATGTGGTGAATTGGCCTCCTGAGGCAGTCTCTGCGTTTCAGGAACTTAAGCAGAGATTCACTTCTGCTCCTGTTCTACGGCAGCCTGATGTTTCTCTGCCATTTCAGGTGGAGGTTGATGCCTCTGAAATTGGGGCAGGTGCCGTTTTGTCCCAAAAAGATCCAGAGACCTCTAAAAGTAACCCTTGTGCCTTTTTCTCTCGAAAATTTTCTCCTACTGAACGTAATTATGACGTGGGTAATCGGGAGTTATTGGCCATGAAGTGGGCTTTTGAAGAGTGGAGACATTGGCTGGAGGGAGCCAAACATCAGGTGGTGGTCCTTACGGACCATAAGAATCTGGTCTATCTGGAATCTGCCAAGCGACTCAATCCTAGACAGGCCAGGTGGGCCTTGTTTTTCACACGTTTTAATTTTGTGGTTTCCTTTCTTCCTGGCACTAAGAATGTTAAGGCGGATGCCCTCTCGAGGAGTTTCCTTGCGGACTCTCCTGAGCTATCTGATCCCTCTGTTATTTTGAAGGAGGGTGTAGTTCTTTCCGCCATCTCGCCCAATTTGAGACTTGCTCTGGAGGGGTGTCAGGAGGATAGGCCCGAGCGCTGCCCTGTTGGAAAATTGTTTGTCCCGGACCAATGGAAAAAGAGTGTGATGTCTGAGATTCATTGTTCCGCATTGGCTGGGCATCCCGGAATTTTTGGTACCAGAGACTTGGTTAGTCGGTCCTTTTGGTGGCCTACCTTGTCTCGCGATGTCAGGGAATTTGTGCAGTCCTGCGGGACTTGCTCTCGCTCCAAGCCTTGCTCTCGCTCTAGTGGTTTGTTGATGCCATTGCCTGTGCCCAAGAGACCATGGACCCATATCTCTATGGATTTCATTTCCGATCTTCCTGTTTCTCAGAGAATGACCACCATCTGGGTAATTTGTGATAGGTTTTCCAAAATGATACATCTTGTGCCATTACCTAAGTTGCCTTCCTCCTCTGAATTGGTGCCGTTGTTCCTTCAGCACGTGGTTCGTTTACACGGCATACCTGAGAACATTGTGTCTGACAGAGGAGTCCAGTTTGTTTCCAGATTTTGGAGGACTTTTTGTTCTAAACTGGGTGTTCAATTGTCTTTCTCCTCGGCATTTCATCCTCAGACCAATGGTCAAACTGAGAGAACAAACCAGACATTGGAGACTTATCTAAGATGCTTTGTGTCTGCTGATCAGGATGACTGGGTCTCTTTTTTGCCTTTGGCTGAGTTTGCTCTTAATAATAGGGCTAGCTCTGCCACTTTGATGTCTCCGTTTTTCTGTAATTCTGGGTTTCACCCTCGATTTTCTTCAGGACAGACGGAGGCTTCTGTCTGTCCAGGTGTTGACTCTGTTGTTGAGCGTATGCAGCAGATTTGGGACCAGGTAGTGGAGAGGTTGTCCCTCTCTCAGGAGAAGGCCCAGCGGTTTGCTAACCGGCATAGGACTGATGGTCCTCGGTTTAAAGTGGGGGACTTGGTCTGGTTGTCCTCAAAGAATATTCCTATGAGAGTAGCATCTCCTAAATTTAAGCCTAGGTTCATTGGACCTTATAAGATCATGGAGATTATTAATCCTGTTTCTTTTCGTTTGCTTCTTCCAGGGACATTTAAGATCCATAACGTGTTCCACAAGTCCTTGTTGAAGAGGTTTGTTGAGCCAGTGGTTCCTGCTGCTGTGCCTCCTGACCCTGTTTTGGTTGAGGGCAATCTGGAGTATGTGGTTGAGAAAATATTGGATTCTCGTTTTTCTAGACGAAGACTCCAGTATTTGGTTAAATGGAGAGGTTATGGTCAGGAAGACAATTCTTGGGTGTTTGCTTCGGACATCCATGCTAGGAGACTTATCCGTGCGTATCATAGAACTCATCCTGACCGACCTGGTTGCTCAAATGAGGGTTCGGTGACCCCTCCTCAAGGGGGGGGTACTGTTGTGAATGGGTTTGAGATGAGTTCTGAGCAGAGGCTCCCTCTGGTGGTTACAAGCGGTACTAGTGAGGATTGTGAGGACTGGGAATCAGGTGTTACTGATTGGTCTTATATAAGGGAGTCATTTTCCCATCAGGGTTGCCGGTGATCAATTGTTCTGGTCTGAATCATTCTTTCCAGTTTCCCTTGTAGCCTGCTGTGTCGTGTCTGCATCTCCTGCTATCAGATAAGACAATTTCTTATTTTGTGTTTTTGCTATATTTTTGCATTTTGTCCTGCACTTCTGTGGGGGCCTTCTGGGTCCCCTCCGGGGGCTTTTGCCCTCTCAGTTTAGTCCAGCCACTGTGTTTTGTACTTTTGCTTTTTCCAGTTTTTTCAGTGGCTGCTGTTTTGATTTTGTTACACCAGAGAACTAATTTAGGTGGTAGAGGTCGTGTGATCTCAGGTGATTTTGAAATTAGTTGAGTTGGTGTTTTTTCAGGGTTTTCTGAGATTGCAGTAAGTACCCTTCCTGTCCTTTTCTATTTAGATAGTTCGGGCCCCAGCGTTTGCTCATACTATTTTCTTTCTGTGTCAGTATTTCCTCTTGTCTAACCGCCATTACATGTTTGGGGGCTTTCTATTATCTTTGGGGTTCTGCTCCGGGGCAGATAGCTTTCCTATTTCTATCTTTAGGTGTAGTTAGTTTCTCAGGCTGTGACGAGGCGTCTAGGACCAACGTAGGAACGCTCCACGGCTGCCTCTAGTTGCGGTGGTTAGTCAGGGTACTGCAATCTCATAGATTCCAACTGCTCTGGTGTATTTCCTTTTTTACCTGCACTCCTCAGCTACCGTAACATAACAGTAAACGTTGCCAAACAGTTAATTAATCTGAAAACGGACAGGCAAATTCAGGTGAGATCCATGCCTTGTTCATTTTCAGAAAAGTAAGCCGGTCTACATTCTCTGAGGATAGTCGCATGCGACGGTCTGTTACTACACCACCTGCAGCACTAAAGACGCGCTCAGATAATACACTGGCAGCAGGGCAAGCCAGCACCTCCAATGCATACTGGCTAAGCTCTGGCCATGTATCCAACTTAGAGACCCAAAATTTGAAAGGGGAAGAGGCATCTGGGAGTACACTTAGAGGGAAAGCCAAGTAGTCTGTCACCATCTTACGGAAACGTTTCTTCCTGGTGACTGGAGCCGTCTCGGATGGTGTAGACCTTGCTGGCGCTGTCACAAAACTTCGCCACATTTGTAACATACAGCTCTTGCCCTGTGCAGAGATGCTGCTTGTGCTCCCTCTTGTTGTAGAGGTGTCTACACTGCCTCGACGCACAGAGCTGCTTTGTAAAGCAGTAGCAGCAGCAGCTCTCTCGGCTGGAATGTACAACAGTATGGATTGCACCAGTGTGTCTTGGTGTCAGGAGTCGAACCCAGTACCTCTTGTCCACTGGCCAGCAGCTCTACCATCTGAGCTATTCTGCTGGCTGCAAAGTTCCTTGCTGAACCCAGATACCATTGACTGTTCTTCCTGATTGGCTACACCTAGTGCTCTTTTGATTGGGCCTCTGATTGCCAATTACACACCCTATATAAACCTGGCCCTGTGGGTGTGTCATTGCGAGATTATTGAGCTCCAAGCCTTTAGTCAAGCGTTTCCTGCTGATCCATTGCTACAAACACTGCTCTCCTGTGAACCGACCTCGGCCTGCCTTCTGACTACGCTCTCCGCCTGATCCATTGCTGCAAACACTGCTCTCCTGTGAACCGACCTTGGCCTGCCTTCTGACTACGCTCTCTGCCTGATCCATTGCTACAAACACTGCTCTCCTGTGTACCGACCTCCGGCTGCCACCTGACTACGTTATCTGCCTGCTCCTCTGTTACCGAACTGCCTTTCCTGTGTACCGACCTCCGGCTGCCACCTGACTACGTTATCCGCCTGATCCATTGCTACAAACACTGCTCTCCTGTGTACCGACCTCCGGCTGCCATCTGACTACGCTACCTGCCTCTGCTTCCCCTAGTGTTTGCAGTAACATCGGCTCCAACCCAGACGGGATCTTGACAGAATAATCTCGCGCCAAAATGGAGTCCGCTGTGAACACCCTGAGACGGCAAGTTACGGAGCTTCAAAGTTTTTGTACTGACTCTCAAGGAAAATATGCCAAGTTACAAACTGATTTCACGGCGATACAACAGGAAGTAATTGAGCTACAAAAACAACTTCTGGACGTGCGCAATTCAGGGTCCGAATCAAACGCGCGGCTGCCGCTGCCTGCAAAGTTCAGTGGGGATCGCAAGCAGTACCGAGGATTCCTCAATCAATGCCGCATATACTTCCAGATGCAACCTGCTCCCTTTACCAGTGAGAGGAAGAAAGTTTTTTTCATGATAAATCTCCTGACGGATGAAGCTCTTGCTTGGGCTTCACCTTATGTAGAAAAGGACTATGACCTCCTTAATGACCTGGAAGCCTTCACCGCAGCTATGAATCAAGTTTTTGATGACCCAAACCGCTGTGCCACAGCAGAAACCAAATTACATAATTTGCGCCAAGACGTCGCTCTGTTGCGGAATACACATCGGAGTTCCGTCGCTGGGTGGCCGACACCACCTGGAATCCAGCGGCCCAGAGAAGTCAATTTCGACGAGGGTTATCAGAACCAGTGAAAGACGAGCTTGCCAGGGTTGAGACCCCTGACCAGTTGGAGGACTTTATTCAACTATGTATCTGGATTGACCAGAGACTTACTGAAAGGAGAAAGGAGAGACTGCGAGCACTTGGGAATAGCCCTGGCTTCTCATTTTCAGCATCGGACCACCAAGAAAAGAAGCAAGGCGTGTCTGAACCGATGCAGATCGACGTCATCCGAAGACCACTCTCTGCACAGGAGAAGGAGAGGCGACGTGCAGAACATCTCTGCCTCTATTGTGGGGACCCTGGACACTATGCCATCAACTGTCCTAACAAAAGGACTATAGCCTTTACCAACAACAGGTCTGCCAGCAATATGGACCTTTCTCAGCAGTCGGATTCCATCTTGCAGACTATCTCATCAGTAACGCCAGAAATAGACAAAATACATACTACATCATCTCATTTTGTAATCCCCATTCAGGTTGTAATGGGCACCCAAAAAATACAATGCTCTGCCCTGTTGGATTCGGGAGCAGGAGGGAATTTTATGGACTTAAAATTTACACGTGATAATAATATTTCCAGTAGGACCAAATCCACACCAATTGAAATGGAAACGGTGGATGGATCACCCTTGTCTTCTGGACCTGTCACGCATGAGACAATCGAACTGGAGATTTGTATCGAACCGGATCATCATGAAGCTGTCAGTTTCCACCTTATCTCATCTCCGAAATTTCCGGTTATTCTAGGGATCCCCTGGTTTTCAGTCCATAACCCTTCTATCAACTGGGCATCAAGGACCATCACCTTTCCATCTGACTACTGTAAGAATAATTGTCATAAGGAACCCCCTGTTCTCCAACAAGTCCAAATCTCTGAGATTTCGCATGAGAAGGAAGAGAAACTACCACCTCAATATCAGCAGTTCTCTGATGTCTGCAGTAAGAAGAAAGCAGATCAATTACCTCCTCACCGTCCTTACGACTGTCCCATTGAATTGCTGCCAGGAGCAACCATTCCATTTGGACGGATTTACAATCTTTCCGAACCTGAATTGAAGGTATTAAGAAAGTTCCTGGATGAAAATTTAGAGAAAGGCTTTATTCGACCTTCCACATCTCCAGCTGGGGCACCCCTGTTCTTTGTTGAAAAGAAAGACTCCACTCTGCGGCCATGTATTGACTACAGAGAGATGAATAATATCACTGTCAAGAATCGCTACCCGCTACCCTTGATTCCTGAACTATTTGAGAGACTCCGTTCTGCGAAAATCTTTACGAAGCTGGATCTTAGAGGGCTTACAACCTCATACGGATTCGCCCAGGAGATGAGTGGAAGACCGCCTTCAGAACGAGATATGGACATTTTGAATCTCTGGTTATGACCTTTGGTCTTAGCAATGCCCCAGCCACCTTTCAACATTTTATTAATGATGTATTTCGAGATTTCTTGGACCAATTCGTTGTGGCTTATCTCGATGACATTCTTATATTTTCAGACACCTTGGAAGAGCATCGCAGGCGCGTCCAGTTAGTCTTGGAACGACTACAGAGAACCATCTTTACATTAAACTTGAAAAATGTGAGTTTGAACAAACCAGTATCCAATTTCTGGGATATATCATCTCCCCAGAAGGTCTGAGCATGGATCCCGGCAAAATCAATGCTGTAGTGGACTGGCCTGTTCCAAGAAATTTAAAAGACGTCCAGCGTTTCATAGGATTTGCAAATTTTTACCGAAAATTTATAAAGAACTTTTCACGGATCATACTACCAATTACTACACTAACAAAAAAGACCAAAGCATTTTTCTGGTCTCCGGAGGCACAGGAGGCTTTTGACAAATTGAAAACTCTTTTTACGTCTGCTCCATTGTTAGTACACCCAAATCCTGAATTGCCATTTACTGTCGAAGTGGACGCCTCGGACTCTGCAGTGGGAGCCATTCTGTCTCAGCGAGTTGGGGACAAAATGCAACTTCACCCATGTGCGTTTCTTTCCCACACCATGTCATCTGCAGAAAAGAACTACGACATCGGTAATAAAGAACTGTTAGCCATTAAAGTTGCCTTCTCCGAATGGAGACATCTTTTGGAAGATGCCAATCACCCTGTGACTGTCCTCACGGACCACAAGAATCTTGAATTCCTCCGTACAGCAAAAAGATTGTCTGCAAGACAAGCACGATGGGCCTTATTTTTCTCAAGATTCAATTTTATAATTTCTTACCGGCCTGGTTCAAGAAATGGCAAGGCTGACGCCCTGTCCAGGATGTGTTCGGAACCTCAGGAGAGGTCTAGTAATGACGATACAATTCTAGGCCCTAAAAATTTTTTGGGAATATTGCACTCTAGAGGACTATGTAATAGAATTAAAGATGGATATCAAGAGGACTCTTTCCTTAACCATCCTTCGGAAGACGTCGATCTTTCATTCAAAGAGGGGTTTTGGATGCAGAAACACAAAATATATGTACCTGAATCTTCTCGCCTTGAAGTCCTCAAAAATGTCCATGATTCTAAACTGGCAGGACATCCTGGAGTTGCAAAAACACAAGACTTACTACTTTGTTTCTTTTGGTGGCCTAATTGTAGGAAGGACGTGAGGAAATATGTTTCAACCTGTTTAACATGCGCACGAAACAAGACCCCACGATCGTCTCCTCTAGGACTCTTGCAACCACTTCCAGTTCCATCCAGACCTTGGGGATCTATTTCCATGGATTTTATTGTGGAACTACCCCCTTCCAAACAGATGACCGTCATCCTTGTCATAGTGGACCGACTCACAAAAATGGCCCACTTTATTCCAACTGAAGGAATTCCTACTGCTGAAAAAACTGCAGAACTGATAATCAAAGAGGTATTCAGGTTACATGGAATTCCTGACAGGTGGTGTCTGACAGAGGCGTTCAGTTTACGTCAAAATTTTGGAAGAGTTTCTGTACAGCCTTGGGAGTCACGGTGAATCTTTCTACCGCTTTCCATCCTCAGTCCAATGGCCAGACGGAGAGAACGAACCAGACTTTGGAGCAATACCTCCGTTGCTTCATTTCCTATCTTCAGGATGACTGGGTGGACTATTTACCAACAGCAGAGTTTTCCTACAACAACTCCATACATAGCGCTACATCTCAAACCCCATTTTTTGCTAATTATGGAGTACATCCAGTATTTATCCCTAATCTGCCAGTGAACACTCCCATTCCTGCTGTAAATGACAGGCTTGCAAAATTACAGGAATCCCAGAAGGAATTATCAGAGATATTACTCAAGACCCAGGAAGTATATAAGGAAGCAGCAGATAAACATCGGAGAGTGCCCCCTGCTCTTCAGGTTGGAGACAAAGTTGGGCTGTCCACTAAAAACCTTAAGACACATGTGCCATCCTCCAAATTGGGTCAGAAATTCATTGGACCTTTTCAAATTTCTGCAAAAATTAACCAGGTTGCTTTTCGTTTGGAACTTCCCAACAATCTAAAGATTCATCCAGTGTTTCACATATCCTTGCTCAAACCCTTCTGTGAAAACTCGTTTCCAGGAAGAATTCAGCCACCTCCTCCACCAGAAAGGATCTGTGGTGAAGAAGAATACATTGTGGATAAGATTCTGGACTCCCGAAAATTCAGAGGTAAACTGCAGTATCTGGTGCAGTGGAAGGGTTACGGACCAGAGGAAAATTCATGGGAACCAAGGGACAACGTCCATGCTCCTAGACTAACAAGAGCCTTTCATCAGAGGTACCTGGATAAGCCAGCTCCTGAGATGTCCAGAGGCCATCCTGGAAGGAGGGGAGTACTGTCAGGAGTTGAACCCAGTACCTCTTGTCCACTGGCCAGCAGCTCTACCATCTGAGCTATTCTGCTGGCTGCAAAGTTCCTTGCTGAACCCAGATACCATTGACTGTTCTTCCTGATTGGCTACACCTAGTGCTTTTTGATTGGGCCTCTGATTGCCAATTACACACCCTATATAAACCTGGCCCTGTGGGTGTGTCATTGCGAGATTATTGAGCTCCAAGCCTTTAGTCAAGCGTTTCCTGCTGATCCATTGCTACAAACACTGCTCTCCTGTGAACCGACCTCGGCCTGCCTTCTGACTACGCTCTCCGCCTGATCCATTGCTGCAAACACTGCTCTCCTGTGAACCGACCTCGGCCTGCCTTCTGACTACGCTCTCCGCCTGATCCATTGCTACAAACACTGCTCTCCTGTGTACCGACCTCCGGCTGCCACCTGACTACGTTATCTGCCTGCTCCTCTGTTACCGAACTGCCTTTCCTGTGTACCGACCTCCGGCTGCCACCTGACTACGTTATCCGCCTGATCCATTGCTACAAACACTGCTCTCCTGTGTACCGACCTCCGGCTGCCATCTGACTACGCTACCTGCCTCTGCTTCCCCTAGTGTTTGCAGTAACATCGGCTCCAACCCAGACGGGATCTTGACACTTGGTACTCCTGCATTTTACGGTCCCGGTTCACCGGTGTGATGAGGGTTTGTAAGTTGTCCTGGTAGCGAGGGTCTAGGAGGGTGTACACCCAATAATCTGACGTGGTGAGAATGTGGGCGATGCGGCGGTCGTTTCTCAGGCACTGAAGCATGAAATCAACCATGTGCTGCAGACTCCCAACTGGCCAACAAAGGCTGTCCTCTGGAAGAGGCGTCATCTCTGCCTCCTCTGCATCACCCCACCCTCGCTCTACATACTGACTAGAGCGTTGTGTACCTCCCTCTGTAGGGATTTCTTCCTCCTCCATTGACTCCTCCTCCTCCTCATCCTCCTCACAAAGTGAGCCCTGCCCAGCCCTTTGTGAGGAACCACGTTGCGCTGACTGTCCTGAAGGTAATTGAATTTGTGACTCCTCATCCTCCACCTCTTCCAAAACCTCTTCCTTTAGTGCTTTCAGTGATTTCTGAAGCAGGCAGATAAGGGGGACAGTCATGCTGACTAGTGCATCATCTGCACTCGCCATCCGCGTTGAGACATCAAACGCACGCAAAACGTCGCAGATGTCCTTCATACAGGCCCACTCAGTAGTGGTGAAGTGTGAACGGCGCAAATTGCGAGTTGATTGCGCCTGTTGCAGCTGATACTCCATTACTGCTGGCTGCTGCTCACACAACCGCTCCAACATATGTAACGTGGAATTCCACCTGGTGGGTACGTCACATATGATGCGATGTTCAGGAAGGCGAAATCTGACTTGCAGAGCTGCAATGCGCGATCTGGCCATGCTGGAACGTCGCAAGTGAGCGCACTCTAGGCGGACCTTGTGCAGCAGTGCATCAAGATCCGGGTATGTCCCTCAAAAAACTCTGCACGACCAAGTTGAGCACATGTGCCAGACATGGTATGTGAGTGAGGTTGCCAAGGCCCAGAGCTGCCACCAGATTTCGGCCATTGTCACACACTACCAAGCCTGGCTGGAGATTAGCTGACAAAAACCACACGTCGCTCTCCTGCTTGATGGCATCCCAGAGCTCCTGCGCTGTGTGGCTTCGATTCCCCATGGAAATTAATTTCAGGACGGCCTGTTGACATTTGGCCACGGCTGTGCTCATATCGGTCGCAACAGGTAAGCGTTCACGGGTCCATGTGGAGGTATACCGTGACGGCTCGTGCAGCGATGATTCTGAGGAACTGGAGTAGGAGGAGGAATCAATGTGTACAGACTGGATTCCTGCAATCCTTGGAGTTGGCAGAACACGTACAGCGCCACTGGCAAGATCTGTACCCGGCTCCACAACATTGACCCAATGGGCAGTGAGGGAAAGGTATCGTCCCTGGCCATGGGTACTGGTCCACGCATCGGTGGTCAGGTGGACCCTGCTACTGACGGCGTTTAGTAGCGCATGTTTAATGTTTCCCTCGACATGTTTTTGCAGAGCAGGGACGGCTTGCCTGCTGAAATAAAATCGGCTTGGCACATTATATTGTGGGACTTCCAATGCCATTAAGTTCCTGAAACTGTCAGTCTCCACCAGCCTGAATGACAGCATTTCAAGGGACAGGAGTTTTGCAATGCCAGCATTCAGAGCCTGTGCTCGTGGATGGTTTGCCGAGTATGGCCGTCTTTTATCCCATGCCTGTGGTACCGATGGCTGTTTTGTGGTCTGGGAGTGTGACGATGACTGTGAACTTGCTGCTGTGGGTGGAATAACAGTTTGTCTATGGACAACAGTGACCGAGGTTCTTCCATGGAGATCCTGTGAGGAAGCCGAACCAGGTGTGTGTGAGCTGGAGGTAGAGGCTCCAACACGACCTGAAGATGTAGGTGCTGCTGTAGGTTGGCCTACATCTCCAGTGTGTCTTTGTAACTCAGCTACGTGCTTTGTCCGTACATGTTTCCACATATTTGTGGTATTCAGGTTACTGATATTTTTACCTCTTTTAACTTTTTGCTTACACAGCTTGTATTGAACATAGCAAATATCATCTACAAGTCTGTCAAAAAAGGACCACGCAGTGCAAGTCATGGGAGCGCCAATTTTGACATTTGTAAGAGAACTGCTCCCAACACGTGCCAAACTGGAGGCTACAGGCAAGCGAGTCTGCAGCCTACCTCTCCCTCCTCTTTGTACCGTTGGGCCAATCTCTTCCTCAGAGCTGCTCCCACCACCTTCCTGTTGCTCACGCCATGTTGGGTCTCGGACTTCATCATCTCCACTACCCTCTTCCAACACCTGCTGCTGTTGGATGGTCTGGGCAGCACCATGCTCCACAAAACCTGGCACCTGAGTCTCATCATCATCATGAGATGCGTTCTGCGGTGTGCTGTCCATCGGCACTGGCTCACCCGCCTCTTCAGATTGAGAGAGACACAGCTGTTGCGCATCACTGCATACTCCCTCTTCTTCAAATTGCAGAATGCTGCTTGCCTGTGCCCGTGTTTGCGAGCCAACAGATTCTGAGAACAGAAGCAGAGACTCAGCTGGCTCCTGTACAGAACTCTCTGACTGCCTGGCCAATTTGACAGGCGGTGAACAGACAGATGGTTGCTCAACAGTGTTGTGTTCCTGAGAGGAGGTGGAAGGAATTGAAGTCGATGCATTGGCTGCCTTCCAACCAACAACGGCTTCAATTTGTTCTTCCCGCAGCAGGGGGCACGCCGAGCTCCTACCAAAGTGCGCATAAAGGAACGCTCACGGGGATAAATGGTGGATGCTGTGTCACTGAGGGCGGCAGCAGCCACAGAATCCCCACGTCCTCTCCCTGCTGAAACTCCACGGCCACGACCACGTGCCTTACTCACTGACTTCTTCATCTTGGTAGATTGATAAAGAAAGTCAGAAAAGTTATAAGGCGTAAGTGTGGTTATTACGCAGAGACTGAAGTGAACACTGAAACACTACTGTTCACAATCTGTGAAAGGCTACTCCTTTGTCTACTTCTATAGTGTTTGCAACCAATGTATTGGATACGGATGGAAGCGCGTCACACTAATAGATTATATTTATTTTAAATGGAATGGAGCAGAACCAATTGGAGAGAAATGAAAAGGATGAGGCACTGAGACACGCTCAGCAGAGTACAAGCAGCAGTGCTTGAACAAGTAACTGGAGCGTGATGTGCACTCAAAAAATAAAAAACACAGACTGAAGTGAACACTGAAACACAACTGTTCACAATCTGTGAAAGGCTACTCCTTTGTCTACTTCTATAGTGTTTGCAACCAATGTATTGGATACGGATGGAGGCGCGTCACACTAATAGATTATATTTATTTTAAATGGAATGGAGCAGAACCAATTGAGAGAAATGAAAAGGATGAGGCACTGAGACACGCTCAGCAGAGTATAAGCAGCAGTGCTTGAACAAGTAACTGGAGCGTGATGTGCACTCAAAAAATAAAAACACAGACTGAAGTGAACACTGAAACACAACTGTTCACAATCTGTGAAAGGCTACTCCTTTGTCTACTTCTATAGTGTTTGCAACCAATGTATTGGATACGGATGGAAGCGCGTCACACTAATAGATTATATTTATTTTAAATGGAATGGAGCAGAACCAATTGGAGAGAAATGAAAAGGATGAGGCACTGAGACACGCTCAGCAGAGTACAAGCAGCAGTGCTTGAACAAGTAACTGGAGCGTGATGTGCACTCAAAAAATAAAAAACACAGACTGAAGTGAACACTGAAACACAACTGTTCACAATCTGTGAAAGGCTACTCCTTTGTCTACTTCTATAGTGTTTGCAACCAATGTATTGGATACGGATGGAAGCACGTCACACTAAAATTTAAATTGCATGGAGCAGCAAGAATTACACTGAAGAAAAAAAAAAGAGTCTGTGAGTGACACGTGCAGATGCCTACAGACAGCGTTGCATGCAGAGCAAACTGCAGCGTCACCTGCACTCACACACACCTTGCAGAGCTGTTAAAACAACACTGCAGGCAAAAGGAAGCTTTACACAGCGGTTGGTGCTAGCCTGCCTAAAGCACACTACACTAAATCGCAATCTCTAACTGTCCCTCAGAGTCAGCACAGCAGCGTTCTGTCCCTAACTGAATTCACAGCACAGTGACGCTAAAATGGCGGCGGCGCCTTTTATAGTGCATTCTGACATCATTTCAGCATCCAATCACAGCCATGCCATTAGTTAACATGACCGCAGCAGTACAGGATGTGCCCACACTTCTTAGGATTCCTCATTGGCTGACTAAAATCACATTGCCTCTCAAAGAATTATGGGAACTTCCGATTCCGGTATATGATATATGGAAAATATCGAAACAAAGTATCGAAAGGCCGATAGAGCTAATATCGGCCGATACCCGATACTTGCGGTATCGTATCGCTCAACACTAGTCCCATCAGATTATATAGCTGTTGACCAATCATTCAGCCAACAGCTATCTCTCCAGACTACCCCATATTTGCAGCAGAAGGTATGAAGATAGGAAAAGAGTACAGACACTCGATAAATCTGTATCTACAGTGGGTACGGAAAGTATTCAGACCCCTTTAAATTTTTCACTCTTTGTTTCATTGCAGCCATTTAGTAATTTCAAAAAAGTTCATTTTTTTCTCTTTAATGTACACTCTGCACTCCATATTGACTGAAAAAAAAACAGAAATGCAGAAATTTTTGCAAATTTATTAAAAAAGAAAAGCTGAAATATCACATGGTCATAAGTATTCAGACCCTTTGCTCAGTATTGAGAGGAAGCTCCCTTTTGAGCTAGAACAGCCATGAGTCAACTATTTTTTCACACCTGGATTTGGGGATCCTCTGCCATTCTTCCTTGCAGATCCTCTCCAGTTCCATCAGGTTGGATGGTGAACGTTGGTGGACAGCCATTTTCAGGTCTCTCCAGAGATGTTCAATTGGGTTTAGGTCAGGTCAGGGCATGGTAAGAAAGAGAATCACTTATCGTATATATGGCATTTTTTCAATCATGATAATGTATCAAAAAGAAAATCACTTATCGTAGATATGGAGTTGCTTTGACGAGTTTCCCCATTTTTTATCTGGTTCATCAGGAGGCATACAGCCAGTTATGCAAAGATAAAGAAGGATGCCAAAGAGTAAAGGTGATCTTCATAAGGAATCAGCTGTGATGAGCTTACATTCCATCTCTTTTAGCTCATTAATTCTGTCTAGCCTACAGCTTTGCTATCTTTAATTTGACCCCTGCTTCTTGCTATCATATATTCTGGGACTAATGAAATGGCCTAGGTCTGCACAGAACTGGCTTGTAGTATGTAACCATTGAGACATACAGTACATCTGAATGGCTGATGTACACTAGGGATGAGGGGACCCATAGATGTTTGGGTTCGGCTGAACTAGAGTTAAAAGTTTTGTTCGGTATACGAACTTGATCATCAACCCGAAACTCATAAGATTTCAATGGGAACCCAAACTTCGGTATTTTAAAATGGCTGTAAAATAGTCATAGTAACGGCTATAGGGCTGAAAAGGAAGCTAAATGGGGAAAAGAAAAGGAAAATTGGCCTGTAAAAAAATTGGATAGGGAAATGACTTAAAATAACAGAGTAAAAAAAGTATCATCATGAATCAGAAAGTGGAGGTCCAAGTGGAGGAGGAGGTTGAGGAAGAGGTAGAAGTGGTGTTGCAGGTGGATGATGCGTAGGAAGAGGAGGTATCCAACACTACTCTTGTGTTTTTTTATTTATTGTTTTTTAGGGGGATACTCTGAAAACAGGCAGTGTAATAATCTGCTGGCCACTTTCTCTATGTTTTCAGGCAGTGTAATACTCTGCACTTTTTTGGTTTGAAAATAATGGGGAGAACATCAAATAGGGAACATGGCCATGTTACTGGTGGTGATGTAGGAGCTGCAGGGAGAGAGAGGTCATTGTTAATCTGTGCCTTCTACTCAGCCAAATGAAAAACCTTTATGTGGTGCAAGAAGGTGACAGGATGTTCTGTGTACTTTCGTAGGCCTGAGTCCCGCTGGATGAATGGTGAGGCTAGAACAAGTAGAGGTGGTTTTAGATTGGTTAGCTGAGATTGTCTTCTGTTCCTTTGCTTTGTCTTCCACCTGATCCCCTAATGTAAGTGCAGATTTTGTACTTGCGGCCCATGGGCATCTGTCTTCAGCCTCACTCCTTTGCAAATCATGCAAGCGGTCTAAGACCCAAATCAAGCAGCTGTCACTTCTGCTTTTTCATGACTCTGCTGACTGTGATTCCGTAGGCCATCCCCCTGGTCCTGGCCAACATTTGAAAGAGATTGAGTGCATTGATGCCAAACCACTTGTTCTGTTGGAGTATGAGTAAGTTGGGGGGGTAGTGCAAATAGTTAGAGGACCACCACCGCACATCTCTGATGATAATGATGAAACACAGGTGCCAACTGTTGCAGCTTTCTGCTGTGTGTGTCTGGCAATGAGGGCAGGGGTGAGAACTAGGTAGTACATCATGAGGAGGACTATTTATAATTTTTTTAGAGCACCATTGATTCCACGGTGCTGTCCATGAGGAGGGGTTGCATACAAAACAGAAATACAAAATACAATGAACAAAATAATAGTGACAGACACGTAAGCTACCCTTCTAGCCTTTTATTCTACAGAATAATGGGGCAGGAGACAGTAGGTTTGAGGATTGCAGCATCTCTGGTGCTGGTGAGGTGGCAGTGGAGTCACTGCAGGCCGTAAGCTTTTCTGAAGACATGGGTTTTCAAGTTTTGCTTGAAAGTTCCAAAGGTAGGGGATAATTGGATGTGTTGGACCAAAAAATTCTACAGGATGGGGGATACTCGGGAGAAGTCTTGCAGGTGATTGTATGAGGAATGTACAATTGTGAAGGTGAGAAGGATGTCTTGGGAGGACTAGAGATTAGAGATGAGCGAATATTTCAGTGTTCGGTTCAGATTACGATCGCCGAAATTATGCAATATTCGCTGATTAATTTGTCGAATATTCGTCCAACACAACCGAACGCCATTCATGTCAATGTGAGGCAAAAACAAATGCATGCACAACACCTTATAATGGCCCCAAATGCTGCCAAAACACATCAAATGAGGGACAGACACCAGGAAGTGGCCTAAATTCACCCACAGTACAAATTGTAGCATGGCACTGCAGCAATCATCCAGGTATCGGGGTCTGGGACAGCATTCACACCTTTCAATTGAAAGTCAAAATAAGATGAGGTGGGTGAGAGATCGATGTAGGCCTCCTTTGCTGGGAGCCCTGATGCCACATGCAACACCTTCTACCTGCTTTCATGCTGAGCTACACTCAGGTGGCACAAATATCAGTTTTGTAGACTACCATTGCAGAAAAATTTAAGCATAGTAACACAGATAGTTGAGTGCAAGGAGGTGGAGGCATGACAGTCTCGGTGGCTTACTGCTACAGGCAACACGCATGAATGAGACCCAACCAGGAGTGTTCAAATTTCCAAAAATTACTGTCAGACACCATCAAATTGGCATCAATTTCTCCACAGTAGAAATAGTATAATAGCAACCGACAGTTCTTCCACTATGCCCAATCCAGCAGATGGACACCAACCTGGAGGGTTCACATTTCCAAAAATTACTGGCAGACACCACCAAAGTGGCATCAATTTCACCACAGTAGAAATAGTATAATACGGACCAACAGGTCTTCCACTACGACCAATCCAACAGATGGACATCCAACTAGGAGTGTTCACATTTCCAAAAATTATTGGCAAACAATACCATTGAGGCATCAATTTCACCACAGTATAAATAGTATAATAGGAACGACAGGTCTTGCACTACACCCAATCCAGCAAATGTACACCAACCAGGCCACACGCTCAGGCCACTCATGCATTTTGGCAGAACAAAATGTGAAAAGGTCCAAACCCTCCTTGATGGTATTGATATTCAGATCTAGATACTTCTGCACCATCCTTTCCATTCGTTCACCACATGTAAGACTTGGACTCTGTTGTGCTGGTGCACGAGCTGGTCTAAAAAAGTGTCAAAGGACTCACAGAAATTGCTTCTTCCACTTACACCACTTTTGCTGCTAATGTTTTGGTATTGATGAATTGAGCTGCGATGCGAACTGTGTGCTTCACTGCTGTCTTAGGGAAAAGTTCTCTTAAGGTTGTGAAAAAGCATGTTTCGATACTCCAGCATTCGCGGGTCCCTTTCCAGGGCTGGAAGCATCTGGCAAAATTTTATTTTATAGCATGGATCTAACAGAGTGGCAACCCAGTAGTCAGCAATATTCCTAATTATAATTATACGGGGATAACGTTACAGCAAGAAGGCACTCATATGACGGGCTCTACCATGAGGTCCAAGCCCATGCTGTGTTGGTGGCTCGGGAACAATTAGTGATGAGTGAATTTGTTCGGAAAATGATCGCCAAACATAAATTCAGCACGAGTATGGCACATTCGTATTCGTGATCGGAAACAAGAGCAAAATTTTATAAATTTGGCAAAAATCGGTAACATTTGGTAAACGTGTGGGAAAATATTTGCGTTGCCACAAAAATATTTTCAGCACTTTAGCAACGATAAGTGGGGTATCATGAGTGTTTTGCACGTGAATGTGAAACAGCCTGCTGTATCCCACCTTGTCATTTAGTGCTGTGGAGATAGGGAACTGTTTGCAGACCTAACGCGCTTTAAAAAAAGTTCTAATATTTTCTGCTGCTGAATGTGAAACAGCTTACTGTATCCCACCTTGTCAATTAGTGCAGTGGACATATGAAACTGTCTGCAGACCTAAGGTGCATTAAAAAAAAATTATAATTTTTTCTGTTGCTAAATGTGATACAGCCGCCGTATCCCACATTGTCATGTTGTGGCGGTGATATGAACCTGTCTGCAGTCCTAACGCGCATTTAAAAAACATTAATTTTTTTTCTGTTGCTGAATGTGATACAGCCCGCCGTATCCCACATTGTCATGTTGTGGCGGTGATATGAACCTGTCTGCAGACCTAACGTGCATTAAAAAAATTACAATATTTTCTTTTGCTGAATGAGATACAGCCTGCCGTATCCCACATTGTAATTTTGTGGCTGCGCTATGAAGCTGTCTGCAGACCTCAAGCACATTAAAATATTTTTTTTTTCTGTTGATAAATGTGATACAGCCCACTATATCCAACCTTTTCATTTAGTGGCATTGAAATTGTTCTGTGTGCAGAGCTGTTACACATTAAAATTAATTAATTTAATTTTTTTGCAAACGTGATACAGCAGGTGATATCTGAGGTTGAAATTTTTGAAACTATCTTCTAGATTATGTGCTTTTTGTCATCCAGTTTCTCACGGGCATCTTTTATACGTAGCTTGAGGCGCGCATCTGTTACACATATCTTCTGACGAGCATCAAACGCTCTTTGGTAATTGGTGTTGGGTAGATGAGTAATATTTGTAGGCTGGATCCCGGATCTTGCACTTCCATAATCGCCCTGTTATTAATCCTGTTATACGTTCCCATTCCCACCAAAAAAAATTATTCTGTTACTAACATTATACAGTAGAGACATGTCACTTTAAAATGGTTTCGAGCATCCACTCAATCTTATACAGGCCTACTCGACAGGCCTAGAAAAATTCTTCTGTTACTAACGTCATACAGTAGGGGACATGTCACTTTTAAATTCTTTGGAGCATCCACTCAATTTTAACACGCCTTAAAGACAGGCCCGAAAAATTCTTCTGCTACTAACATCATACTGTAGGAGACATGTCACTTTTAAATTGTTTGAAGAATCTTGTCTATGTTATGCAGGCCTTATCGACATGCCCAAAAAATTCTGCTGTTACTAACGTCATGCAGTAGGAGACATGTCATTTTGAAATTGTTTGGTGCATTTAGTCAATCTTCTACAGGCCTTATCAACAGGCCCCAAAAAATTCTTCTGTTACTATCATCATTCAGTAGGAAATATGTCACTTTTAAATTGTTTGGAGCATCTACTCAATCTTATACAGGCCTTATCGACAGGCCAAAAAAATTCTTCTGTTACTAACGTAATACAGTAATGGTCATCTAACTTTTAAATTGTTTGGAGGCTATCTTCGAGATTATGTGCATCTTTGGAATCCAATTTCTCAAGGTCGTCTTTTATACCTACCTTGAGACACACATCTGTTACACCTATCTTCTGACGAGCATCAAATGCTCTCTGGTAATTGGTGTTGGGTAGATGAGTAATAGTTGTAGGCTGGATCCAGATCTAGTACTTTCCATAGCCGCCATGTTATTGATCCTGTTGTATGTTCCCATTCCCACCCCAAAAATTCTTCAGTTACTAATGTCATATAGTAGGGGACATGTCACTTTTAAATTGTTTGGAGCATCTCGTCAATGTTATACAGGCCTTATCGACAGGCCCAAAAAATTCTTCTGTTACTAACGTCATGCAGTAGGGGACAAGTCACTTTTAAATTGTAGGGAGCAGATCTTTGTTTGTGCAAAGGTTGTGCAGAGTAAAAAAATCTATTTTTAGTTGCTAATAGTGTTCTCCTAACACACTATCTGCACAACATGACTGAAAAGTGAGGTCGTGGAGGAAGAGGGATTATGCTTGATGTTCAGGGTGTATGTGGGGTCGATGTTAATGTTTCTGAAAGCACTAGTGACCCACTAACATGACGTCTTATCCAAAGACAACTGACAACTTCTGTTACTGGATGTTGTAGTTTCTAATGTGCTGCATTTTTCTTGCATAATTACAGTCTCTGATATCTTTAGTGGGGCTTAGGTGCCTGCTTTTGCTGCTGCTGTTGCTGGAGATGTTAACAATAATTTGTGGAAATTTGAAAAGTCCTGCTTGCATGTCCATCTGCCGGGTTGGGTGTAATGGAAGACCTGTTTTACCCTATTATACTATTTCTACTGTGGTTAAATTGATGCCACTTTGTTAGTGTCTGACATTAATTTTTGTAAATGTGTAGATTCCCTGTTGGGTCTCCTTCATCTGTGTTGCCTGGAGCAGTAGGCCTCTGATACCGGCAGTCCTCCATTGTCTTTGAGTCAACTACCCGTGTTACTATCCTAACATTTTTTTGACAATAGTTATCTATGAAACTGATATGTGTGCTACCTGAGTGCGGCTGAGCATCACTTTCAGTTTTTTGGGGGTGTTTTATCACTTATATAGTGCCAAGAATTCAACATTCGCTTTACAGGCATAACTGGCACTGTCATCATTAGGACTCACAATTAGTGTTGAGCATTCCGATACTGCAAATATCGGGTATCGGCCGATATTAGCTGTATCGGAATTCCGATTCCGAGTTCCGATATTTTCGTCTTATCGGATACCGGAATCGGGATTGTCACTGTCACTGTCAGTGTCCGTCGGTCGGGTCTGTCAGGAGTCAGCGGCACTTACCCGGCAGAAGATCTCCGGCGGTCACGTCCTGCACTGCTTCATGGCCGCCATCTTCTTTCCCCGGCGGTCACATGCAGTTTCTCGCGATAACTGCAGTGACTGCTGGGTAATCGCGGCCGTAAAGCAGTCAGTCCGATGACGTCACCGCCGGGGAAGCAGGTAATCAGCTGTGCTGCGTTGCAATGACAGGCTCTGCCTGTCATTGCGATGTAGCAGAGCTGGATCGTCGTGGGACTATCGTTATGGACTGCGTCGGACAGGTGGTATACTGTTGGTTTGTTTTTTTTCTTTTTTTACAGGAGATCGATGGCGTCGCAGGAATGAGAGAGTAATAAAAGAAATGAAAACTGTGTTGTCTCTTTTATTTCATTAAAAGACTTTTTTCTTGCTGTGTCTTTTTTTTATACATTTAATAACTTTGGGATTAATAATGGATCGGTGTCTTATTGACGCCTATCCATTATTAACCGGGCTTATTGTCACCGTGCAATCAACGGTGACAATAACCCCTTATTACCCCGCTTGCCACCGCTACAGGGCAAGTGGGAAGAGCCGGGTAAAGTGCCACAATTGGCACATCTTTTGATGCGCCAAATGTGGGGCTGCTGTAGCCTGGTATTATCAGGCTGTTGAGGGCCAAAATCCATGGGCCTTGACAGTCTTTTAATACCAGGCCGCAGCAGTCTGCATTTTACTTGGCTGGTTAACAAAAATAGGGGGGATCCCCACGCCGTTTTTTTTTCGAGGGGATCCCCTATTTTTGTTAACCAGCCAAGCTAAGCAGACTGCTGTGGCCTGGTATTATCAGGCTTGCAAGGTCCATGGATATTGGATCCTTACCAGCCTGAAAAACCAGGCCTCAGCGGTCTGCTTCATCTGGCTGGTTAACAAAAATAGGGGGGACCCCACGCCAATTTTTTTCGAGGGGATCCCCTATTTTTGTTAATCAGCCAAGATATGCAGACTGCTGTGGCCTGGTATTATCAGGCTGGCAAGGTCCATGGATCTTGGCTCCTTAACAGCCTGAAAATCCAGGCCTCAGCGGTCTGCTTCATCTGGCTGGTTAACAAAAATAGGGGGGACCCCACGCCAATTTTTTTCGAGGGGATCCCCTATTTTTGTTAATCAGCCAAGATATGCAGACTGCTGTGGCCTGGTATTATCAGGCTGGCAAGGTCCATGGATCTTGACTCCTTAACAGCCTGAAAATCCAGGCCTCAGCGGTTTTCTTCATCTGGCTGGTTAACAAAAATAGGGGGGACCCCACGCCAATTTTTTTCGAGGGGATCCCCTATTTTTGTTAATCAGCCAAGATATACAGACTGCTGTGGCCTGGTATTATCAGGCTGGCAAGGTCCATGGATCTTGGCTCCTTAACAGCCTGAAAATCCAGGCCTCAGCGGTTTTCTTCATCTGGCTGGTTAACAAAAATAGGGGGGACCCCACGCCAATTTTTTTCGAGGGGATCCCCTATTTTTGTTAATCAGCCAAGATATACAGACTGCTGTGGCCTGGTATTATCAGGCTGGCAAGGTCCATGGATCTTGGCTCCTTAACAGCCTGAAAATCCAGGCCTCAGCGGTCTGCTTCATCTGGCTGGTTAACAAAAATAGGGGGGACCCCACGCCATTTTTTTTTCGAAGGGAACCCCTATTTTTGTTAATCAGTTCCCTCTGACGTCACTGATTGTGTCCCTGGCTGACCTGAAGTGAAAGTGGAAAGCAATCAATTAAGCTTTCCACTTAAGGGCCCGTCTCACATAGCGATATCGCTACCGAGATCGCTGCTGAGTCACTAGTTTTGTGACGCAGCAGCAAGCTCACCAGCGATATCGCTGTGTGTGACATTCAGCGACGATCAGCCCCCCTGCTGGGTATCGCTGATCGTCGCTGAAATGTCAGGACCTTTGATCGCTGGTTTCCCGCTGACAGGCACACATCGCTGCGTGTGACAGACGGGAGACCAGCGATCCGCTGGTAACCAAGGTACACAGCGGGTTTCCAGGCGCGGGGCTGTGCCTAGAAACCCGCTGTGTACCTTGGATACCAGCGCCCTGATGCAGGGAGCTGGTATCCAAGGTACACAGCGGGTTTCCAAGCGCTGCGCGGTGCCTGGAAACCCGCTGTGTACCTTGGTTACCAGCGGATCGCTGGTCTCCCGCCTGTCACACGCAGCGATGCGTGCCTGTCAGAGGGAAACCAGCGATCAAAAAAAGGTCCTGACATTTCTGCGACGATCAGCGATACCCGGCAGGGGGCTGATCGTCGCTGAATGTCACACACAGCGATATCGCTGGTGAGCTCGCTGCTGCGTCACAAAACTAGTGACTCAGCAGCGATCTCGGTAGCGATATCGCTATGTGAGACGGGCCCTTAAGCGATGTTACCCGCAGTGTCGCTGTCCCAGATCGCTGCCTGAGCTGCCTGTTTGGCAGCTCAGCAGCGATCATGTAGCGATACACCAGCGATCCTGACAAGTGCATATCGTTGTCGGGATCGCTGGTGTATCGTTATGTGACACCCAGCCTTTACTCTCCTGTCAGGCAGGAGAGGAACTCATTCATTTGGGGTTTACTGTGAGGCTGCAGCATTAGCTGCGGTCCCTGCAGTAAACATTAACCCTTTCTGAAGGATTACACCGTGGGACCTGACTGTGCATGGGATAGGTAAGAATAATTTTGCTTTTTTATTTTATTTTTATTACAGGAAATGGTTTTGCAGTAAAATAAAAGATGGTCAAAAACATGTGTCTTTATTTCATTAAAATGATTTTTAATTAAAGTGTGTGTGTTTTATTTTTATTTCATGCAATAGGATTAATAATTGATAGTTGTCTAATTGACAGCTCTCAATTATTAACCTGGCTTAAGGTCACCTTTCAATAGCAAGGTGGCTTTAACCCCATATTAACCCATTCGCCACCGCTACAGGGCAATGGGAATAGACGGGCAAAGTGCCAGAAAGGGCGAATCTAATTATAGATTTGTCTTTCCTGGGGTGTCTGGGGGCAGATGTTAGTAGCCGGGGGGGGCAAAAATAATGGTCCCTCTCTGGGCTATTATTATCTGCCCCCACTCACTGGCTTTGTCTGTCTGGTTGCGAAAATAGGGCGGGAGCCCACGCATTTTTTTTCAGCAATTTTACACCTCATATATATATATACATGTCATTGAATTTGTGACACATATATATATATATTTATATTTGTAGTTCATACACTTCTACATAGTATAATAGCCGCTAATTCAATTGCCGGCTTTTGTGAAAATGCAGAACCCGACATGAAATGACACTTGGTGTACATAGGGTTAACCATGTCTTTTCATGTCCTTTGCTATCTAATTTGCACAAACAATTAAATCAGACTATGTGTGCAAAATTTCACACCTGTAGGGGTTAATTAAAGGTGTAAATTCGTTGTAAAAAAAACGGACTTTTTTGCTACGAATTTACACCTTTAATTAACCCTACAGGTGTGAAATTTTGCACACATAGTCTGATTTAATTGTTTGTGCAAATTAGATAGCAAAGGACATGAAAAGACATGGTTAACCCTATGTACACCAAGTGTCATTTCATGTCGGGTGACATGAAATGACACTTGGTGTACATAGGGTTAACCATGTCTTTTCATGTCCTTTGCTATCTAAGGCCGGAGTCACACTGGCGACAAAATCGGACGACTGCAATGCGATGAAATATCGCATTGCAGTCGGACCTATGTTAATCTATGGAGCAGCTCCCAGTATCAGATTTTTTGTGGTCCGTTTTAAACGTCCGTGTACAATCGCAGCATGCTGCGATTGTCACCGATTGTCGGTCGACAATCGCCAATGCAAGTCTATGGGAGCGATGAAAAATCTGATTACAAACGGACCACACTGTGTGACTTGCGATGAAATCGCATCGGTGTCCTTTAGAAAAGCCGGCAATTCATCCCCGCCTATACTGTAAAATCACACTGACAGCTTTAATAAAGACTAGAAAGAATAGATATATACACATAGAACACATACATATATATATACATGTCATTGTGACATGTATATATACATATATTTATAGTTCCTAGACTTCTACATACTGTAATAGCCGCTAATTCAATTGCCGGGTTTTGTGAAATCACAGAAGCCGACATGAAATGATACATTGTTTCCACACATTTAACCATGTAATTTCATGTATTTTTATATATGTTTGAAACATACAATTACATGAGTGTATTTGTGCAAAATTTCAGACATGTAGGGGTTAATTAAAGGTGTAATTTCGTTGAAAAAAAATGCGTGGGCTCCCGCTGTATTTTCTCCACCAGACAGACAAAGCAAAGCGAGTGGGGGCAGATAATAATAGCCCAGGGAGGGTGCATTTTTTTGTGCCCCCCCTGGCTACTAACATCTGCCCCCAGACACCCCAGAAAGGGCAAATCTATAATTAGATTCGCCCTTTCTGGCACTTTGCCCGTCTATTCCCATTGCCCTGTAGCGGTGGCGAATGGGTTAATCTCACCTTACTGTCACCTTGCAATTGAAAGGTGACCTTAAGGCAGGTTAATGATTGATAGCTGTCAATTAGACAACTATCAATTATTAATCCTATTGAAGTAAATAAAAAAACACACACACTTTAAGAATAAATAATTTTAATGAAATAAAAACACATTTTTTTGACCATATTTTATTTTACACTAAATCCGTGCGAAGCCATTGATCTCCTAAAATAAAGAAAAAGAAATAAAACAACATTATTCTTACCTATTCCGCCGATCTGTCACGTCCCACGCTGTAATCCTTCACAAAGGGTTAACTAGCTTTGAGCCAAGCAGTGCAAGTAATCCTGCATGCTCAGCTCAAAGCTCCTGAATGAATAAGTTCCTCTCCTGGCGACAGGAGAGGATGTGTTTCATGAATGAAGCTTAATTGATTGTGTCCACTTTCCCTTTAGGTCAGGTCACTACAGTTAAATTGGCAAGAAATCAATTAAGCTCCATTCATGAATCTATTCCTCTACTTTCGCTGGGAGAGGAAGTTATTCATTCAGGGGAATACAGGTCTGAGACAGCATTATTAGCTCTCTGCGACCTTTAACCTGTTAACCCTTTCTGATGGATTACACCGTGGGACCTGACTGTACATCGGATTGGTAAGTATAATTTTGCTTTTTTATTTTATTTTTATTACAGGAAATGGTTTTAGCAGGAAAATAAAATATGGTCAAAAACTGTGTGATTATTTAATTAAACTTATTTTTTATTAAAGTGTGTGTGTTTGATTTTTCTTTCATACAATAGGATTAATAATTGATAGTTGCCTAATTGACAGCTATCAATTATTAACCTGGCTTAAAGTGACCTTTCAATTGCAAGGTCATTTTAACCCCTTATTAACCCATTCGCCACCGCTACAGGGCAATGGGAATAGACGGGCAAAGTGCCAGAAAGGGCGAATCTAATTATAGATTTGCCCTTTCTGGGGTGTCTGGGGGCAGATGTTAGTAGCCAGGGGGGGCACAAAAAAATGTACCCTCCCTAGGCTATTATTATCTGCCCCCACTCGCTTGCTTTGTCTGTCTGGTGGAGAAAATACAGCGGGAGCCCACGCATTTTTTTTTAACGAATTTACACCTTTAATTAACCCCTACATGTCTGAAATTTAGCACACATATACTCATGTAATTGTATGTTTCAAACATATATAAAAATACATGAAATTACATGGTTAAATGTGTGGAAACAATGTATCATTTCATGTCGGCTTCTGTGATTTCACTGAAGCCGGCAATTGAATTAGCGGCTATAACAGTATGTAGAAGTGTAAGAACTATAAATATATGTATATATATATATGTCACAATGACATATATATATATATATATTATATATATATATAT
>JARQOD010000002.1:248510886-248600035 GCA_033576555.1 Oophaga sylvatica | reverse complement strand
GGGGTCCCTTTGGGAGGTGTTTTTAAAAATACAGAGGTTGTCTATGGGGGTGCATTATAAAATAGATGCTTGGGGGGTGCATTTGCATTTTGGGGACTATTGGGTTTTTTATTTTTAAATGGATGCTATCTGGGGCCCACTAAGTGTTGGACCCATTAAATAATTTGGGGGAATTTAGGGTTCGAAATTACCATGGGGCTTTATGGGGGAAAGGGGGGTTTGGGGCATTTTAAAAATTAAATGGTCACTTTATTGTAAAAAGGAAACTCGGGTTGCTGTGACGTAAAGGGGGGCACACGGGCATTATTATTTCTGGGGGAAAAAAATCTGGGCTCTGTTTTTCTGGGGCCATGCACTCGGCATTACTTTTATTCTAGGAATTTGTTTTAGAAATTTGAGGACTTTGAAAACCACCAATGGGTTGCTAATGGGGACACATAGGCAGCAGCGGCTCAGTTTTGGGGTTCAGGTGCAAAAATAGGGACACAGGCAGCGCGGTTTTGTTTTGGGGGTATAAAAGTGCGAAACGGGGACACTGGCGCAGCGGCTAGTTGGGGGGTATGGGTCAGAAATAGGGACACTACGGCAGCAGCGGCTCGTATTGGGTATCAGGTAAAAAAAATAGGGACACATATGGCGCAGCGGCTCAGTTTTGGGGGTATGGGTGCGTATAGGGACACTACGGCGCAGCGGTCAGTTTTGGGGGTAAAGCAGTGAGGGTTTGTGAGGTTGAAAATAGCCAATGGGGTGCCCGTGACAGTGGAAAATAAGAGTGAAGCGTGTCTTGTTGTATTCTCTGTAGTAAAGGCTTGGCGGGAGGAGTGTCATTTCGTCGGGCCGATGGAAAAGACATAAAAGTGAACGTTTCCCACCAGAAAGAAGTGCGGTAAGTCATTATCTGTAACTCTGCTGTAATCTATTATATGTTCTGTAGGACTGGTATTATTTACCTCTGACCATATGGCGGTGATATCAATAATGGTCTTTTTATATATAGATAATTTTTGACAACAGCGCGGTCATTTGCTGAGGTTCTCTGGTTTGGGGCCCACTCAGAAGTTTCGACCCCCAAACCAAAACTCTAGCTACGCCTCTGGCGAGGAGCCATTTAGCTTTTTCAGAGCCTTTGTGCTACCAGTAACATGGAAGCCCCTTTATTTCCATTGACGGATGATGGACATGAGTGGGGAATTTTTGTGTGGATTGAGTTGAACATTTTATTGGGAACATTTTACATAAAATTTGGGATCACATTTATCCTGTGCTATACACTTAGCACTTACTTTGGGGTCTCTATCTTAATCGCCAAGTGAGATGACTCACAAGAAACCCCCGAAGGATCCATTCACTGTAATGAGGCAGCGGAGTTACTCTCGACTCTGTGTGGCCTTTGTTCCGCAATATCCTTTTCTTTAACAGTGCACAAAATTGTGTCAGACTGCATTTATTTGCACGCCTAAAAACACCTATACCGCTGGATCATAGGCCAGACAGCGGCCACATTGTCTCCATTTGCCTCATTATAGGGAATCTTTTGCTAGGGGTTCTGTTTGAGTCACGTATTTCCGAGATTTACGCAGAATCCCTGGTGTAAGCATTCATCGCAGAGCGCAGAATAAATGTAATCTGAGTGTTACTGCAATCTTTGGGAGACAGACTGAACAAATCAACAGCAGGTGTAGAATTGGTTTTCTTTATTTTTTTCACCATTCCTCATGCTGTATAAGTGATTAGACAGCTTCATTCTTTGGGTCGGTGCGATTACAGCGATACCAGATTTATACAGTTTTTTATGTTTGGCTGCTGTCACAAACGAAAAGACACTTATTTTTGCAAAAACTAGTTTTTGCAGCACCATATTTTGAGAGCTATAATTTTTCCATATTTTGGCTGATAGTCGTGATGGCTTGTTTTTTTGTGGGACGAGATGACGTTTTTATTGGTACCATTTTCAGACACATGACATTTTTTGATTGCTTTCTGTTCCGATTTTTGGGAGGCAGAATGAAAATAAACCAGCAATCCAGGAATTGTTTTTTATGCCATTCCATGTGTGGTAAAATTGATAAGGCAGTTTTATTCTTCGGGTCAGTACGATTACAGTGATACCACATTTATATTTTTTAGGTTTTGCAGTGCAATTGCCATGAAGTATCCATACGTCTAAGTCGTAAGTACCAGGAGACCTGGAGATATGGAGATGTCTAAGGTCATAAATGAGTTAATCTGTGGATCAGCCTATTTTAGGAGCTGGTTACAGTAGGAGATGTTGACGGTTTAATGCCTTAACGACTGCCAATATGCATTAAAATGGAGGCCACTAAGGGTATTTATCCCATCATCGCCATTTTAAAATGGCAATCAGGAATAAGGCTGTAGCGTCCCACAGAATTGGAAAATCTCAGGGGTCTTGGCTACTCAGATTTTCCAGTCCCGATCACAGATCATGTTATTTTCGTTATTCAGTGAATAACGGCAATCACAAGAAAAAAAGTGTTCAGACTGTTACACTGATTTCTCTCTCTTCTAACATTGTATACATGTCAGAGGATAGAGAAATTATGCCCCCCAGAAATCCTCCAGTACCTCTGCCATTCCCAGACTGAAATGTCAGGCGCATATGCAGTGCGCCTGCCAAGATATGCCAGCCAGTGCCTGGCAACAATAAAAAAAAATTCTTATTGGTTGCTTTTGATGACTGTGATAGACACTATCAGAGTGATCAAAATGAAAAAAATAGTAAATGAAATGCCCCTTTATAACCCCCTTAATCAGATAAAAATGATAAAATATATATATTTTTTTCCATTTTTTGCAGTTGGGGTTAGGGTTAGTGTTAAGTTAGGATAGAGATGGAGACCCAACCAGGAGTGTTCACATTTCCAAAAATTAGTGGCAGACACCACCAAAATGGCATCAATTTAACCATAGTTGAAATAGTCTAATGGGGAGTGACATCTCTTCCACTACAGCCAACCCAGCAGATGGAGACCCAATCAGGAGTTTTCAAACTTAAAATAATTAGAGGAAGACAAAACCAAAGTGGCATTAATTTCACAAGAGTAGAAATAGCATAATAGGGACCTACACCTCTTCCACTACAGCCTACTCAGAAGATGGAAACTCAATCAGACGTGTTCACATTTCCACAAATTAGTGTTAGCATCTGCAGCAGGAGCAGTTGCAGCAACAGCAGCCACAGAAGCCACAGTAAAGATATCAGAGACTGCAATTATGTGAGATCAATGCAGCAAACTAAAAACTACAACATCGCCTAGTCTGTACAGTCTGTCATTGGGGTGAAAAGTCCTTGGAGATCCATGACTTATTCATCTTGAAAGTGTAAACTTTGGCAGTCTACACTTTCAGGGGACATTCGGCTGCACGTATCCATTAGGACACCACGAGCAGTGCTGAAGACCCGTTCTGAGAGAACGCTGGCCACCAGGCATGATAACACCTCCAAAGGTGTCACAGGCGAGCTCAGGCCACTCATCCATTTTTGAAGACCAAAATGTAAAATGGTCCAAACCCTCCCTGATGGTATTGATATTGAGTTTTAGATCCTCCTGCACCATCCTCTCCATTCGTTCACCACGTGTCAGGAGGATGGGGCGGCTGATAGTTGTTGAGATTCGTGGTCCACATTTTATCTCAGTGAGATTGCCAGAGCAATAGCATATTGATTGGGCATGTGAATGTTCATGCATGATGTAGTCAAATTATTGCACCTTTTCCCTCTACTGAGTTTTTTTTGCAAAGTTGGCAGATAACGCGAGTTGGCTAATCCTTTGTGGTGTCAAAAAAGGCCCAGGCTAGGCAACCGTTGCCACTCCTGTGAGCTGCAGAACTGCGAACGCTGCTGGCCACAGCCACAGTTGTTGCTGAGGATGCAGTGCTCTTGTGGTTGCATCACACCGTGTCTGCGCAGTAGGGTCCAAAGCAACCTCCTCATCTTCCTCCTCCTTCACCTCCTCAGATGACCTACTCAGCTGCGTGCCTCTGGGTTCACACCAAGTGTGATCTACAACTCATCAAAATCCTCTGTGTTATACTATTACTCGCTCTCAGAGTTTCCCTCCTCCTCTTCCTGCCCTGACAGCACAGTACAGTCTGCATGAGCCTCAGATTTCTTAGTTTCATCAGGATCACCTCCCCCCAAGGGTTAATGTCTGGTGACGAGGGTCAGGATGCTGCTTAAACTCTACTTCGGATCCAAGCTCAAATAATTTTGGGCATCAATGCATATGATTTCCTCCTCTTGACTCTGTGAGTCTTTGATGTACACTTCTGATGCCCATTGCATAGAATGTGTGAACAGCTCTGCAATCTCACCCAACTGTTCACTACAGTCAGTTGGGCGGTTGGAGAGTTATGACTAGAGATGAGCGTATATCTTCAGCTCCCTCCTTACTCGGCAAGCTATAGCACTTACCAAACAAGCTGCCGTGGGAACCCGGATCGCTCCTGCTGATCAGCTGATCAGCTGTTCAGCACCGCAGCTGCATGTGCCACGGATGTGTGACAGTCACAACACATGCATAGAAAGCCCAACAAATAGGCTCTAAATGCATGTGTTGTGACTGTCACACAGCCGTGACAAATGCAGCTGCGGTGCTGAACTGATGATCAGCAGGAGTTATCCAGGTATCTAGGTACTCGCGGCAGCTTGTTCAGTAAGCGCTATAGCTTGCCAAATAAGGAGGGAGCCAAAGATATTCGCTCATCTCTAGTTATGATGCGGGGGGAAGCAAAGTTAATTTGGGTGCCACCTCTGTGGACTGTACTGTGTGTGATGTTGAGGTTGAGGAAGAGGAGGAGAGGCCGCTTGAAGCAGCGCTTGCCATCCTCTTGAGCACACGCTCTTTCTGGCCCTCATCAACAAGACATACCGCTGTGTGGCTGCAAAAGAAAGGGAGTGGAGTAGCCCGTCAAGTAAGAGAAGTTGTCAGTTGTGTTTGGATAGAACGTGACAGTATTGGTTCACTAGTGCTTTCACTAATATTACTACCTATCCCATGTACACCTTGAACACCAAGCCTATTCCCCCTTCCACCACAACCTTGCTTTTTCCCAGTCATGTTGCTCAGATAGTGTGGTACTAGCACACTATTAGCAACAAAAAAATTAGATTTTCTACTCTGCACCAGCTCTGCAGACAGTTGAATTTCAGCGGCACTAAATGACAGCGTGAAATATGGCGTGCTGAATCATGTTAGCAACTGAAAAAAATGTTTTTTTTTACTCTACAACAGCTCTGCAAACAGCTGAATTTCTGCGGCACTGAATGACAAGATGAAATATGGCATGATGAATCAAGTTACTAAAAAAATAATTTTCTTTTTAAGTGTGGATGAGGCCTGTATAACATAGAAGATATGATCAAAACAATTTCAAACTGATATCTCCCCTACTGTATCACGCCAGTAACGGAAGAAAGTATTTTTTTAGTGTCGACGAGGCCTGTATAACATAGAAGAACATATGCTCCAAACAATTTCAAACTGAGATCACGTTAGTAACAGAAGAAAGTACTTTTTTGATGTGAAAGAGTCCTGTATAACATTTCAAACTAATATCTCCCCTACTGTTTCATCATGTATTATCAGAAGAAAGTAAAATTTTTTAGTGTGGATGAGGCCTTTATTACTTATTTTGCCTTCATTACAGGAGATCGAGGGCTTCGCTGGAATTAGGCATTTAAATAAAAATGGAAAACTACGTTTTGTCTTATTTCAAATAAAGGACTTTATTCTGGCTGTGCTTTTATTTACTATACAACTATAGGATTAGTAAAGGATAGGTGTCTATGCACAAAGTCATTAATAAAGAGAAAAACAATCACTCCAAGTACAGATCCCTGTGGTACCCCATTATTGACTATCTCCCACTTAGAGAATGTACCATTTATGATGACTCTTTGTTTCCTTTTTTTAGCCTAATTTCTTATACATCTGCGTTTAGTTTACCCTAGTCCCTTCTTCTGGAGCTTTAGTATAAGGCTGTTATGTGGTACAGTATCAAATGCCTTTGCAAAGTCCAGAAAAATCACATCAGCCGCACTACTAACATCCAGATTTGCACTTACCTCCTCATAGAAACCCAACATGTTAGTTAGACATGACTTTTATTTCATGAATCCATGCTGGTTGTCAATTATTATATTATTCTCTGCAATATATTTCTGCCGGTCATCTCTTACAATGCCCTCAAAAACTTTGCACACTACTGATGTCAGACTTACCGGACGGTAGTAGCCTTGATCCACCTTCTTACCTTTCATAAATATCGGTACCATGTGAGCCATCCTCCAATCCTGTGTCACTGACCTTGTTACAAGAAAGTCTAAGAATATGAGATACATCAGTCTGTCAATTATGCCATCCGGGCCTGGGGATTTGTCAATGTTTAATTTGTTGAGACTCTGGCATACTTCTTCTTGTGTTAAACTAGTTGTATCGGGTGATGAACTTCGATTTTTGCCTTGCTGAATGATACCTGGAACAGTCAGTTTATTGGTGAATACGGATGAAAAGTGCTTGTTTAATATCTCAGCCTTTTCTTTATCTCTATAATTATTTTGTCATTGTCATTTTTTAAAGGGCCGATACCATCTGTTTTTATTATTTTTGGCATGGATATATTTATACATTTTTGGGGTCTTATTTTAATGTCCCTGACTCCCTAGTGATTTGTGTTTCAGTAGCTAACGTTGCTAACTTGATTTCTTTTTTATACTCTTGAAATACTATTTCAGTATTCTAGGCTTCAAAATTTTGAACGCCCTTTGTTTTTGTCTTATTAAACTTTGCACTGTCTTATTTATACATGGTATATAATGGTTTCTTTTTTATTCCTAGACATTTTTTTCCCAGAGGGCAAACATTTTCTACACCATTCTAGTAGTATATTCTTAACTATGCCCCATTTATCTCTAGTTACCATGACATGGTCCCAGTGTACATGATTAAGTTCTTCCCTTAATTTGTTGAATCAGTTTTCCTAAACCTCCAGGATTTTACATGTCCCTTTTGAAATGTTTTGTTGAATATTACATTGAAACTTACCATATTATGGTCACTGAATCTCAAATGCTCTCAAGACTTGTGGATCTGAAATTGTATCTGGTGTATTTGACAGGACCAGTACAGCAAATTATCGTCACTGGTTTGTCCATCTACTGACTGAGAGAGGTAATTTTCTTGAACTGCAGTTAAGAACTTGAAGCTTTTAGCACAGCCAAAAGATTCTATGTCCCATTAAATGCCTGGATAGTTAAAATTCTCTATAATAAGGTACCTATTATAATTTGATTCCTTTTTAATTTGTTGCAGCATTTCATCCTCTACCTGTGCAGCTATATTAGGAGGCTTGTAGAAACTCCAATTCTTGCCATCGCCATGTACATGTACTCATACTGACTCTACATTGTCGCAGCTCCCCCCCATTGTCATCATTATTATGCACAGGTCTTAAGCTAGATTTAGCAAAAATACACACACTGCCACCTTTTTTGTTTTTCCTGTCCTTTCTGAATGTAGTGTAACCCTGTATTTTTGTCACCCATTCATGGCTTTCATCAAGTCAGGTTTCCATAATGCCCACCATATTGTACCACATCTTATGGATGACATAAAGTCTCCAATTTATTAATTTTGTTTGCAAGGCTTCTTGCATTAGCCAGCATACATTTAATGTTATTATTATTATTCCTACTCACCTCTCTATTCTTCTTGTATATCACAGCCCCCAACTCCTCATTTAACCTCTAATGTCTCACTCTGTGCTATCTATCCCCTTATTAGAAAAACTACCCTCTCCACCCCCTCAATCCTAGTTTAAAAGCTCCTTCATCTGTCTGACCATTTTTTCCACCAGCACAGCTGCACCCTCTCCATTGAGGTACAGACCATCCCTACCGTAGAGCCTGTAGTCGACAGAGAAGTTGACCTAGTTCTCTATGTACCAAATGTATTCCTTCCTGCACCAATTTCTAAGCGACTTATTTATTTTATTACAATTTTCAAACACAAGCATTGGATCTTAAACACAGATTCACACAGCACACAGAGAGGATATCCCAGAGATTCACTGGATTTAGCTTTCCATCATGCCTTAGGCCAGAACAGGCAGTCACTTCTGCAACCTAGATCTAGATAAGAATGTATTGAACAAATACAAATAGTGGGAATGTTTGATAATCAATCGGAGACGATATACCAGATAATTCAAAACATTAGGGTATATTGAGAGCTGACCCGGACCTGAGGGATGTTGTTCTTCTCAAACCTAGTGTCACCTATAGGAAGGGACAAACCATCAAAGATCATCTGATACACATCTTCTATAAAAGACCAGTACAGCCTGGAATGTGGCTAAACTGTAAGATTAACGGTACTTTCAGATGTGGTGACTGTAGCTTTTGCAACTGGGTTAGACCATGCAAAAATTTCACTGGTGCATCACCAGGAAAAACCTTCTTTATGCAGGATTTTGCAATGTGCAAAATCACTTTAGTAGTTTATATGGCCACCTGCCAATGTCCTTGCAACTATGAAGGCAAAACTAGGATGGAGTTCAGACGACGCATCAGTGAACATATTGGGAATATAAGGAATAGTAGGGATACTCCGATAACTAGACATTGAAGGGATTACCATCAAGGTGATATTAGAGCATTCACTTTTTGCAATCTGGAGGTCATTTGACAAAACATAAAGGGCGATTGGGATAGAATAATATGCCAAAGGTAGTGTCACTGGATCTACCAGTTGAGATTAGAGTGGTCTAAATGAACAAATTTCCTATAATTGTTTAGTCTAATATTCTCAATATTCAGTATGGTGGGTTTCTAAGCAATATTTCAATGACAATTTTAGTTAGGGCTACATACACTTGCCATATTTGGTCTCCATTTAAGCGAGACCTTTAACTTCTAAGATTTAATATTTAGGTGAATGAGCCTCATCTACAGTTAGGTCCATAAATATTTGGACAGAGACAACATTTATCTAATTTTGGTTCTAGACATTACCACAATGAATTTGAAACAAAACAATTCAGATGCAGTTGAAGTCCAGACTTTCAGCTTTCATTTGAGGGTATCCACATTAAAATTGGATGAAGGGTTTAGGAGTTTCAGCTCCATAACATGTGCCACCCTGTTTTTAAAGGGACCAAAAGTAATTGGACAAATGACTCCAAGGCTATTTCATGGACAGGTGTGGGCAATCCCTTTGTTATGTCATTCTCAATTTTAGCAGATGAAAGGGCCGGAGTTGATTTGAGGTGTGGTGTTTGCATTTGGAAGGTTTTGCTGTGAAGGAAACATGCGGTCACAGGAGCTCTCCATGCAGGTGAAACAAGCCATCCTTAAGCTGCAAGAACAGAAAAAAACCCATCCAAGAAATTGCTACAACATTAGAAGTGGCAAAATCTACAATTTGGTACATCCTGAGAAAGAAAGAAAGCACTGGTGAACTCATCAATCCAAAAAGACCTGGGAGCCCACGGAAGACAACAGTGGTGGATGATCGCCGCATACTTTCTTTGGTGAAGAAGAACCCGTTCACAACATCAACTGAAGTCCAGAACACTCTCAGTGAAGTAGGTGTATCTGTCTCTAAGTCAACAGTAAAGAGAAGACTCCATGAAAGTAAATACAAAGGGTTCACATCTAGATGTAAACCATTCATCAATTCCAAAAATAGACAGTCCAGAGTTAAATTTGCTGAAAAACACCTCCAGAAGCCAGCTCAGTTCTGGAAAAGTATTCTATGGACAGATGAGACAAAGATCAACCTGTCCCAGAATGATGGGAAGCCAAAAGTTTGGAGAAGAAAGGGAACGGCACATGATCCAAGGCACACCACATCCTCTGTAAAACATGGTGGAGGCAACGTGATGGCATGGCCATGCATGGCTTTCAATGGCACTGGGTCACTTGTGTTTATTGATGACATAACAGCAGACAAGAGTAGCCGGATGAATTCTGAAGTGTACCGGGATATACTTTCAGCCCAGATTCAGCCAAATGCTGCAAACTTGATTGGACGGCGCTTCATAGTACAGATGGATAATGACCCCAAGCATACAGCCAAAGCTACACAGGAGTTCATGAGTGCAAAAAAGTGGAACATTCTTCAATGGCCAAGTCAATCACCAGATCTTAACCCAATTGAGCATGCATTTCACTTGCTCAAATCCAGACTTAAGAGGGAAAGACCCACAAACAAGCAAGACCTGAAGGCTGCGGCTGTAAAGGCCTGGCAAAGCATTAAGAAGGAGGAAACCCAGCGTTTGGTGATGTCCATGGGTTCCAGACTTAAGGCAGTGATTGCCTCCAAAGGATTCGCCACAAAATTTTGAAAATAAAAATATTTTGTTTGGGTTATGTTTATTTGTCCAATTACTTTTGACCTCCTAAAATGTGGAGTGTTTGTAAAGAAATGTGTACAATTCCTACATTTTCTAACACATATTTTTGTTCAACCCTTCAAATTAAACGTTACAATCTGCACTTGAATTCTGTTGTAGAGGTTTCATTTCAAATCCAATGTGGTGGCATGCAGAGCCCAACTCGCGAAAATTGTGTCACTGTCCAAATATTTCTGGCCCTGACTGTACTTACCTACAGGTACTTCCTACAATTTTTGAGATCTCCTCATGCTAATTGACCATCTAACTAACAATCTTGTTTTTCTATTTAGCAGTTTCCACTGATGTATTTTAGCTATCTATTATGCAACATTGGAGAACCAGAAGTATTGTTCCTCCCCTATTAAGGAGAGCTATGCATTGTTGGGCTTTTATTATTAAGTATGCATATAAAGAAATATTATCCAATCCCCACTATTTTTGCAAACGTTATTACACTGGATGATGACAAAATCTCATGCACAAGATTTATTTACCAGCCTGGGTTGCGTGCGGGAGATGGAGTGTTTGGGAGGATGCATGCACGTTCAATATAATGGTTGAATGCTATATTAAGTGTGTGTGTGGATGGAAGTGGACTATCTGACTGGCACTTGTGCAGACGTTGATCTTGCAAATAATTGAGATGTCAGTGAGTTACATGTCCAGGTAATAGATCTAAATGTGCACCTTGTAACACTCGGGAACATTGCAAACATGGAGAGAAGTTTAGAGCTCAATGAGCATGCTCTAGCTGGGGCCAGTGATATGGAGGAGCATGGAGGTGGGGAAGATCAGGACCTAGAAGTAGGTAGCTAGGTAACAGTTAGAAGAAAGGGTAGCCGGTAAAGTGCTAGGAAGTCTAGTCCTGATCTGGCACAACCTAGTAAAAATGCCTCTTTCGCAGATATTAGGAATACAAGTCTAGGACTGGGATCACTAGAGCAGGACTCTGCTCCTAGCAACCAGGAAAACGAATGCTCTAGTAAGGAGGAAAACAGGACGGCATCAAAGGCCAGACAGATGTTGGTGGTAGGAAACTCTAATTAGGCAAACAAATGGGGTCATCTGCCACCGAGACTATAAATCTCTAACAGTGTGTTGTCTGCCGGTGCTCAGGTTCGGCATATTGAGCATCAGATTACTGGGTAGACTCAGTGGTCATGGTACACATTCAGGCTTGACTGGCCCACAGGGTAACAGGAAATCCCCCAATGGGCCCCTGTGCAGATCTGGGCCCCCAACTTCTCTGTATGGGCAGTAATTGCCATAATTCACTTGATTCGCTCTGTGTAGAAAAAAAGCAGCATTTCATCATTCATTAACCAAACTACCCAGGTTAATATTTTATAGAGATATAGATAAATTTGGGAATGAGGGTAGTGTAATATTTGTATGCAGGTGAGAAGTGCCCCCCCAAAGTCATTGTTACTTTTGGGCCCTTGGCACCACATTCCGACACTGTACAGTACACATTGGTACTAATAAGTTAGAGGAGGTAGAAGGTCCTTAAAAATAATTACAGGGAACTAGGAGAGAAGCTAAAGGCCAGGACCTCCAAGGTGATGTATTTAAAATTACTAATAGACAAGAAGAAGGACCAGCACATCTAAGCTAGTGTGAATAGGCATCAAGCAAAGAAAATATACAAATCAAAAAGATTAAGGTTTGCACCATAACTTACCAAAAATGATTACTCTAGAAGAGCATAGGAATTGCATTGCTGCCATAGAAAAAATTGAAAAAAGCGCTATATAATGTATATATGAAATATGAATCTGCAAAAATTGCTATGAAAATATGAAGATTCTTAGTGCATAGATTGGCCAATATATGTATGCCCAATTATCACGTCACAATGTCTTTCGTAAATTGGGTCCCTATCCTGTTATGTCACCTCTCTTGGGCAAAAAGCCTACAATTTATGGGGCAGGAATGGACCAGCTAATCTGCTTAAAATCACCTGTGGCTATTGGGAGTGTGAGTGCACATGTCCAAAAGGTTTAATACAAATAGACAAGAAGAAGGACCAGCACATCAAAGCTACTGTGAATAGGCGCCAACCAAAGAAAATATACAAATCAAAAAGATTAAGGTTTGCACCATAACTTAGTAAGAATGATTACGCTAGAGCATAGGAACTGCATTGCTGCCATAGAAAAATTTGAAAAAAATGCTATATAATGTATATATGAAATATGAATCTGCAAAAATTGCTATGAAAATATGAAGGTTCTTAGTGCATAGATTGGCCAATATATGTATGCCCAATTACCACGTCACGGTATCTTTCGTAAATTGGGTCCCTATCCTGTTATGTCACCTCTCTGGGGCAAAAAGCCTACAATTTATTTTCTATGGCAGCAATGCAGTTCCTATGCTCTAGAGTAATCATTCTTGGTAAGTTATGGTGCAAACCTTAATCTTTTTGATTTGTATATTTTCTTTGGTTGACGCCTATTCACACTAGCTTAGATGTGCTGGTCCTTCTTCTTGTCTATTTGTATTAAGCTTTTTGGACATGTGCACTCTCACTCCCTATAGCCACAGGTGATTTTAAGCAGATTAGCTGGTCCATTCCTGCCCATAAATTGTAGGTTTTTTGCCCAAGATAGGTGACATAACAGGATAGACACCGTGACGTGGTAATTGTGTATACATATATCGGCCAATCTATGCGCTAAGAGCCTTCATTTTTTCATAGCAATTTTTGCAGATTCATATTTCATATAAACATTATAAAGCGCTTTTTTCAATTTTTTTCTATGGCAGCAATGCAATTCCTATGCTCTAGAGCAGACCCGGGCAAGGGGCGGCCCGCCATGGTGCGCAGCAGTGGGTCGTGGGGGGGCGGGGGGGTCGGTCAGCCCCAGGCGGCACATGTGTGTGGGGGCGGCACCCTTTCCTTGCCCTCCGTCTCTACAGCATTAGCCTCACAGCAGCTAGCAATGACGCTGCTATTGCTGTAGTCTTCTGTGCCCACAGGACCTGTGATGAGGTCACAGGAGGGGAGGAGTCAGGGGTCAGATGATCAGTGTCCTCCTTGTGTGCAAGACTGCTGTGATGTTGTCATGGTGCTGGATTAGGGTAAGTTTGTGTGTGTGTGTGGGGGTCGGGACTCGGGTTTACAGTGTGGATGTAGCAGAGCCGTGTGTGTACGAGGTGTACGGAGCAGAGCCGTGTGTGTGTACACAACGGGTGTGTGCGGAGCCGTGTACAGAGCGGAGCCGTGTGTGTGCGGAGCCGTGTGTGTACGAGGTGTACGGAGCGGAGCCGTGTGTATAAGGTGTACGGAGCGGAGCCGTGTGTGTACGAGGTGTACGGAGCGGAACCGTGTGTGTACGAGGTGTACGGAGCGGAGCCGTGTGTGTACGAGGTGTACGGAGCGGAGCCGTGTGTATAAGGTGTACGGAGCGGAGCCGTGTGTGTACGAGGTGTACGGAGCGGAGCCGTGTGTGTACGAGGTGTACGGAGCGGAGCGTGTGTGTACGAGGTGTACGGAGCGGAGCCGTGTGTGTACGAGGTGTACGGAGCGGAGTCGTGTGTGTACGAGGTGTACGGAGTGGAGCCGTGTGTGAACGAGGTGTACAAAGCGGAGCCGTGTGTGTACGATGTGTACGGAGCGGAGCCGTGTGTATACGAGGTGTACGGAGCGGAGCCATGTGTGTACGAGGTGTACGGAGCGGAGCCGTGTGTGTACGAGGTGTACGGAGCGAAGCCATGTGTGTACGAGGTGTACGGAGCGGAGCCTTGTGCGTGTGAGGTGTGTGGAGCGGAGCCGTGTGTGTACAGGGCCACAAAGAGCGGAGCCGCGCATGTACAAGGGTCCATTTACTTGCGGGATCTGTGTGCTTGGGGGCTGCAGGGGGAAGGAGGGGTGCCATTATGTGCATGGGTCTGCGTGGGGACGGAGCGAATGCTGTTATCTGTGTAGGGCTGGGTCCCTGTCCCGCTGTCCTGGCCGGGAGGTTTACTTTCCCGCATTAGAATCGTACATGCGGAAACCCGGGGACCTCCCCACGTTCTGGCAGCCACATGTCACGTTCCACCGGAGGTGACGTGCTGTAAATCAGCTGAACGCTGGAAATGACCGCTGACCTCATTTCCGGCGGTCAGCTTACAGCAGCAGGTACTGTAACTCATTCTCGGGAGAGTCTTCAGAACGGCGACGCATCAAGCCGCTGGATCTGTTGGAGTGAGAGCCGGGTATTGTACGGACCGCTGCATACAATACCCGACTCTCACTGAGCGAGACAAGCAGATGTGGGGATCTCAACATGGGATAGGTTCAACAGATGAAGAGATCCCCAGATCCTGCCTGTCTCGCTCAGTGAGAGCCGGGTATTGAATGGAGCGCCTCATAGCTGGTGAGATACCCACATCCTGGGGAAATGAAGTCAGCGATGGAATGTGACTTGTGGCTGCCAGAATGTGTGGGAGGTCCCCGGGGTTTCCGTATGTACGATTCTAATGCGGAAAGTAAACCGCCTGGCCGGGACAGCGGACAGGGTCCCGAAATCGGGACTGTCCCGCTGAAACCGGGACGGTTGAGAGGTATGTGTTTATAATTATTGTTTATGAAACAGTGTGATCAGCAGTGCTAAGTGGGTGTGGTCAGGGCGTGGATATGGGTGTGACCAGTGAAATGGGTGTGGCTAGGGTTGTGGCCTATAATTTGCCGCCCCGGGCGCCACAAACAGTTGCTACGCCACTGCGGCCCGTGGAGGAAGGATGCATGATCTCACCTTGTCTGAGGTCTGAGTCGGCGCAGTATTTCAGAAGTCACACCATACAAGCGCTACCCGGAATCGGCGGCGCGCTGAACGCTATCTATATGCGTTCCAGCCGGGGCATGCGCAGTAGACTATCTGCTCCTGTGTTATATTGTTTATCTGTCACCCGGAAGCAATTCAATTAATACAGGAAGTGAAAGTGATGCGCTCTAGCTCAGTGTGTACTTCCTATCAGGGACGCAGGAGGGAGATACCGGACATGAGAGAAATAAATGTGCGTTTCAACCTGGGCATGCGTGTTTGAACTTCTTCATGGTGCTATTGCGCAGTTGGGAACTTCCGATCCGGGACGCAGGAAGGAGGTATCCTGGCGATTTATTTAAAAGGAGGGATAAGGTATCGGCGTTCATATCATCTCACACCAGGACACGTGATGTTGCTATATCGGGCCTCCTGATGAGCCAAGAGAGGCAAAACGTGTTGAGGTGGTAATTTTGATGGGCAGTTGGCAGATGAGTACCAATAATACATCAGTTGATGGATCATCATTTGGTCATGTTTGATAATCATTTGGTCGTATAAAAGGGGCCGGTGGTGTCCCCTCGCTACCGGATATGGTGGCAAGCATTTACTTATATACTGTGGCATTAGGTGCTGGGTGCACCGTTGAGGAACAACAGTATTACCCTGTTAAGGGTTTTATATATATCTAGCAACTGAGACCTTGATGTGATCTGAATATCTTTCTAATGAATTGCACATGTTTTATACATCTTGTTTGTTAAGGGTCTAAATAACTGACCTTATGCGTGCAAATTGATTGGACTCAGGTCAGTTGAAAAGTGGAACTTGGGAGGATTTTTTTCCTTGAATATAGTATTTTTTATAACAGACCTGGTGCGTGGAAAGATCATCTCGCTTCATGATTTAAATGCCATATTCTGCCAAATGTGTTTCTTCACTTTGTTTTTAATATTTTTCTTTGTTTGGGGGTTTAGGGTTTCTTTAGGTATAGGATTGATCTATGTATATTGCTAGGGGTTCCCTTAGTATCCGGGTGGAGAGATCCCCTAGTCTTTGCATTGTTTAACATACTGTTTGTTTATGAAAAGATAGCATATGTATATATACAGTATTGGGTAGAACGGAGTTAATTATATTAGTCCGGCCCTCTAAAACCATCCCAATTTCTCATGCGGCCCCCTGGCAAAATTAATTGCCCACCCCTGCTCTAGAGTAATCATTCTTGGTAAGTTATGGTGCAAAGCGGGAGCTTAGGGAGATAAATAAGTAGACAATTAACATAAATTCCCCTAAAAACAATTTTTATTAATTCAATTAAAATGCCTATAATGTGACAACAAAGAATAAATATATGAAAATATAAAGATATATTAAAAATCAACTTCCTTCAATGTCCTTGTAGGAATATGAAAAATATCCAATCACAGAATTGGTCCAATAAATTTTGTTTAAAGTAAATAAATGGGAAAAAAATAAAAAGGATGGGGCAATTGTTTCCCTTTTTCTGACACCTACCTAACCGCAGAGGTTTGCACCCTAAATCAGCGAATGTAGCGCCCCATGTGATAGAGCAAGGGGCGCTGAGTAGATTGATATAGCATTGCTCTTTCCAGGATTTTTGGTCCAGAGGGTGGTTCTATCAGTGACTGACAGCTTCCATTGAATGCACACTTATACAAAGCTGTCAATCACTGATAGGACCGCCCACTAGGCCAAAAATCACAGAAAGAAGATAGGTTTTAATGAATAAAGCGCAGGTTCTACTGAATATTTCACCACAAAATTATATATCAGCCAACTCACCTCCCCCTGCTCTATAATATGATACCTGAAGATTGGACTGCATTTTCATGGTGACAGTTATCTTAAACTCCTCCTGGTGGTGTCAACAGACAGGCAGTAGGGTAAATACCGTATATACTCGTGTATAAGCCGAGATTTTCAGCCCATTTTTTAGGGCTGAAAGTCCCCCTCTTGGCTTAAACGCTGGTCATATATGGGGGTCGGCGGGGGAGGGGGAGCGGGGGTGTCAGATCATACTCACCCCTCCGCCGGCGCGGTCTCTGCAGCCCCCCCTGCTTCTCCCACGATCTCCGACTCCTTCCTGCAGCAATCACATGGTACCGCTTATTAAAGTCATGAATATGCACATATTCATGACTTTAATGAGCGGTGTGACTGCTGTAGTAAGGAAGAGCTGCGGAGACCGCCGGGAGAAGAGGAGATGCTGCAGAGAGAGACGCGCCGGTGGAGGGGTAAGTATAGCGATATTTACCTGTCCTCTCTCCACCGCTGCGCGCTGCTCCGACCTCCTCGTCCGACTCTGAATATTCAGAGGGCAGAGGGCGCGATGACATCGCTAGTGCGTGCCGCTCCCCTACCTGATCATTCACTGCCGAGGACCCGGAAGCTGGAGCAGCGCTGCGGTGGAGCGGTCCGGTGACAGGTAAATATCTCAGGTGCCGGGGTCCTGAGCCAGCGGTGACACCGGCACCTGTCGCCATAGCGCGCCGGTGTCATCGCCTGCTCAGGACACCGGCACCTGGCCCCAGCGACGAGAGGTGAGTATGTCATTTTTTTGCAGCAGCGCGGCAGCATAAGGGACGTATACTATGGGGCATAATCTGCGGAGCATATGGGGGCCTAATCTGTGGAACATATGGGGGCCTAATCTGTGGAACATATGGTGGCATAATCTGTGGAACATATGGGGGCCTAATCTGTGGAATATATGGGGGCCTAATCTGTGGAATATATGGGGCATAATCTGAGGAGCATATGGGGGCCTAATCTGTGGAACATATGGGGGCATAATCTGTGGAGCATATGGGGGCATAATCTGTGGAGCATATGGGGGCCTAATCTGTGGAACATATGGGGGCCTAATCTGTGGAACATATGGGGGCATAATCTGTGGAGCATATGGGGGCCTAATCTGTGGAACATAATGGGCATAATCTGTGCAACATATGGGGGCATAATCTGTGGAACATATGGGGGCCTAATCTGTGGAACATATGGGGGCCTAATCTGTGGAACATATGGGGGCATAATCTGTGGAGCATATGGGGGCCTAATCTGTGGAACATATGGGGTCATAATCTGAGGAGCATATGGGGGCCTAATCTGTGGAGCATATTGGGCATAATCTGTGGATCATACCGGGCATAATCTGTGCAGTTTATGGGGGCCTAATCTATGGAGCATATGGGGACATAATCATTTTTCACCCTAGGCTTATACGCGAGTCAATAAGTTTTCCCAGTTTTTTTGTGGCAAAATTAGGGGGGTCGGTTTATACACGGGTCAGCTTATACATGAGTATATACGGTATATATTTACTAGGTGGTGGCCCGATTCTAACGCATCGGGTATTCTAGAATATGTATGTAGTTTTTTTATGCATGGCTCCGCTCCCACCCTCCCATCCTTGTATACATGGCTCCGCTCCCACCCTCCCATCCCTGTATGCATGGCTCCCACCTCCCATCCTTGTATACATGGCTCCCCTGTCCCATCCAGTATACATAGCCCTGCTCCACCCTCCCATCCTTGTATGCATGGCTCCGCTCCGCCCTCCCATCCTGTATATATGGCTCCGCTTCACCCTCCCATCCTGTATACATGGCTCTGCTCCACCGTCCCATCTCTGTCTATGCATTAGCTCCGCTCCCACCCTCCCATCCTGTATACATGGCTCCGCTCCCATTCTCCCATCCTTGTATGCATGGCTCTGCTCCCACCCTCCCATCCTGTATACATAGCTCCGTTCCACCCTCCCATCCTTGTATGCATGGCTCCCCCTCCCATCCTTGTACACATGGCTCCCCCCTCCCATCCTTGTATACAAGGCTCCCCTGTCCCCATCCTTGTATACATGGCTGCGCTCCACACTCCCATCCTGTATACATGGCTCCGCTCCCACCCTCCAATCCTGTATACATGGCTCTGTTCCACCCTCCCATCCTTGTATACATGGCTCCGCTCCAACCTCCAATCCTGTATACATGGCTCTGCTCCACCCTCCCATCCTTGTATAAATTGGCTCCGCTCCACCCTCCCATCCTGTATACATGGCTCCGCTCCCACCCTCCCATCCTTGTAACATGGCTCCGCTCCACCCTCCCATCCTGTATACATGGCTCCGCTCCACCCTCCCATCCTGTATACATGGCTCCAATCCACCCTCCCATCCTGTATACATGGCTCCTCTCCACCCTCCCATCCTGTTATACATGGCTCCGCTCCCACCCTCCCATCCTGTATACATGGCTCCGCTCCCACCCTCTCATCCTTGTATACATGGCTCCCACCCTCCCATCCTGTATGCATGGCTCTGCTCCCACCCTCCCATCCTGTGTACATGGCTCAGCTCCCACCCTCCCATCCTTGTATACATTGCTCCCACCCTCCCATCCTGTATACATGGCTCTGCTCCCACCCTCCCATCCTGTATACATGGCTCCACTCCCACCCTCCCATCCTGTATACATGGCTCCGCTCCCACTCTCCCATCCTGTATACATGGCTCCACTCCCATCCTCCCATCCTTGTATACATTGCTCCCACCCTCCCATCCTGTATACATGGCTCCGCTCTCACCCTCCCATCCTGTATGCATGGCTCCGCTCCCACCCTCCCATCTTGTATATATGGCTCCACTCCCACCCTCCCATCCTGTATACATGGCTCCACTCCCACCCACTCCCATCCTGTATACATGGCTCCACTCCCACCCTCCCATCCTGTATACATGGTCCCATCCTGTATACATGGCTCCACTCTCACCCTCCCATCCTTGTATACATTGCTCCCACCCTCCCATCCTGTTTACATGGCTCCGCTCCCACCCTCCCATCCTGTATACATGGCTCCACTCCCACCCTTCCATCCTGTATACATTGCTTCGCTCCCACCCTCCCATCCTGTATACATGACTCTACTCCCACCCTCCCATCCTTGTATACATGGCTCCCACCCTCCCATCCTGTATAGATGGCTTCGCTGGCCTCCCCCATCATACTCACCCTCACACCGTCACTGCACGTCCCTGCATCTCTATCCCGGCGCGTCAGCTTCTTCCAGTGTGGTGCGGTCATGTGGTACCACTCATTAATATGGACGCCATGCCTATGGGAGTGGAGTCGCGTCCATATTCATGACATTAATGAGCAGTACTACGTGACCGCACCGCACAGGATAGAAGCAGACGCGCCGGGACAGGGATGTAGGGACGAAAGGTGAGTATGTACATGGAGATGACCCACGGCTACCGACGGGAGATCAGTGGCTGGCGCCGCTGATCTCCCGACGAAAGCGGTGGCATGCCTGGTTGAAATCCTGCGCCAATTCGTGGCCGGACTGTGCCTGTCGCTGATTGGTCGCTTCTGGCCGGGCGCGACCAATCAGCGAGCAGGATTTTTGTTACAGACGGAAGTTATAAGTTAGACAATTATATAGTAGATTGATAGAATTTCAAGGGATTGGTCGTAGAAGACACCTGATGCCCTTGCCAGTAGAGGAAACAAGAAGACCAGTGAGGAACGCTGCCAGCAGTACAGAATATGTCGGTCCGGTAGGTGAGCATCAAGTTTGTTATAATTTTACAACTGGGCCAATTAATACAGTTTTTAGACATAATGGACAATCTCGTTAAAGGTTTAATTGAAAAATAACATTCAAAAATAAAGTTTGATAACTTTTTAAAGCATCACACATACCAATATCAAATCAACAAAAGTCCATGCTAAACCGACCAGATTGATAATTATTTCAGAAGCAAAATAAAGCTATTCACAGGGTGCAGGAAGGCATTTTTTTCACAGATATCTAACATGCTGTGATAAACACATATAAAATAATAACCATCAGTACTGGCTATGTGGTGGATGCCGATAACAATATATCATTTCTCAGTGTGACTGCCATTTGTCCCTTTCGGTGTATTGAACTGTGCTCTGCAATTGTGTGCTACAGTCAAGCTTAAGTCATGTCTATCATCTTTTAGAAACTTTCTATGTTACCAAGTCATTGCACCCTACAGGGGGTTGGGATTTCTTCCCACAAAACAACTGTCTTTCATTAGTTTTTAAGAATCAGACTAGTGGGAAACCAATGATGTGTGAGTCAATTAGCTGAAAATAAATAGAAAACATCTGGTGACTTCAGGAAATGACTGTTCATCATTGTGTTCAGGTATTTTTTTTTCTTTAGAAGTAACTTTTATTGATCATCCTTGTAAACAATGAAATGAAATAAGAGCATAATGGTTTGATGTAAGAGTGCACGAGTCCAGAAGCAATACGTAACTGATTAAACAAGCTTATTAATTGATGCAATGACAACTCTTTTCCAGTGTTTAGCAATACTTTCACAAATACTAAAAGATTTTCCCCTGCCAGTCTTAACTTTCGACAGACACTATGAGATACGGAATCCTAAATGTGTATAGCTTGCACACTGTTAGGATTCTGCTCTGCTTGCTGGTTTGAGCATTCAGAATGTGACCAATCATTTGAATACTTGCGGTCATGTACAGAATAACTTCTATTCCATTGACAGAAGCATGAAGAGAAGATTGTCAGCACATGACCACTAGTATGCGAATCACATATACCGTAGGTGGTGTGAGGCAGTGACCGGGATCGTTTACGAGGGACGTTATATTTCCCCAGAATGTGTACAGAGACCTATTAAAGCCATTGGAGTGCATTGCAGTGACACACACAGCTGCGGCTGCAATGCAGGAATGAAGGTGAGCAATGACCTAGTCAGACTACCTGGCTAAGGAAGATTAAGTAAAATCCGGCAGGGCCTTCATTTCTTGGAGGAGGTCACAGGAGGCAGTGGGGCGGCCTCCTCCCTCCAACCCGGGTTTTCCAGTGGCTTTTGCCACATGTCTTTAAACTCCTGCACTAAGGATTAGTGTTGTTCTATGTTGGGACCCTGCGAGGAGCATAGCAGGAAAGCTCCACAGGATTGTGTGTAGCTGAACCCACGCCTGGGACGGCTCTGCACCTGTCAGGCTCTGTTCGGCCCGGCGCGGCCGTTGTTCCCGGCAACCAGTGTTTATGGACTGATGTTACCCCGGCTGCGTACCGGAGGACTTTTCCTGTTTTACCCGTGAGTTGCTGAATAAAAGCTGTTTACTTTGGACTTGCTTGGGTCACTGCCTCAGTTACTGCACGGTGTGAACACCGCCGCCTTACAGTGGTCTTGTGGAATAATAACATTGTATACATTACACACTAATAGGATTCAGTATCTTATAGTGCCTGCCGACATTTAGCCCTGGCCTTGAAAACTCTTTAAGATATGAAATAGCATCATGCTAGTACACTATGTGCAGAATTATTAGACAAGTGAGAATTTTAACTATATCTTAATTTTGTGCAGATTTTCCAACTCCAAGCTGTATAAACTTGAATGTTTATTGGATGACGCATATCAGGTGATGTGCATTTCTGCAATGAGGAAGGGTGTGGCCTAAGGATATCAACCCCCTTTGTAAAGATATGCAGAATTTCCCAAAAAATGTGCCAAAAAAGAGATTTAAAGACTTTCAGAGGAATGTAGCACTCTTGAAATTGACCAGGCCAAGAAATGAATAGCCAATCAGTGGAGTACTTCAATGCATGTGATGGAGCATTGACCTGCATAAAATCATGGTTTTCTTGCAAGATGCAGTCTTTTTCCTCTACCACTGCTAGTGTAAGGTTCAGCTAGGACTGTAGTCGTGGCTGAGAACTCTGGGGCAACGGAGTACTGGCTTCCCCTCACATAGACATGACAGTTTTCTGTCAGCATACCTGTCGCTTTCTCCAGCTCCCCTCAGGGCTTTCTGTTATGCACTGCACATTCTCCTGAGACGATGTGGAACAAACAGAGTCACAGTCCTGTTCAATACTTGAACAATCAACTTTACTGTTTCCTTTACACAGTGCATACATCTTCACTCCAACATCAGCATCATGGTTGGCAATAGACATTTTCTTCTCTGTCCCTGTCTTTCCCTCTCTCCCACTAAGCCCACTTACGGGACAGACCGTGCTCTCCGGTCTTTCATCATCAACTCTGCTCAGTCTTACTCCAGTAGGGGACCATCTTAACCGTTTCGCCCCGGTCTCAAGAATTTACACAGATGAAATAATCCACCACATTCTTAGTGACCTGCCCGTACTGCTTAGTCTGAGACCCACTAATTCTGCACTGTCAGCACTTCTCCTGGTGTTACTCCCCAATGAGAAATTGGCCCAAATTCTGTATGACTGGGCCCTTGACTTTAACATTACAGAGCCAACAGCCCTGTCAGGGCGCACCCGCCCAACTCATTCAAATTCCAGATGCCCCTCCTACTTTAACTATTTACAAGCTGAGCATTTCTAACCCCATATAGTGGGCAAACTAGGGTACTACACTTTCCCTATCTATATAACAGTGTCCAGTGTTAATTACATATAACAGATACAATAAATGGACATTTACATGGCATGTACAAGAAATACGAATAACATTAAAGGGAAAGAGTACATAACATCCGACATTAAATATATATTACACTTTTATCCCTTAAAGTAATACACTGAATAGTGTAGCAGTACCTATGTGACACACCCATAATGGTAATGCACATGAACGTGTAGCAGTACCAGTGAAATACGAAAAAGGGATAAAAGATAGACCAATAGCATTTTCCATTCCCTTACACTTGAATAAAATGTCTTCTAAAAAACTGGCAGTAGCTTTGGGACATGATTGTGAGTTCATCTTCAACACGAAAAGTTCCAGCTAGCTCTTCTTTAATAATATTAGCCCATTAGCCCACAGTAGTACTCCATAGTAGCACCGTCTTGCTGGCGTCTGAGTCAAACTGGAAGTCTGCTCCTGTTACTGATTCAGGCACTGGCCCATTCATCTGGTCCATCAAAAGTCATTTTCACATCATCAGTCCATAAAAACTACGAAATATCTGCTTTCTGATATTTCTTGGCCCAGACTTGACGTTTCGACTCTTGTGTCTTTATCACTGGCGGTCAGGTTTAAGCCTCCCTTACCTTGGCCATGTCTCACTGAATGCCTTGTACTTATGGGCACTCCAGGGAGGTTGCAGTTCTGGAATATGACTGCCCTGGAGGATAATGGGTGCCTGTTCGCTTCACATTTGATTCTTCTCAAATCTTTAGATGTGCGTCTTTTTTCCCAACATGTTTTTTTGTGACCCTGTTGACTATTTGCAACAAAACATTTGATGGTTCTGTGATTATGTCCCAAGATCTTAGCAATTCGAAGAGTGCTGCATCTCTCTGTAAGTCTTTTAATGATATTTGACTTTTCAGAGTCAGTTACATCTCTTTTTGGTCCATAAAATGTGTTTTTATGCTTAGGTCACATCATCCCTTATTACACAAATACACATCACCTGATTTGCTTCATCCAATAATAATTCCAGTTTATGTATCTTGAAGTTGAAACATATGCTTAAAATGGTGATATGGTCAAAATACTCATTTGCCTAATAATTGTACATATGTCCATGTGTATTATGTCATAAATACAAAAACTTTACAAGTTCTAACATTTATTCACTGGGGGACGGTGTGTCATGGCATACATGATTACAGTTCCAACCTTCTTGTGTCATTTAAATTGTTTAAAATAGTTTTATGAATATTTTTTACCCTTGTCCTGTATTTTCTATTTCAGAGACTTTGTCTGCACCTCTCAATAAGCCAGAGTCATCAATCACTTTCTAGTTCTAATTTATTATAAATAACTTATAATTATGCACACAGAAAGTAAAAAGTCTAAATTGAAACATCTCATACCACCAATACTTTATATAGTTTTTAATAAAATATATAAAATGTGAAAATTGAAGTCTGTGTGAAACATTAGTTGAAAATGTTGTGTCTAAAGCTTGAGTCACTCAATAACCTTTCAGTAAGGAAGTACATTTGGCAAGTACAGAGACCATGTCTGAATGCGAGTTTATGTGAAGAGTCATATATAGAGTAGAATGGTTTTCATAGCTGAGACCACTAGTGCATTATTCTCCCTCTTGATAGGCAGTAAGTTATGAGCGACATGCATAGGGAATTGCAGATCACTCCTGGCACTGCTCTTTTTAATTACTTTGGGAAAAGCTAGCCCAGGGGTAGTTTGTAAAGGTGATTAACATATTTATGAATTGAGTTAAATTAAAAGTAAAAGGGAGATGTAAGTGTGGTAAGTGTTCTCACCACGTAAAATCATAGAAATACAATTAGCTCTCTGATCTGTGACTCGAAGACGTGGGCGTTTAATGAGAAGGAAACTGATTTACATTGCGTTACCAGGAAAAAATGCAAATGACCCTTTTATTCCAGATACGTTTCTCAACAAAAGATGTGATAAAAAAAACTGTCTTATGAATACTATGCTGTCAGAAAAACTTAGTGTACAAATAGAAGTGTCACAAATGTATGACTTCAGTACTAAATCTATAATAAGTCCATTTTGTAATGTATGAATACATTCACAATGTCACGTAACGATCATACTTAGCACTGAACATTTAGAATTTCAAGGCAAATTGGTTACATTCAGACCTGTATATCTTAAAAGAACATCTTTATGATTGTCCTCAAGAAAGAACGATCTTATTTAAGCTGCTAAGATTACAAAATAAATTTATTAAATCTGATATTTCATAAGCTATTATTGAATCAAAACACTAAAATGAAAACAAAATGAGAAAATAACCTGCAGTAAGTAATCAAATAAATACTATCAGTACATATAAATGACATATGGTACTTAGTTGAAACTATTTTGATCAAACTAGTGTAAAAGCCATCTTACTGCAACAAGGTGCACCCAATCAGGATAGACCCTATCTCTTGTAGTTCACCTCACTATGTATTAACAAACTTCAAAATCGATGCGAAGTAGGGCAGGAGCCAAACCTGACGGCTTTGCACCTGCCCGTGGAAAGTTATAAGATGCACAACCTAAAAAGGGAGGAGCCACACCTTTGTAAGTACAAAGTGCAAAAAACTAAAGGAAAAAAAATATCTGGAACATATGCTGGCATCAGTGCAATGTGAAGGTCCACATTCACACTGTGGCCATTTTACAGGCAAAACCTAGGATAATACCAAAATGAGCAAATACCCTGTAGTAAATAAATGAATAGTAACAGAAATGGAATTATCATAGGGTATTTAGTTGATGCTATTTTGATTAAAAGAGTTTACAAGCCATCCCACAGCAACAAGTTGTACCCAATCAGGATAGAGCTTAACTCTTGTAGTTCACCTCGCTGTGTGCCAGCAGACCTCAAAGTAGATGAGGGCAGAGCAGGAGCCAGATTTCATTGTTTTGCAGTTGCCCATAGAAAGCTATACATAATCTGGAATCAAAACCTGTTAGACTAAGGTGTGCCAAATCTGCTAGTAAACTTGCCCTTAAAGGGAATCTGTCACCCCATTTTTGCCTTATAAGCTGCGGCCACCGCCATCAGGGGCTTATCTACAGCATTCTGGAACGCTGTAGATAAGCCCCCAATGTCACCTGAAAGTGAAGAAAAGCGAGTTATATTATACTCACCCAGGGGCGTTCCGCCATCCGGTCGGGTCCGTAAGGGAGTCGCGGTCCGGTTCGGCGCCTCCCATCTTGTAGCGAAGCCGGCCTCTTCTTTCCGTCCCGTCGCGGCTCCTGCGCATGCGCACTGCTTTGCCCTGGTGAGGGAAGAGCAGAGTACTGTAATTCCCCGCTCTTCTTCTGAACAAAGAAGAACCCAGCCCCTGCGGGTGACACTGTCTTCCTAATAAACCCTCTTGCCAGGTTATCTTTAATATATTAAGACATAGCCTCAGTCTCCGGGAGAGATAAAGGGTAAACACGTCCCCGGGAGGCTCGGCGCCCAGCAAGAGGTCTATAGGATAGTCATACGGCGATGAGATGGAAGGGTCTCCGCTGCTGTCTTGGAGAACACGTCCACATATTGCCAATAATGTTTAGGAAGAGAGGTCAGATCTGCGGTGACCTCAGACGTAGCAACCTGAACCTGAGCCCGCAGACACTTTCCTTCACATGACCCACTCCATCCCACTATGTTCCCCATAGACCAGTTAATATGAGGGGAATGATGACGTAATCAGGGTATCCCTAACAATACCTCGTCAATTCCCTTGGGAATGATCAGCAAGGAAATTATCTCCTGATGTTCTGGAGACATGGAGAGTGAGAGGAATGGTCTGATGTGTGATTTGCGAGGGCAATGTGGACTCATTTACAATCCGGATGGTAACTGGCTTAGCTAGCAACACCAGCAGTATTGTGTGCCATTGTGCAAAGGCAGAAGACATAAAATTGCACTCAGCTCCGGAATCCACACAAACTTCCACAGAATGGGTGGTCGAGCCTTAAGAAAGTGTCACCATAAAGGTCAATTTGGAGGACAACGCCGACGTGTCTAGTGAGCCTCTCCTATGGCCACTAGACGCAGTCATTCCTGCCGCTGGAGACACTTGTTGGTATAATGACCAGGCTGCCTACAAACATCACAGATCGGAGGCACTCAAGCGGGACGAAAATTGGATTCCGCTCGAGAAACCTCCATGGCCTACTGTGGTTCAAAAGCCTGGGCTGGAGATTCCAGAGGGCTAGCAAAATTTTGAACCAGCCGAAACCTCTGCCGACACTGGACTCGCTCCAACATTCACTCAGAATGCCGAAGGTAGATGCAGGTGGAAACAGATATTAGTTCCTCCAGTGTGGCCGGAATCTCCCTAGTGGCCAGGGCATCCTTTTCATGATCAGCCAGTCCCCTCCAGAAGACAGGAATGAGGACTTTATCCGGCCACTCCAACTCTGAGGCTAGAGTCCGGAAACAAAAGGCGAAATGGCTGACCATGGAGGAGCCCTGAGTTAAAGCCAAAAGTTGGAGCTCTGTTGGAGCGCTGTGCTATGGGTGACTCGAGGCCCTAAAAAGACCTGCTTCAGAGCGAGATGCTCTGCACCACCTGATCATTGCACTCCCACAGCTGCATGGCCCACTCCAACACTCTGTCCGTTAACTGTGAGCTCACGAATCCCACTTTAGCCCGTTCAGATGAGAAAAGTGACGCCAGCAGCTCCAAATGTATCGCACACTGGTTCACGAATCCCCTACATGTTTTAATGTCACACGTAAACTTATCGGCAGTGGGTGACGAGAGAGGGAGAGAGGAACGGAACAGAGGTGGCAGCGGACACACGAGATGCAGCTTCAGTGGCTGCATGAGCCGCTACTGCGGTAACATCCACTGCTGAGGTCGTGGGCTCAAGAGCGGACAACTTGCCCTCCAGCTGCTGGATGTACCACTGTAAATGCTGCTCATCTGTGGATCGCATCAAATATAAATTAGAGGAAGGTGCGATCGCGACCAGGAGTCCACCGTGCGGAGATGGAGAAACCGCAGCTAAAGAACAATGGTGGAACGCAGCTGTGAACAACCATAAACACACCGAGTTAAATGTCACTCGGTGTCAACAGAGTGCTAAGTACCTGACTCCGTTACTCCACGGAGCAACACAGACTGAGAGCACTCAAAGCGGTACCCTATTAGGTGTCACAGGGGTACATAGAGTACAGACGCTAGTTGGGGGTCCCTATAACTTAACCCCCCACTGAGCTGGTGGTTGTGCTTGTTCTGAACTCTGTTGTGTTAACCACACACAGAACAGGAACAGTTACCAAGCCAAGCGGGAATACCCACCCTACACTGCCTGGTGAGAAATATGCTTGTAGAGCACATAGCAGCACAAGCGTATCATGTCACAGCAAGTATAAATGATCCTAGCGTGCCGGACGAGCGCCCCAAAGATTCTTTTATAAACTGTGCCTAAGTCCAGTCAGAAAAGACCTTACTCGCAGAGCAATTCGGAGCCGGCGTGGGACCTGAGCAGCTGACACCAGATCACCAATGAGTGGTCGCCACCTCACAAGCATGCCCAGTAGAGCGAATCCTGGACTTAGCCTCAGGAATGACTGCTCGCTAGTGATGAGCAAACGTGCTCGCCACTACTTGTTACTCGCCCGAGTATCAAGGTACTCGGTGTACTCGGCGAGCACCGAGCATTTCCGGAATTACTTGGTGGGAACTTGGGTCTCCACCCAGCATTTTTGGCAGACTTTACAGACCCAATCACAATGCGGGATTGTCTGCCAGGCAATAAAACGCCATAGCCATCTTTCTTGTGGTTGTGCAGTGATTGGCTGACTGCACAGCATCATCTGGGGTATAAGAGACGGGACGCTGCCCTGCTCGGTGCATTCAGCTCCGGATTGAGTGTAGGGAGAGCTGCTGCTGAGATAGGGTCAGATTTGGCGATTTCTTAGTCAGTGTGGGGTCTACCACTGCTCAAATCCAGATAAACCAACAGTCTTTCTAAGGACTACGGTAATTTTGGAGTATATAGGTTCCAGTGTTAGGTAGGCAAGGGAGTGTACTTCGCTCTATACACATCAGTGCAAGGCCTGCAAGCACTGTATGTGTGTATATTGCATACATCAAGAGGGTTCATTCCATTCATTTGTTCTGGTGTTGCTGCTGCTCCCTGTATGATATGTTGGCTGTATATAGCTAGCCCCAGGTGTAATTGGAATATAGGCCACACATTTTACGGTATGGTATCTCCGTGCCAGCTCATATCTGTGCGTGCTCAAAGTTTGGCCAGTGTACGTGAGTTTTATTTTTTGCCCTGGGTGTGACTGTACTTATATACACCAGTATTTAGCCCAAAAAAAAAACAGGGCACACATTTGTCGTAGGGGTATCTCCGTGCCAGCTCATATCTGTGCATGCTCAAAGTTTGGCCAGTGTATTCCAGTTTTTATTTTTTTCGTCCTGGGTGTCACAGCTCTGATATACAGCACTATGTTGCATTATATTAAAAAACAGGCCACATTTTACAGTGGGGTCTATCTGTGACATGCCTCATACATCCGCATGCAAAAAATTGAGGCATTTTAAGCCTAACTTCACTTGTTTGGGCAGTCTGTCACTCTCGTTATATCCAGCAGTCTTTTTTATCCAAAAAATAAAAAAAAATTAATACAGTCTGTTATCTCAGGCTGAGGCCTAGTGTATCTGTGGTGTAAAAATCTTTTCTTCGCAGGCATACCTTGCATAGTTCTGTCTGTTAGCCTTGTTCTAGGCATTTTTTATTGTTTTCAAAAAGTCTCCATGTCTTCCACACCGTCAAGTCTGAGTAGCCATGAGTTTGGACCGGATATTACTCACCCTGATCCTCCTTCCTCCCACCATGCCGAGTGCCCTGAGAAAACTGAACCCACACTTGGACACTCCGAAGAGCTGTTCAGTTTTCCATTTGGAGATTTGTGCCTCTCTTCCACTCTACTTGAAGTGGGGCAAGATGATATTCCATGTAACGATGCACAAATCTTTGAGCAGCCACGGTCACAAGAGGTGGACGATGGTGAGACACAATTGCCGGATAGTCAGAAGGAGGAGCAGGGTGTGGATGTGGAAGACGAGGTGGTGGATGACATAGTGACTGACCAAACCTGGCAGGAGGACAAGCAGAGCGAGGACAGTAGCACACATGGTGAAGGAGGCATATCATCCCAACAGGCAGGAAGAAGCAGTGTGCTGGCAGCAGACAGAAGGCGTGCATCGTTCCACGTAACACCAACAGGACGGAAGTTGCCATTCCAAAAGTTAGATCTTCCCGATCTGGTTATTTTTTTAAAAACTCTGCTGAGAACCCCAAACAGGCCATTTGCAGCACTTGCATCAGCAGGGGAAGCAAAACTACCAGCCTGACCACCACCAGCATGATTAGGCACATGGCAGCAAAGCACCCAACATTGTGGGCTGAACCCCAAGCTCCAGGAACATTTTCTGCAGGTGACAACACTGCTTCTTCCACTGTTTTGCGTACAAGCCAATCCCCAGTTCACCGTGCCTGTGAAGATGCCTCAGGCCTTGCACCTGTTATTGCCCACAGTCAACCAGCACCATCATCAAGCCCGTCCACGTCCTTGTCCCAGCCCAGCCTTCAGTTGTCTATGCCCCAGTCATTGGAACACAAGTGGAAATGCCCAGCCAATGCCCCACAGGCCACAGTACTTAATTTGCACATTTCTCCTCTGCTTGCGCTCGAAATGTTGCCTTTTAGGCTCGTTGAGACAGAAGATTTCTGCAACCTGATGTCGGCGGCCGTCCCAAGGTACTCGGTCCCAAGTCGCCACTATTTCTCCCATTGTGCCATATCGGCATTACACCAGCATGTGTCCCACAGCATTACCCGTGCCCTCAACAATGCTGTTACTGGGAAAGTCCACTTAACCACAGACACGTGGACAAGTGCCTGTGGGCAGGGATGGTACATCTCACTGATGGCACACTGGGTTAATATAGTGGAAGCCGGGACCAGTTAGATCTTGGGATGGACCACATCCTCCCCAAGCCGAGGATTGCGGGTCCTACGTCAATCAGGGTTGCCCCCATAGTCTACAGCTCCTGCATCTCCTCCTCCTCCTCTTCTTCAGCCTCCATCTCTGAAATGAACACATCAGTCAGAAGCTGGAAGCACTGCAGCACTGCCTCAGTGGCAACATGCTGTGCTGAATCTAATCTGCATAGGTGACAAACCGCACAATGCAGAAGAGTTGTGGACAGCGCTGAAAGAGCAGTCAGATATTTGGATGACACAGCTGAACCTACAGCCAGGCATGGTCGTGTGTGACAATGACCGGAACCTGGTGGCAGCTCTGAGGCAAGGTGAGCTCACACACGTACCTTGCCTGGCCCATGTGCTTAACCTCGTGGTTCAATGTTTTCTCAAAAGCTACTCGGAGCTGCTGGATCTGCTAGTGAAAGTACGCCGTCTGTCTGCCCATTTTAGAAAGTCAGTTACAGCTTAAGCCGCCCTTGCCGTGCTTCAGCAGCGTTTGCAGCTTACGGCTCACCGACTTGTGTGTGATGTTCCCATCCCCACACGTTGGAACTTTACACTGCATATTTTGGAAAGGATTTGTGAGCAGAAGAGGGCAGTTGTTGACTACAAGCATCAACAAGGCTGTCCATATTCAGTTCAGACTCCACACATAAGACCTCAGTATTGGACATGGATGTCAGACATATGAACCATCCTCCAGAACTTTGAGGACTGCACAAAGATGGTGAGCGGCGATGACGCCATAATTAGCATCACCATCCCGCTTCTCAGCATTCTGGAAATCTCTCTGCTCACAATTAAAGATGATGCATTGCAGGCAGAGCACGAGGACATGAAGCAAGGAACCATACAGGGTGATTACATTCAGCCCAACCTCATGTCGTTGCAACGTGGATTGGTAGACAATGAGGAGGAGGAGGAGGAGAAAGAACAGGAGCTACTTTCATGCGCTATAGACAGTACTTCAAGCATAGATGTCATACCATCTGTTCAGCGGGGATGGCCTGAGGACAGGGAGGAGGAGGATGATTATGAGGAGGAGGAGGACAGCATGGTCAGTTGTCCTGTTGTTGAGGACACAGAAGTCTTGCCTGTTAGTAGTCTGGCACGCATGGCTGACTTTATGCTGCACTGCGTTACCTGTGACCCTCGCATTATAAAAAATTTCCTTGACACTCATTACTGGTTGGTGAAACTTCTAGACCCACACTACCAGGAAAACTTTCAATCTCTTCTTCCAGAGGCAAACAGGTGAACAAAAATGTTGCTGTACCAGAGGGCCCTTGTACTGGAATTACTGAAAAAATTCACATGTGAGAACGCTGGCAGCAGACATCACAGTTTGTTGTACAGCCTAGGAGTCCAAGCGAGAGAGACAGAAGTACAATCCAGCTCAGGCAGGGGAACAATGGCAAAGTTCTGGGACAGTTTTCTCAGACCCTCAGAGGCAAGGGGTGCTGGCACAAGAAGTGCAATGTTTGGAAAGATGGTGAGGGAGTACCTTGCAGATTGTACAAACATCCTACGGGATTCCTCTGTGCCTTTTAATTATTGGGTATCCAAGCTGGACACATGGCATGAACTGGTTCTCTATGCGTTGGAGGTCCTGGCTTGCCCTGCTGCTAGCGTTCCGTCAGAACGGGTTTTTAGTGCCGCTGGTGGAATTATAACAGCGCATCCGCCTGTCAACTGATGCAGACAGGCTGACTTAAAAAAATGAACAAGGGCTGGATTGGGCAAGACTTATGTATACCACCGAATAAAAACAGAGAAACATAACCTCAAATACACTGTCTTATTTGTGGAGGTGTATTCTCATGCACCTCTTCAGAAGCATACATGGGTATCTGCTTCTTGATTTGGTCTGTTTGGTGTTATCCTCCTCCTTATCCTCATCCTCATCATCCACAACCAGTAGAACACCAGGGTGAACGTATTCTGTGATGCAAAAGTCAATCAATTTTTGGCAAGGGTGTTTTTATGAGGCCCGTTACTATTTTGAAACCAAAACAAATGTTACTCCCCCAGGGGAAAATCTCATAAAAATGAGATGTACGTATATTCTTCCCATTTATTCTTATATTTTCCATTCAAAGGTTTATTGGGATGCATATGACTTGGTAGCAGGGCAGGCCTTGCAGTCAACGCATAAGAAAAGGGAATGGGAGTGCAAAATGAATAATGTGAAGTGGATTTTCCTGTGCCCATTCAGTATGTGGGTCCAAAGGCTTATTGGGGTGCATATAACTTGGTAGCAGGGCAGGCCTTGCATTCAATGCATAAGAAAACAGAATGGGAGTACAAAATGAATAATGTGAACTGGATTTTCCTTGGCCTATCCAGTACCTGGGTTCAAAGGCTTATTGGGGTGCATATGACTTGGTAGCAGGGCAGGCCTTGCATTCAATGCAACATTTTTTTTATGGAAGCCCTCCTGGACATCTCGTGAAAGGGGTATTGAGGTGCATCGTAATTCTTGGCAGCCCATCCACTCACAGCATAGGCTAGAAATGTTTAGGAGACCCACTGTTTAATAATGGCTCTTGAAGCAGATTAATGCTGCCTGATGCCCCTGTAAAAATAGGCTCTGTGACTTTAAGAGTCCCTCCTTCATAAATGAAACAATATGTGTCTGTTTTTGTGTCATACACCGCATAGCCAGCTAAGATTGGTAAATGTTACAATGACATTTCCAGTGAATGCATTTGTTTTGGTTGAAATCAATATTAAAGTTGAAAAACTTCAAAACACTGCATCTGAACATAGCCCAAGTGGTGGAGGAATATTTTGGTCTGGGGTTAATTATTTTGCCTTATATACAAGTCATTAACCTGGAAAGGATGTACCTTAACAGATTTCCCAGCAAAATCCGTTTTGGTTTTGTTTTGGTATGTTTTTTGGTGTACCGGTTAACCCTGCGTCAGGGGCAACTGATCTGACAGGCGCAGCTCACTTAGTTTCATTTCTCTATTTTCAGTGGTTTGTCTGGGAAACACCCTCCTCCCAGTACCTTCCTAACTTTAACCCCTCTCTGACATTAGACGTACTATCCCGTCCATGAAACCCGTGCCAATCTGACTGTAACGAATGGAAGCGGAGGCAGAGGTGGTGAAGTTCACATTTGTTTTTATTTTTAAATGTGGAACCTCTAGACCACGGTCCGGGGGGCTCCGAAGGGGGCGTAACTAGTGAGCCCCGGGTACCCGTAGTAAGGCCCCTCGAACAGGACCAGAATGGAATACCCGGAGGACACAGGTGCTACCTCCAGTTAGACCCCAGACACGTGGCAGCTGTCCCAGAGGGACCAAAAGGTTAACAGGTGTTTACAGAGTCCGTGGAGGGTTCTCGACAGAGAAGGGTAAGGTCCTGGCCAGAATAGATGGTATCAGGCTGGCTTCAGTGACCTTGTCACGGTCCACGGGTACGGATGGCTGATGGCGGAACGGGATGACTCTTGCGCCAGTAATAGCTGAGATTGTCCGGGTTAGCCAGATACGGGTTAGCAAAGATCTGAGGAGACAAACAGTATCAGCGAAGCACAGAGACTGCAAACGCAGCGCAGACAGATCAGGAACAGAACCGGATGTAGCAATGATAGAACACGTTGCTCCGGCACTCCCCTAATGGTGGAGTGACCAGATATAGTACTGAGTGTGCAGCCATTGGTTAATTAGCTATTTCAAAAAATGCACGCTGCCCCTTTGAGAGGCGGTGGGCGCGGCCTCGCGTCCTAAGCCGTCTATCAGGAGGCCTGTCAGCAGCGTGCCAGGAAGTGGAGGAGGACACAGGACGCCGTGGAGCAGATGGGACATGAGACCCCAGCCCACGCACAGACTGCTGCAGAGGAACAGGTGAGTGAGCCGAACAGAGTGCAGAGCCAGCGCTGGGTGACCCCTCTTTACTCCCCCTCTTTTTCAAGCCTGCGTGAAATCTTTTAAGAAGAAGAGGAGCCTGGATGTTCTCCTCAAGCTCCCAAGACCTCTCCTCAGGACCAAAACCCCTCCAGTCCACCAGGTAATAGATCCTACCTCTTACTCTCTTAGAGGCCAAGATATGTTTTACCTCAAAAACATCATTCTCAGAGACCGGATCGGGAGTGGTACCCGGGTCCTTAAAGAAGGAACTCAACACTACTGGTTTGAGGAGAGAAACATGAAAGGAGTTAGGTACACGTAGAGAATTAGGCAATTTCAGCTTGTAAGAGACCGGGTTGATTTGTCTCAAGACTTCAAAGGGACCAATGAAACGAGGACCCAATTTGTACGATGGTAACTTCAGACGATGTACTTGAGGAACCTACTGCTTGACGAAAGTGAGAGCCAATCTTTTGTCGCAGTCTTCATACGTGAAGCTTCTCAAGCACTGGTCTCCCAATTCCAGAATTTAGACAGATGACTGCCGAACTCAGTCATCGAACAGGAAGGATCAGTTGCAGTCAACACAATCTAAAAGAGACTGCAGAAGTTCCTTCTGTGTTGTAGGAGATCCGCCAGGCGATTCTACAGTCATATGATGACGTTGACGAAGTGGCAGTATCCCAGGATTTGATTGATCCTCTCCACTTGCCCATTAGACTGGGGATGATATGCAGAAGAAAAGTCTAGTTCAATTTTTACCATTTTACAGAGTCCTCTCCAGAACTTAGAAGTGAACTGGACGCCCCTGTCGGACACGATGTGGAGAGGAAATCCATGTAGACGGAAGATGTGCTGAATGAAGTGAGCGGCCAGTTCTGGAGCAGACGGGAGACCAGATAGCGGAACGAAGTGAGCCATTTTAGAGAAGCGGTCCACAACAACCCATACCACTGAGCAGCCAGAAGAAATGGGAAGATCCGTGATGAAATCCATCGCAATGTGCTGCCAGGGAGCGGACGGAATCGGAAGAGGTAGAAGTCTGCCAGCTGGTAGATGTTTAAAAGTTTTGTTACGGGCACATGAAGGACAGGCTGAAACGAACTCCTGGATATCCTTGCCCATGGTAGGCCACCAGTAATAACGGGAGATGAGTTGCTGCGTCTTTTTCTGACCAGCATGGCCAGCCAACTTAGAGGAATGACCCCAGCGCAGAACACGGGTACGATCAGAAGCAGACACAAAAGTCTTCCCAGGAGGAAGCCGGGCCAGATCAGTGGAGGCAACAGAGACTAACTTAGAAGGTTCAATAATGTGCTGAGGTTCTTCCTCCAGTTCAGGGGGCAAGAAGGCTCTAGAGAGTGCGTCTGCCTTGATGTTTTTGTCAGCTGGACGAAAATGAAGTACAAAATTGAAACGGGCAAAAAATAATGCCCAACGGGCCTGACGGGGATTCAGTCTTAAAGCAGTTTAGAGATAGGCAAAGTTTTTATGGTCGGTGAATATGATTACCTGGTGATGAGCTCCTTCAAGAAGATGTCTCCATTCTTGCAGAGCCAATTTGATGGCCAACAGTTCGCGATCACCGACAGAGTAGTTCCTCTCTGCAGGAGAAAAAACCTTGGAGAAAAAACCACACGAGACCATCCGCCCGGTAGACGACTTCTGGGTCAGAACTGCACCTGCACCTATGGAAGAAGCGTCAACCTCAAGACAAAATTGCTCACTTGAATTAGGACGATGGAGAACGGGTGCGGAAGCAAAAGCTTTTTTTAGAGAAACGAAGGCCTCTTCTGCCTCGGAGGACCATTCCTTAGAGTTTACGCCTTTCCGGGTTAAGGCTGTGATTGGAGCCACTCGGGTGGAAAAGTGTGGAATAAATTGCCGGTAGTAATTGGCGAACCCTAGGAACCTTTGTATGGCTTTTAGCCCAGACGGACGAGGCCAGTTGAGAACTGCAGACAACTTCTCCGGATCCATCTTTAATCCTGTGGAAGATACAATGTACCCAAGGAAAGGCAAAGAAGACTGCTCAAAGAGGCATTTCTCGTATTTGGCATATAGCCTGTTCTCTCTGAGTCTTTGTAAGACCAGGCGTACTTGCCTCCGGTGTGACGTTAAATCAGCAGAAAAAATCAAAATATCGTCCAGGTAAACCACGACACATGTATAGAGCAAGTCCCTGAAAATGTCATTCACAAATTCCTGAAAAACCGCAGGAGCATTGCTTAGGCCGAATGGCATAACCAGGTATTCATAGTGGCCGTCACGGGTGTTGAAGGCTGTTTTCCATTCGTCCCCCTCTCTAATTCGGATCAGATTGTAGGCCCCTCTGAGGTCCAATTTGGTGAAGATCTTGGCCCCTCGGAGACGATCAAACAACTCTGAAATAAGAGGTAATGGATACCTGTTTTTTACCGTGACCTGATTCAGACCCCGATAGTCAATGCAGGGCCGCAAGGATCCATCCTTCTTCTTCACAAAGAAGAATCCAGCTCCTGCCGGTGACGATGAATTTTGGATAAATCCTCTATCCAGATTCTCTTGGATGTAGTCCGACATGGCCTGAGTCTCTGCCTGTGAAAGAGGATACACTCTCCCGCGGGGAAGAGATGCTCCAGGAAGAAGCTCTATCTGACAGTCATACGACCTGTGTGGAGGTAGTCTTTCAGCCTCCTTTTTCCCAAAGACGTCAGAGAAGGACCAATAGGCGGAAGGCAACCCTGGCAGGGTATCAGGCTGGACAGGAGGCGAAGCAGGTTGAATCCGGGTTAAGCAACGATTCATGCAGGTATCTCCCCAACGCAGAACTTCTCCAGTTTTCCAATTCAGGACTGGTTCATGCATCTGGAACCAAGGTAAACCTAAGAGCATGGGATGGGATAAACCGGGATATACATAAAAACGCATTAGTTCAGTATGCATTAGACCTACCCAGAGTTCCACCAACTCGGTTTGAAACTGGACAGGCTCGGTCAGGGTTTGCCATCCACAGCGGACACCTGTAACGGATCAGGAAGACGCTGGACAGGTAAGCGGTAATGATCCACAACCGCCTGCTGGATGAAGTTCCCTGCAGCTCCAGAATCCAGTAGACAATGTTCGGAAAATGTTATTGCCCCATAGGACACGGAGACTGAGATGTGTAAAGAGGGAGAGGACTGTTCTCTACCTAGGTTGGCCCCTCCTACCGGACCTAGGCACTGGAGTTTCCCGACTTTTTAGGACAGAGATGGATCAAATGTTCAGAACTACCGCAGTAGTAACAACTTCCCTCCTTGCGACGTGACTCCCGACGGCGGGTGGCCAAACTTACATGGTCCACCTCCATGGCCTCGGAGGAGGAAAGCGAGGTACCTGTTTTATACAAACTAGAGTCCAGGTGATAGGACCTTTTGTCCCGCTTGATCTCCATAGAACGCTCCTGAAAACGCAGGTCAATTCGGGTTGCCAAAGATATCAACTCCTCCAAGAGGGTAGGTCTGTCCCGTCCCGCCAGCTCATCCTTGATTCTTCCGGATAAGCCCTCCCAGAAGTTTGCAACCAGGGCCTCATTGTTCCACAATAATTCAGACGAGAGGGTGCGGAATTTAACAGCATACTGAGCTACCGTGAGAGTACCTTGGCGCAGGCGGAGCAGAGCTGAGGCAGTTGAAGTGGTGCGACCAGGTTCATCGAAAGTCCTGCGAAAAGCCTCTAGGAAAGATTGAAGATCGTTAACCAGCGGATCCCCTCTCTCCCATAGCGGGTTTAGCCAGGCGAGGGCCTCTCCTCCCAGGTGTGACATGATGAAGCCCACCTTGGCTCGGTCAGAAGCAAACATATGCCCCAAGATTTCGAAGTGTAGAGTGCACTGATTGAGAAAACCCCGACACAGAGTAGGATCACCCTGGAAACGGGTAGGAGCCGCCAGACGGGGACCTTGACTTGTCATGGGAACTGGTACCTGAGTATTGATAGGAGAGTCAGGTGCAGACGAGGAACCCAAGGAATCCATGCGGGAAGACAAGCTGCGTAGATAAGTGGTGATCTTGTCCTGTTGAACTCCCAAACGGGTCACCTCCTGGTACAAGTCCGTGGTCGGAGATTTCTGGGATCCAGCGGTTCCATGGCCGGAGCAATCTGTAACGAATGGAAGCGGAGGCAGAGGTGGTGAAGTTCACATTCGTTTTTATTTTTAAATGTGGAACCTCTAGACCACGGTCCGGGGGGCTCCGAAGGGGCGTAACTAGTGAGCCCCGGGTACCCGTAGTAAGGCCCCTCGAACAGGACCAGAATGGAATACCCGGAGGACACAGGTGCTACCTCCAGTTAGACCCCAGACACGTGGCAGCTGTCCCAGAGGGACCAAAAGGTTAACAGGTGTTTACAGAGTCCGTGGAGGGTTCTCGACAGAGAAGGGTAAGGTCCTGGTCCAGAATAGATGGTATCAGGCTGGCTTCAGTGACCTTGTCACGGTCCATGGGTACGGATGGCTGATGGCGGAACGGGATGACTCTTGCGCCAGTAATAGCTGAGATTGTCCGGGTTAGCCAGATACGGGTTAGCAAAGATCTGAGGAGACAAACAGTATCAGCGAAGCACAGAGACTGCAAACGCAGCGCAGACAGATCAGGAACAGAACCGGATGTAGCAATGATAGAACACGTTGCTCCGGCACTCCCCTAATGGTGGAGTGACCAGATATAGTACTGAGTGTGCAGCCATTGGTTAATTAGCTATTTCAAAAAATGCACTCTGCCCCTTTAAGAGAGGCGGTGGGCGCGGCCTCGCGTCCTAAGCCGTCTATCAGGAGGCCTGCCAGCAGCGTGCCAGGAAGTGGAGGAGGACACAGGACGCCGTGGAGCAGATGCGGACATGAGACCCCAGCCCACGCACAGACTGCTGCAGAGGAACAGGTGAGTGAGCCGAACAGAGTGCAGAGCCAGCGCTGGGACCGGGTGTAACACTGACCATGGACGGGATAGTACGCCATAGGCGATCAGCTGCGCTCCTGAGGGAGCGCAGCTAATCGCCGCCGGGTGTCAGCTGATTATCACAGCTGACACCCGTGACTGTGTGTCAGGAGCGGTCACGGACCGCTCCCAGCACATTAACCCCTGGCACACTGCGATCAAACATGATCGCGGTGTACTGGGGGCACAGGGAAGCATCGCGCAGGGAGGGGGCTCCCTGCGCACCCCCCTGAGACCCTCAGACCAGCGCGATGTGATCGCGCTGTTCTGAGGGCTTCCTCCCTCCCAGGACCGGATCCAAGATGGCGCCGGGGTCCTGGAGGGAGGCGGCTTCCTCAGTGCCTGCTGAGAGCAGGCACTAAGAAGCCTGCATCTATGCCTGTGCGATCGCTGGTGTGACAGAGTGCTGTGCAAATAAAAATAAACATGTTTTAAAAAAAAATCCAAAATAAATAAAAAAAAAAAATTCCCAATAAATTCATTTCTTCCTGTAAATAAAAATAACAAAACAATAAAAGTACACATATTTGGTATCGCCGCGTCCGTAACGACCCCCCCTATAAAACTGTCCCACTAGTTAACCCCTTTATTGAACCCCTTAAAAAAAAACAAAAAAAAACAAAGCAAAAAATCAATGCTTTATCATCATACTGCCGAACAAAAAGTGGAATAACACGCGATCAAAAAGACGATATAAATAAACATGGTACCGCTGAAAACGTCATCTTGTCCCGCAAAAAACGAGCTGCCATATAGCATTATCAGCAAAAAAATAAAAAAGTTATAGCTCGCAGAATAAAGCGATGCAAAATAATTATTTTTCATATAAAATTGTTTTTATTCTATAAAAGCGCCAAAACATAAAAAAATGATATAAATGAGGTATCGCCATAATCGTACTGACCCGAAGAATAAAACTGCTTTATCAATTTTACCACATGCGGAACGATAAAAACGCCTCCCCCAAAAGAAATTCATGAATTGCTGATTTTTGTTCATTCTAACCTCCCAAAAATCAAAATAAAAAGCGATCAAAAAATGTCACGTGCTCAGAAATGTTTCCAATAAAAACGTCAACTCGTACTGCAAAAAATAAGACCTCACATGACTCTGTGGGCCAAAATATGCAAAAATTATAGCTCTCAAAATGTGGCGATGAAAAAAACTATTTTTTGAAATAAAAAGCGTCTTTTAGCGTGACAGCTGCCAATCATAAAAACTCGCTATAAATGGTAAATCAAACCCTTCTTTATCACCCCCTTAGTTAGGGAAAAATAATAAAATAAAAAAAATGTATTTATTTCCATTTTCCCATTAGGGTTAGGGTTAGGGTTGCGGCTAAAGTTAGGGTTAGGGTTGGCGCTAAAGTTAGGATTAGGGTTAGGGTTGGGATTAGGGGTGTGTTAGGGTTAGGTTTGTGGTTAGGGTTGGGACTAGGGTTAGGGGTATGTTGGGGTTAGGGTTGGAGTTAGAATTGGGGGGTTTCCAAATGTGACATGGCGTCTGATCTCAATTCCAGCCAATTCTGCGTTGAAAAAGTCAAACGGTGCTCCTTCACTTCTGAGCTCTGCCATGCATCCAAACAGTAGTTTATTCCCACATATGGGGTATCTGCATACTCTGGACCCCAAGCGTTATTGTGCAATTTGTCCTATTTCTTCTGTTACCCTTGGGAAAATAAAAAACTGGGGGCGAAAATATCATTTTTGTAAAAAAAAAAAATGATTTTTTTGTTTTTACGGCTGTACATTATAAACTTCTGTGAAGCACTTGGGGCTTCATAGCGCTCACCACACATCTAGATAAGTTCATTGTGGGGTCTATTTTCCAAAATAGGGTCACTTGTTGGGGATTTCCACTGTTTAGACGCATCAGGGGATCTCCAAATGCGACATGACGCCCCCAGACCATTCCATCAAAGTCTGCAACCAAAACGTCACTACTTCCCTTCCGAGCCCTGACGTGCGCCCATACAGTAGTTTTCTCCCACATATTGGGTATCAGCGTACTCAGGACAAATTGGACAACAACTTTTGGGTTCCAATTTCTTCTGTTACCCTTGTGAAAATAAAATATTGGGGGCGAAAAAAATCATTTTTGCAAAAAAAAAAAAGATTTTTTATTTTACGGCTGTACGTTATAAACTTTAGTGAAACACCTGGGGGTTCAAAGTTCTCACCACACATCTAGATAAGTTCCTTGAGGGGTCTAGTTTTCAAAATGGTGTCATTTATGGGGGTTTCCACTGTTTAGGCAGATCAGCAGCTCTCCAAACACGACATGGCGTCCAGCCAATTCTGCGTTGAAAAAGTCAGACGGCGCTCCTTCCCTTCCAAACTCTGCCATGCACCCAAACAGTGGTTTACTCCCACATATAGGGTATCAGCGCACTCAGGACAAATTGCACAATAACTTTTGGAGTCTTGTTACCTTGGAAAAATAAAAATTGGGGTGAAAAGATCATTTTTGTGGAAAAAATATGATTTTTAAATTTTACGGCTCTACGTTATAAACTTGTGTGAAGCACTTGGGGGTTCAAATTGCTCACCAAAGATCTAGATAAGTTCCTTAGGGGCTCTAGTTTCCCAAATAGGGTCATTTGTGGGGGGTTTCCACTGTTTAGGCACATCAGGGGCTCTCCAAATGCAACATGGCATCCAATCTCAATTCCAGCCAATTTTGGTTGGAAAAAGTCAAATGGTGCTCCTTCCCTTCCGAGCTCTGCCGTGCGCCCAAACAGTGGTTCCCCCACATATGGGGTATCAGCGTACTCAGGACAAATTGGACAACAACTTATGTGGTCCAATTTCTCCTGTTACCCTTGGGAAAATAAAAAATTAGTGACTAAAAGATAATTTTTGTGGGAAAAAAAATAGGATTTTTTATTTTCATGCCCGGGCATTATAAACTTGTGTGAAGCACTTTGGGGTTCAAAGTGCTCACCAAAGATCTAGATAAGTTCCTTAGGGGGTCTAGCTTCCAAAATGGGGTCACTTATGGGGGGTTTCCACTGTTTAGGCTCATCTGGGGCACTGCAAACGGAACATGACCCCCATCAACGTCTGCATTCCAAAATGTTACTACTTCCTTTCCAAGCCCTGCCGTGCGCCCAAACAGTTCCCCCTCCCACATATGGGGTATCAGCGTACTCAGGACAAATTGGACAACAACTTTTGGGGTCCAATTTCCTTGGGAAAATTCAAAAATTTGGGACTAAAAAATCATTTTTGTGGAAAATTGTTTTTTTTTTTTCACACCCAGGCATTATAAACTTTTGTGAAACACTTGGGGGTTCAAAGTGCTCACAACAGATCTAGATAAGTACCTTAGGGGGTCTAGTTTCCAAAATGGTGTTACTTGTGGGGGTTTCCACTGTTTAGGTGCATCAGAGGATCTCCAAACGCGACATGGCGTCCAATCTCAATTCCAGCCAATTTTAGTTTGAAAAAGTTAAACGGCGCTCCTTCCCTTACGAGCTCTGCCGTGTGCCCAAACAGTGGTTTTCCGCCACATATGGGCTATTGGCGTACTCAGGAGAAATTGCAAAACAACTTTATCTGTCCATTTTCTCCTTTTACCCTTGTGAAAATAAAAAAAAAGTTTTTAAAAGATCATTTTTGTGGCTAAAAAGTTAAATATTCATTTTTTCCTTCCACGTTGCTTCAGCTCCTGTGAAGCACCTGAAGGGTTAATAAACTTCTTGAATGTGGTTTTGAGTACCTTGAGGGGTGCAGTTTTTAGAATGGTGTCACTTTTGGGTATTTTCTGCCATATAGACCCCTCTAAGTGACTTCAAATGTGAGGTGGTCCCTAAAAAACATGGCTTTGTAAATTTTGTTGTAAAAATGAGAAATCGCTGGTCAACTTTCAACCCTTATAACTTCCTAACAAAAAAGAATTTTGGTTCCAAAATTGTGCTGATGTAAAGTAGACATGTGGAAAATGTTATTTCTTAACTATTTTGTGTGATATATTTCTCTGTTTTAAGGGAATAAAAATTCAAAGTTTGAAAATTGCAAAATTTTAAAAATTTTCGCCATATTTGCGTTTTTTTCAAAAATAAACGCAAGTTATATCGAAGAAATTTTACTTCTAACGTGAAGTACAATATGTCACTGAGAAAACAATCTCAGAATCGCGAATATCCGTTGAAGCGTTTCAGAGTTATAACCTCATAAAGAGACAGTGGTCAGAATTGTAAAAATTGGCCCGGTCATTAACGTGCAAACCACCCTTGGGGGTGAAGGGGTTAAAGGCTGTGTGAAACCTGAGAAGCCTCTTGTGCTGCAGAGCTTCAGGAGATCAGATATCAGTGTTTTAGCTTCTCAGGCTCATTGCCCCTGAATTCGTCACACCTTTGACGGTTAGTATTTGCTGTTTTTATTCATCCCAATTGTCTTTTTAGCTTGTTTTATGAATAGCTAGTGCTAAATTTGTGGATTTGTCATAGAATGTTTTGCTAGAAATAAAGGCACTATCACACTTAGCGATCGCACAAGCGATCACAGCAACGACACGACCTGGTGAGATCGATAGTGAGATCGCTAGTGTGATCGCTAGTTAGATTCCAAACATATCTCATCAACGTTCTGTAAAACGACCTCTGCGGTCGGGAAAACCTAGTCCAACCTGCGACGCTGGTGTGTCGTCGCTGTTATCTTGTTAACCCTTTCCTCCTCGGAATGTGGTACCAGAGAGAATAAGACACAGACCAAAGTGTGCGTCAATAGACTCTACTCTTTATTGCTAACGAAGGGGCTTATATACACCCCTGAAGCAGGAAGCGGAATTACCATATATGGCAGTTAATACAACTTATTACTAAATAGATAGAATACTAGTTTTACCTTGAAAACGTCATCCTTCCCTTAGCTCCCAGCACAGAGTGTCTTTTAATAACTGGGGGGGGGAGGTTGTGTATTGTACAAAAAAGGAACATTTTATCTCAACTTCTAGTATGCATCAGCCTTTCTGACAAACCAAGGTCTTCTGAAGAAATGCTGATTTAGCTCTGACATTCCCTCCTTTTGTTCCTTCATTTGATCAATACACATCTTCATACCTCCTCTGTGTCCTAGTACATCGTTTAATAAACATCAAACAGATTTTAAAAACTAAATAGATAGCAAGACATATTAATAAAACCTGTAGGCCAGCTTGTATTATCCCAGTCAGTCATCCCCCTATACCTTTGAACCAATTTGCGGGGTTAAGAAAGGAGAAAGTATTTGCCCACCATGAATCTTGATTCTTCAGATTTGCCTCATCATATAGTTTCCTTAACTTTATGACATCCTCTAGCTTATGTTTAAGGGTTAAAACACTAGAATTATCAATATAATGACAACATGCAGGTCCAATAATCTGGCACATCCCTCCTTGAGCTGCAGTCAAGTAATCTAACACGAGGGTATGTTGGTTAGTAACAATAATTAGCTGGTTCTGTACTGCAAGGGACCCATTGAGGATATCTAAAATATCCCATATTTGATCATCTAGGTAGTCTGTGGATTCTACCAACTTATCCCACGTCTGAGTTATCATAGGGTAGATGAATAATGCACTGAAAAATTTATTTGCTATCCCCATCTCCACTATGTGTGGTCTCCCATTTGGGCGAGGTCTATTGTCTGCAGATCGTTTATGTAATGTGTATTTTGGAATAGACAATGGATTTAATCTATCTGGAGTGATGAGATAGGTGGCTGGTGTCAATCTAGCTAGGGTGCATTTCCCGGTGACTCCTACTGGAAGCCACTTAAATGCCTTGTCCCCACATACCCAATACATTGATGGTGGAAGGTTCCATATAGCTGAATGCTGTAATACTAATCGGTGTGCCAAATCTATAAACTTTGAAATATTACTCATCATGCACCATCCGGGCTTTTGTCCTAGTGGGGAGCAGTATCCTGTGGTAGGTTCTCCGCAGGTGGGAGTGTTCTTCTGATACCCTTCATCTTTATTACACCTCAGGTTACCTGGTTTGTTAGCACAAGTTTCATCATTTCCATTCTCAAAGAAAACATTATTTTTCCATCTATCAGTGTGTAGATATCGTTCTAATAGGGAGGGTTTGAAAGCATCTAAGCTTCCTGTAGTGACCCCAAAACTTATCTTTAACCCCTGTGTCGGTATTTCTCCCAAAGAGGTTATGCTAGTTCTATTTCTGGGTACCCATGCCCCACCTTTAAAAGATAGATACCGTCTTGGAATTATCTGCCCTGTTAGATTTCCCTGCCACCATGGAAAATCAGTCCAACCCACTACCGGTATTCCTACCGTAGTGTTCCAAAGTTTTTGAGTGGCATTGCTGCTTAATGTGTCTGCACAGTATCCCCAAGAGTTAATTTCTTCCCACGAGACTGGGACTGCAAGAAATGGTAGACTGGTGGATGTCACCGGCGCGTGTGTACAAATCCAACAGTTTGCAATATTTTGGTTTTGTTCTTTCAGTCCATCCACTAAAGCTAAGTGGTGTCTAATGAACCTGTTATCATCACCATCTACACGGCTAAGTCTGTTCCAAGCATCCGTTACTGCAAGGATGCAAGCAAATGTCATTAGTAGCATCATTCCTCTTCTGGAGGCTCTCCAAGGATCTTCTTACAATGCGATGCGTGAATCCAAGTTTCCTTGCCTTGTAGCTTGACTGCAGTACTTGTCGTCAGTAGAACTTGAAAAGGTCCATCAAATCTCTGATCCAGACTCTTTCTCACGTGTCTTTTAATGACTACCCAGTCTCCAGGCTGCAGGCTGTGACTCCCAGGATCCTGGTTCGGATCTGGAAGAGAACTGAAGACATTATCATGTACTTTCTTAAGTCTTTTATGCAAATCCCTTACATATGAGCTTAATACATGGTTACTCATTTCCAGTGCTTGGGGAAAGAAACATCCTAAGCTAGGCACTTTGCCAAATAGTACTTCATACGGAGAAAGTCCAGTTTTTCTATTTGGAGTGTACCTTACTGAGTATAGGGCTAATGGTAAACTTCAGGCCAAGATTTCCCTGTTTCAGCCATGGCCTTTTGGATTTTTAACTTCAATGTCCCATTTAGTCTTTCTACTTTTCCACTGCTTTGTGGATGATATGGGGTATGAAAAGCTTGTTGAATTCCCAGAGCTGTCAAGACTTCATTCATTATTTCACCTGTGAAATGTGTACCTCTGTCACTTTCGATCACCTCTGGTACTCCATACCTGCACACCACCTCCGCAAGCAGCTTCTTTGCGGTTGCCGCAGCCGTAGCCTTGGCAATCGGGAAAGCCTCCGGCCAACTGAGAATAAATCAATACAGACCAACACGTACTCCCATGATCCTGATTTTGGCAGCTGAATATAATCAATCTGCAGTCTCTGGAAAGGATAGAGGGGCCGAGGGGTGTGTTTGGGTGGTGTCTTAACTACCCTTCCCTGATTATGTGTAGCACATACCATGCATCCCTGGATCAAACCTTCTATACAGGTGGAAAAGCCTGGTGCCACCCAATGCTTCTGCATCACGCTCATTACAGCAGTTTTGGACTGGTGGGTTGGCCCATGTAACATCTGGGCGACCGCAGGGTACAACGCCCTTGGAAGGCATCGACGCATCCCTCTTCCCCATACCCCATTTGCTTCATTCAGACATGCACCTTCTTTTTCCCACTTTCCTACTTCCTCCTGGCGCACCTGAGCCTGCATCTGGGATAAGGCATCCTCCGACACAAAGGGATTTTTGGGAGCGCTTACCTGGTGCATCGTTACCCCTTGGAGTGGTCTACTGGCTGCTGTTTTTGCTGCTGCATCGGCCATTGCGTTTCCTTTACTCACCTGATCAGTGCGTCTGGTATGTGCTTTAACTTTTATGACAGCTACCTCTTTTGGTAATTGTAATGCATCAATTAACTGCTGGACTGCGTCAGCATTTTTAATGGGATGTCCTGCTGCCGTCAGGAATCCTCTAGATTTCCAAATTGGACCAAAATCATGAGCTATACCGAATGCGTATCTAGAATCTGTGTAGATGTTAACAATTCTACCTTCAGCTATTTTACAGACCTCGGTCAGAGCCTTAAGTTCAGCCTCCTGGGCCGACTGATGTGGGAGCATTGGTTCTGCTTTGATTACTGCATTCAGGGAGACGATGGCATACCCAGTGTGGAAGGTACCTGAGTCATCTTGGTGGCGAGATCCATCTACAAAAAATTCAAAATCAGCATTTCAGTTTCAAACACTGTGGGTAGGCCTGCTGTTTCCTGTGCCATAAGCTGAACACAATCATGAGGAATCTCCTCTCTTGGATCTTCTTTGTACAATACCGTACCTGACCCCTCCTTTTGTAAGGTTCTTTGTCTCTGTTGACATGTTCCTTGAAACTCAGTTTTCCGTCGGCCATTTTGCTTTCTGTCTTTCTGCAGCTCTTGCCCTCAGTTAATATGGAGTTTCCAGTTTTCATGTTCCCGCCCTGATTCTTCCCTCTTGCTTCTTAAGCAGCCTCAGCTGAACAATCAGTGCTCCTGAATCAAGCCTCAGTCAGTCTGTGAACTGACTCCTGGAAGCCTTGGACTTGTACTCCAGCTATTCCTACTGAGGAACCTTGGAACACTTTTGGACTCTGGAAACCTGCTGTTTGGTGAATCCATGTTTGCAGAGGAATTACGGTACAGAGAAGAGATCCTGAACCTGCTTTGGAGATTTATTGTAGTGCTTGAAGTTACTCTGGCCTGCTGTGTCTCCTGTCGCTGTTCCTGCAAACTGTGTGAACTTTTCAGCATGCTTGTATGAAGTAATACAAGTCATTTCATTTCAACCTATGTCTCCTGTGTTTTCCTCGCACCCAAGCACAAGACGCTATAGGAACTGTACACTATACATGACAAGATTCAGGAGCCAATGTTTAGTGTCTGCTGGGTCTGGAAAGCCGTGTCTGCTGTGACTGTGGATATCAGATGTCCGTTTAATACCTTATGTGATGACAGTGGTTGTGACTTCTCACAACCATTCCAGGTGAGCGCATTCCCTTAAAATTTTACTCTGGAGTGTTACCACAGGTAAACACTATTGTTTTTTTTTTTTTTTCCTTTCCTCTTCTCCTTCCAGCACCTCTGCCTTAAAAGATCTGGAAGATGGAGGCCCGCATAAAGGAACTTTGCGGAGTGACTGATACAATCCTTTCAGATGTACAGACTTTAAAAACCGTTTTGCAAGCCTACAGGACCTCACTAATCATAATTTGCAAGTGTTTGGACAGACTACCCAGGAATTGCGAGCCAGGATTGAGGCTCTAGAGGAACGAGCCCAGGCTCCTGCCATAACCCCAAGTTCTGGGATCCCCAAATTACCTCCTTTTCGTTTTGGCGGTGAACGTGAGAAATTCAGGGGATTTATTAATCAATGCAATTTATTTTTCTCTGCACATGCTTCACAATTTCCCACTGAACGATCCAAAGTGCTTACTATAATCATGTTGCTTACCAATAAGGCTTTGATGTGGGCAAACCCTCTGATTGAGACTGAGGATGATTGTTTGAATCACCTTGATGCTTTTATTTCAGCCATGGGGCAAGTGTTTGATGACCCCAATCGAGGTGCAACAACTGAAGCAGCCATGTTAACTTTGCGCCAAGGTAAGCGTTCAGTAGCCGAATATGCCCTGGATTTCAGGAGATGGGCTCTTGATACCACTTGGGACACTTCCGCTAAAAAATCTATTTTTCGGAAAGGGTTGTCTCCACTGATTAAGGATGAACTTGCTCGTGCCGACCCTCCCACTGCGTTAGGTGACTTTATTAACTATTGTATCCGTATTGATGCTCGTCTGACTGAACGCAGACAAGAGAGATGGTTCGAAAATAATCGCACTAACCTTTTACTACCTCCCTCCTCAGCTAAGGAACCTTTGAGTAGGATCACAAGTGAACCAGAACCTGAACCCATACAGGTGGACTCTTTACAAAGACGGGTTAGTGATGCACGCAAAGAACATCGTATAAAGGAAAATCTATGTTTCTACTGTGTTAAGTCAGGGCACTTCATTATAAACTGCCCCATCCGTTCTCGTAAGACTACTGCAGCAGTCATTCACTGTGAGTGTTGCGAGAGGAGCTCTGTCATGTCCGAGCCTCAGGCTCTAGAGAGATCTGCTGCAAGAGATCTTGATTTCTCGGACTTAAACTCTGTTAGTTCTGGGGACGATGACGGTATAAACGCTGCAATTTTTCAAGTTTCCTCAGCGGTGTCCCAGCTGAGTTGTAAAAGAAACAATTCTCATTGCTTCCTTTCCATCAAACTCTGGGTTGACTCAGTCTGGGTGTCTAGCTCTGCTATGATCGACTCAGGAGCAAGTGGAAATTTTATGGATATCTCCTTTGCTCTGAAACAGGGGATATGTTCAGTGAAGAAGGCTACTCCAGTACAGATGGAGACTGTGGATGGCTCTCTACTGACTTCTGGACCAGTGGATCAAGAAACAGAGCCTTTGAGGGTCCTTATGGGTAAAGATCATCAGGAGAAAATGTCTTTTTTGCTTATCTCTTCTCCCCACTTTCCCATCATTCTAGGGCTACCATGGCTGCAGGCGCAGAATCCTACGATTAACTGGGAGACCAAGGAATTACACTTTCCGGAGAAACAGATGAGTCAAGGAGTTTCAGCTTGCTCTGTTCCTAAAGGAACCATGTCAGTCCCTGAACAACCAGCTGTATACCAGGACTATGTGGATTTATGTGACAAGAAGAACGCTGATCAGCTTCCTCCTCACCGTCCATATGATTGTCCAATTGAATTATTGCCCGGAGCCGAGATACCTTTTGGTAAGATCTACCCCCTTGCGGGGCCCGAGCTAAAAGCTTTGAAGGATTATATAGACGAAAATTTAGCCAAGGGCTTCATACGCCCCTCTTCATCTCCCGCAGGTGCACCCATCTTCTTTGTGAAGAAGAAAGATGGATCTCTGAGACCCTGCATAGACTATAGGGAACTCAATAAGGTTACTATTAGAAACCGTTATCCATTGCCTTTAATCCCTGAGTTGTTGGAGAGAGTGCGGCATGCCAAAATTTTCTCTAAACTGGATCTCCGTGGGGCCTATAACTTGGTCCGTATTAGACCTGGGGATGAATGGAAGACTGCTTTCAGGTCACGCTATGGACACTTTGAATATCTAGTTATGCCTTTTGGTCTGAGTACCGCCCCAGCCACTTTCCAACACTTCGTGAATGATATCTTCAGGGATCTCCTAGATACATTTGTGGTGATTTATCTGGATGATATTCTAATTTTTTCTAACTTCACAGAGGAACATCATGGACATGTGAGAATGGTCTTAGAACGCCTAAGACAAAACCATCTCTACATCAAGCTTGAAAAATGTGAATTCCATAGGACCGAAATTCAATTTCTGGGGTATGTACTATCTACGCAAGGGATTAGTATGGATGGAAGCAAGACCCAAGCCATCAAGGATTGGCCAATTCCTAGAAATGTGAAGGAGGTGCAGCGTTTCATCGGGTTTGCCAACTTCTATAGACGTTTCATTAAGAATTTTTCTGAGGTAGTGTCACCTATCACCCAACTTACCCGGAAACAGTCTAGGTTCTCCTGGACCCCGCAAGCTCAGGAAGCATTTTCCTGTTTAAAGGATAAATTTACCACCGCACCTATCTTAGTACATCCCAACCCCGAGCTTGCCTTCATAATAGAGGTGGATGCTTCAGACTGTGCCGTTGGAGCTATACTCTCTCAGAGAACAGGTGAGAAGAATGTCTTGCATCCCTGTGCCTTCTTTTCCCAGCAGTTGTCTTCGGCTGAGAGGAACTACGATGTGGGCAATAGAGAATTGTTGGCCATTATTGCCACCTTCAAGGCATGGAGACACCTTCTTCAGGGAGCTGCACAGCAAATAGTCGTCCTGACAGACCATCGTAACCTTGAATTTATCAGGTCGGCTAAGTGCCTGACTCCTCGCCAGGCTCGCTGGAATCTTTTCCTAAACCAATTTAATTTTGTCATTTCTTATAGACCAGGATCGCGCAATGGAAAGGCTGATGCACTCTCTAGGATTCATTCAGCAGAGACACGTCCATTTACTCCTCCTAAGACTATTCTTCCTGACTCTAGATTCCTGGGAGTGATTCATAATCAAGACCTACTTAAGGACATCAAGGAAGCATACCATGGGATTCTTTGTTGGCTCAACCCTCAAGGGACGTAAGTCTTGTCTTTAAGAATGGTGTGTGGATTCAGGGACAACGTCTGTATATACCTGAAACAGTCAGATTGAGAGTATTGCAACTCATCCACGATTCCAAGATAGCCGGGCATAGGGGAATTCTAAAGACACAAGAATTTCTTTCTCGTTTCTTTTGGTGGCCCACTTACAGGAAAGATGTCTTAAACTATGTCACTTCATGTGAAGTCTGTGCAAGATGCAAAACACCTCGCTCCTCACCAACTGGTCTGTTGCAACCTCTTCCCACCCCGTCCCGCCCGTGGGGATCCATTTCTATGGACTTCATTGTGGAGTTACCAACCTCTCAAGGGAAGAACACCATTCTAGTGGTGGTTGACCGTCTAACAAAGGCAGCTCATTTTATCCTTGTGTCGGCTTACCCACTGCAAAACAGACATCAGACTTGATGATTAAGAATGTGTTTCGCTTACATGGAGTACCAGATGAGGTCATTTCGGATCGAGGGGTGCAATTCACTTCAAGGTTTCGGCAAAATTTCTGTGCAGCATTGGACATTAAAGTAAACCTTTCTTCTGCTTTTCATCCCCAGACTAATGGACAGACAGAACGAACCAATCAGACCCTGGAGCAGTATCTCCGCTGTTTTATCTGCCACCTACAGGATGATTGGGTGGATCTACTTCCACTGGCTGAGTTCTCTTATAACAACTCTCAGAGCGCCTCCACTAAGCAGTCTCCTTTTTACTCCAATCTAGGTTATCATCCTAACATTCTTCCTCGATTTCCCATAGATACGCCCTTGCCGGCAGTGGCTGAAAGAATCACTTCTTTACAAAAGAATATGGATCTTCTAAAGGAAAATCTAGAATTGGCTCAGGAAAGGTACAAGAAAGCAGCAGATAAATTTCGTAAACCTGCACCAGCTTTCAAGGTAGGAGATTTGGTCTGGCTGTCAACCAGAAATCTTAAATTAAAGATTCCATCGTCTAAATTGGGACATAAGTACATTGGACCTTATAAGATCAATAAGATTATAAGTGCTGTTGCTTGTCGTCTTCAACTGCCCAGAACTATGAGAATCCACCCTGTCTTTCATGTATCCCTACTAAAGGCTGCAACACCCAATACGTTTCCTGGACGTTCTTCTCCTTGCCCTGACCCAGTGCTGGTCGATGGTCAGGAACAATTTATGGTGGAAAGGATTCTAGATTCCAGGTTGTACAGAAATCAGTTGCAATATTTGATTAAATGGCAGGGCTACCCAGTGGAGGACAACTCATGGGAACCAGTCAATAATGTAAATGCTCCTCGCCTGCTCCGCCAGTTTCATCAGAGGTACCCTGACAAGCCTGGTCTGAGGTCATCCGGAGGTTGTCCCTAAGGGGGGAGTAATGTAAGGTTCTTTGTCTCTGTTGACATGTTCCTTGAAACTCAGTTTTCCGTCGGCCATTTTGCTTTCTGTCTTTCTGCAGCTCTTGCCCTCAGTTAATATGGAGTTTCCAGTTTTCATGTTCCCGCCCTGATTCTTCCCTCTTGCTTCTTAAGCAGCCTCAGCTGAACAATCAGTGCTCCTGAATCAAGCCTCAGTCAGTCTGTGACCTGACTCCTGGAAGCCTTGGACTTGTACTCCAGCTATTCCCTACTGAGGAACCTTGGAACACTTTTGGACTCTGGAAACCTGCTGTTTGGTGAATCCATGTTTGCAGAGGAATTACGGTACAGAGAAGAGATCCTGAACCTGCTTTGGAGATTTATTGTAGTGCTTGAAGTTACTCTGGCCTGCTGTGTCTCCTGTCGCTGTTCCTGCAAACTGTGTGAACTTTTCAGCATGCTTGTATGAAGTTATACAAGTCATTTCATTTCAACCTATGTCTCCTGTGTTTTCCTCGCACCCAAGCACAAGACGCTATAGGAACTGTACACTATACATGACACCTTTAGATCCGAGAGAGGTAACAACGTGGCAGGATTAAGTGTGGTACATCTCTGCAAAGAAACATTTGGAGGCATTAAAAGTGCACATTGCAATCGAAGGTGACGTGCAGCTGAAAGGTGTGCCGGTTACACCTGGTTCAGTATGGTATATACATCATGAGGTGTAAGTACTGTCAATGGATGATCAAGAACGATGTCTGACGATTTGTGGAGCAATAGTCCTACAGCATGTACTGCCCGTACACAGGACGGGGCACCTCTAGCCACTGCATCAAGTCTTCCACTGAAATAGGCTACAGGCCTTTGATTGTCACCATGTAACTGAGTCAATACCCCTGCCGCGTGTCCCTGCTGTTCGTGGAGATACAGGGTGAATGGTAGTTCATAGTTGGGGGTTCCTAGCGCTGGAGCTGCCACAATCCTGTTTTTGAGAGAATAAAAACAGTCTATACCTTCAGGAGTTAGTTTAAAAGGCACAATGGTGATACAGTCATAGAGAGGCTGCATGAGGATTGATACAGCATGAATCCACTGCCTGCAGTAGGAAACCAGTCCAAGAAATGTCCTAAGAGCGGCAACATTAACAGGCATAGGAAAGTTCTGTACAGCTTCTTTGCTAGCGCTGGTCAGATGTCGCGCCCCTGGTGTAATGCAATGTCCCAAAAAGATAACTGAAGATTTACAAAATTGCAGTTTATCCTTTGACGCTTTACATCCAGCTTGGTACAGAAACAACATGAGTGATATTGTTGCACTGCGACACTGTTTCCTGGAGGGGGCACAAATCAGTAAGTCATCAACATATTGCAGAACAACTACTTTTGGCATTTTCCATCTTTCCAGTATCTCTTGCAGACTGGCAGTATACATAGTGGGTGAATTTTGGGCACCCTGGGGCAAAACAGTCCACGTATACTGGTTCCCTTGAAATGTAAAGGCAAACAAATACTGACAGTCAGGATGCAATGGGACACTAAAAAATGCGTTTGCCAAGTCAATCACTGAAAAACAAAGAGCACCAGCCGGGATCTGAGACAGAAGTGTGTGAGGATTTGGAACAACTGGTGTGAGGAGCTCTGTAGCTTTGTTCACTAGCCGGAGATCATGGACCATTCTGTACGCTGCTGGCTGCCCCGGTGCTGTTTTCTTTTTAACTGGGAACAGAGGGGTGTTACAAGGGGACTGGGTCTTAACTAAAACACCACTTGCTACCAGTTTCTGTACCTGCTGAGCTATAGCCGTCTCTTGAGCTGAACTAAGAGGATACTGTCTCTGTTGGGGCAGGATTGCACCTGGCTTTAATTTGACCATGACTGGCTGCACCCTTAATCTGCCCACATCTGTTTTATCTGAAGCCCAGAAATCATGCGGTATCACACCTTCTAACATTGAAGGAAATTTATTTGTGTCCTCTATACTAGCAACGTCTAGCGACATGATTTTACAAAGAGTGCTCGGCTTCAGTCCTGGTGTCATAGTGACAGTTCCATCAGGATGATACTCAATATGTGCTTGCAATTGTGACAACACATCACTTCCTAAAAGATTACATTGACCCCGTGGTGATACCATTAACTGTGTGTGTACAGTGGTTCCTTGAATTTGCAGGGGAATCTTTTTAGTGACGGGGAGCAGGATAGATGGAGAGTTATAAGGAGTCGCTATAACATGGTGGGAGAAATCACTTTTCCCAAATGGCCAGTCCTCTTCTATAATTACTGAATTATCTCCCCCCGTGTCCACCTCGAACTCAACCTCATGTCCCCCTGGTAGGTTCACCTGCACTGTGCAATTAGGAGTGGGGGGTAAGGAGACAAGGGGGTTCATGTGCAAGCTACCATTATCCTTTGGGAGCTGCCCTAATTGATCTTGGGGGCCTCTTGCAGGCGGGTCATTTGGGGCATTTGCATATGGATTAGTTGGACAGGCTGGATATGGATTAGTTCTACAATCTCTCCTGAAATGTCCTGGTTTTTTGCATCCGTAGCACAATTTCTGTCCACCTCCTGACACACGTCTCCCCTCCCTACTGTTTGCAGGACGAGTACCTACAGCATGTATCCTTGCTCCTCTTTTTGCCTGCGCTAAATCATGTTGTGCCCCTTGTGCTATTCTGGCTAGATCCTCTGCTTTTACTGATCTCCAATCAGGTCTACTTACCTTCACTTTCTCTGCCACTTCCTTTTTTAACCCATTCATATAAGCACTTGCCAGTACTCTCTCACTAGTCTTGTTTTCTGGGACAAAACCCATTTCCACCCAAGTTTTTCTTAGAGCCCAGAAATAATCTTTTGGCTCTTCCTCTTTTCCCTGTACTCTGTCTTCTAGTGTAACTTCCTTTTCTGCTTGTCTATCTTTACATGCTTTTTTCAACGCTTCTGTAAACATAACCCCTGCTGCTGCGTCATTGACCTCTGCATCATCAGGTCCGTTCCTACCAACATAACACTTGTATGTCTCATCTATCAGTCTATCGTATCTGGCTTCATCTGCTAATTTCCCTTTTATAAGTGCTTCCAGATCCTGTCTAGTTGCTTTATACGTATCCTGCATTGTAGCTGACATTCTAGCGAACCCCATTGGTGATTGTGAAGGGTCCGGGAGTTGCGTTATTAGAGCCAACTGCTCTGAAGGGCTCCATGGTCTGTATAACACTGCTGTTCGGGGGGCGCCTTGAGCTACTCCGCCCTCCACTCCTCCTGCAGCACCCGGGGTGCCAGGTACCACTACTGTCCTCATTGGAAATAGATTGGCCGGGGGAGGTCTGGGTCCACCGCAACTTACACAGACATCTACCGTCAGGGGATTTTGCTGTCCACACCTGGGGCAGACCCAACAGTTTGGTTCGTGGGAAGTCTGTGGGAAGGTCTGATACTGGGGTGGAGGTAACGTAGGGGGCAAACAGGAGGGCAAATCAGTCATCCCTGTTTTTGTCAGTCTGTAACGTCCGTCTCCCAATTCTTCAGTCTTTCCCTCTAAGTAATCACACACACTCATCCACAGGTTCACTGTTTTCAACAGTCCTTTGTCTCTCAACCATCCATGATGTGAGTTAAAGAACCTTTTCCATTTATCACTGTTCAATTCTCCGTTTTCACTCATGCCTGCTTTACACAATACTTTGTCAATGCCTATCAAAGCTTGCTTCCCTTCTCTGCGCACAACTAAATCTTTAGCAGAAATGCCTTCCTTGGCATTTTGGTTCCCCATTTTTGTATCTCCTCACCTAGAAGAGATTCTCTTGTCACCAAGACAAGTTTGTCACCAAGACTCTGTCACCAAGACAATTGCGTCACTTAGACAATGGGCCACAAAGGTTTCTGAACCATTCCACTGCTCGCTTTCCAAGATTTGTACGCCAACCAAATAAACAATCCAATCACACAGACACCAAGACAAAACCACAACACAATCATTGGATCCATACTGTCATTATTCAAAGGAGGAAAGGCAGGACTGACAATTAATCTGAAGGTCTACTGGTTCAAAGGGACCTGAGCCAGGAATACCTGTGATTTACCTGGAAAGCCGACCACTCGGGGAAGAGGGAGTCCACTATACAGTGATATAGATTTTAGGTAGAATATAATAAGTATTCTTACCCCAGCGCTGTGTATATCACCAACAGAAGGCTCCACTCATCCCACGTCTCCGGACCGGTCGGGCTTCCTCAGAATAGAATAACTCAGTCCCCTGGTCGGGCGCCAGTTGTCATCGCTGTTATCTTGTTAACCCTTTCCTCCTCGGAATGTGGTACCAGAGAGAATAAGACACAGACCAAAGTGTGCGTCAATAGACTCTACTCTTTATTGCTAACGAAGGGGCTTATATACACCCCTGAAGCAGGAAGCGGAATTACCATATATGGCAGTTAATACAACTTATTACTAAATAGATAGAATACTAGTTTTACCTTGAAAACTTCATCCTTCCCTTAGCTCCCAGCACAGAGTGTCTTTTAATAACTGGGGGGGGAAGGTTGTGTATTGTACAAAAAAGGAACATTTTATCTCAACTTCTAGTATGCATCAGCCTTTCTGACAAACCAAGGTCTTCTGAAGAAATGCTGATTTAGCTCTGACAGGTGTCACACTCAGAGATTCAGGCTCACCAGCGGGACACCAACGACCAAAAAACGGCTCAGAACGTTCATGAGCGATCAGCGACATCTCAGCAGGGGCCACATCGCTGCTACCTGTCACACACACAGATAAGTCGCTAACGAGATCGCTACTGCGTCATAAATGGTGATGCATTAGCGATCTCGTTAGCGATCTCGTTTAGTGTGACAGTACCTTAAGAGTGTGCTTCTCAGGCACATTGCGCCCTAACACATATTCTCTCTCTTGCTTCAGCTTTTCTTCTGAAATGGCGAGGAGAGTATTTGAGTTGTCAAATGCCCTTCATGTTGAGCAAGTGCAAAATATACTGCTTGATGATGATGAGACAGACCCCTTACAGCTAGAAGATTTAGGGGAAGAAAGTGACATTGATTCAGAAGATGTTTTGGAAGAATGTCCAGATGTGTCTGATACAGAGCAAGATGGAGAGAGTGAGGAGGATGCTCAAGACATAGAAACATATTATTTGGGCAAAGATAAAACAACAAAATGGATAAAAAAGCCACCCTCTAAACCAGAGTTCCCCACCTCCAGTCCTCAAGGCCCACCAACAGGTCATGTTTTCAGGAATTCCTTAGTATTGCCCGGGTGATAATTGCATCACCTGTGCAAAACAAAGGAAATCCTGAAAACATGACCTGTTGGTGGGCTTTGAGGACTGGAGTTGGGGAACCCTGCCCTAAACGTTCTCGCATGCGCTCGCATAACATTTTGAGCCACCTTCCTGGTGTCATAGGAACTGCAAGGAATGCTAAAAATGAAATGGAATGCTGGAGCTGTTTATTCACTGATGACATTCTGGTCACAATTGTGACATATACAAATCAGTACATGGACACCATAAGGGACAGTTTCATTAGAAAACGAGATGTCAACCCTATTGATGTAATTGAACTGAGGGCGTTTATTGGTTTGCTATATCTTGCAGGCGCCTATAGGGCAAACTTGCTCTGCAAGTGTACTTTTACAGGTGAACCGCTAACATCTGATAGTGACTGATTTTGAGTACAATACTATTTCAGCAACCTTATAATTTCTTTTGCTTATCTAAATTTTATGTTTACTAATAGTTTTTTAAGAAAACTGTAGGGTTTTTTTTTGCAAGTAGCAAAATGTGTGCACTTTGAAACATATTATTTTTCTGGTTAGTAAACATTTTTTTTCCACCTGATTATGTGTATTCTCATTTATTACATTCCTATTAAGGTAACTGATCACTTTTAGAGCATTGAAATTTTTAAAAAAAAGGAAAATATAGCCAATTTTCTAGCCTGTGCTTGACAGGCGCAATGCCCCTAAACTCGTTATGAAACATATTGCCCCTGACGGAGGGTTAAAATGGCATGGAACTCTGACAACACTGTTTAAAGCTGTGAACTAGGAGTCAGGAAATCTTCCAGGGGCGATCCCCATGATGTCCACGTGTCATTTGAGCAGTATTTCCATTATTTGCAGATGTATTTAGTCCTTAAAAGGACCCCCGGGGGGATCGTAGGAGAAATGCTCCCATAGACTTACATTGGGCTCATTGCTCGGGTCGAGTACCTGAGTATTCCGATCTGCTCGACCCGAGCAATGAGCACCCAAGTATTTTAGTGCTCGCCCATCACTACTGCTCGCCGCTGTCTAGTGTTAGTTACCATAGCTGAACCTGAAGAGGCAGAGGTAACATCACGCACAGCCTTAGTCTGAGCAAGATGCTGAGACTGATGTCTTTGCTGAGCAGTAACTACTGTGGTTGAAGCTGAATGGGAGACCACAGGAGAAGACAAGGCTTGGGATCCATCCTGTGCAGAGGAAGAATTCTGGTGTCTAACAATGAAATTTATACTTCGCTAGCTCTGAGCTGCAGTAAATTTCAGAAACCATATATGCCAGTTTTCTTTTTGAAACAAACAGTATATTTTAATCAACATTGCAGTCTTATAGATAGAAATAGCCCCTCACTCAAACATAATATCCAGCCATTGTTGCATGATAGAGAGGGGAGACTGAGAAGGACTGTTATAGACGAAACTGTATAGGATACAAATCAACTAACTAGAAGAAACAGTCATAAGGTCAGTAGGATAGAATTTAGCAAAAATCTTTATTAATTAACAAAGTTTAAAAGCACAGCGGTACAAGGTGCCACTTCAAAACATATACCAACCAATGCAAGGGAACATGTGTATGTGAATACTATATGGTAACTAGTGTTGAGCGATACGATACCGCAAGTATCGGGTATCGGCCGATATTAGCTCTATTGGACTTTCGATACTTAGTTCCGATATTTTCGTCTTATCGGATACCGGAATCGGAATTGTCACTGTCACTGTCAGTGTCCGTCGGTCGGGTCTGTCAGGAGTCAGCGGCACTTACCTGGCAGAAGATCTCCGGCGGTCACGGGCTGGACTGCTTGATGGCCGCCATCATCTTTCCCCGGCGGTCACATGCAGTTTCTCGCGATAACTGCAGTGACTGCTGGGTAATCCCGGCCGTAAAGCAGTCAGTCCGATGACGTCACCGCCGGGGAAGCAGGTAATCAGCTGTGCTGCGCCGGGATGTCAGGCTCTGCCTGTCATTGCGATGTAGCAGAGCTGGATCGTCGTGGGACTGTTGTTACTATGGACTGCGTCGGACAGGTGGTATACTGTTGTTTTTTTTTCTTTCTTTTTTTACAGGAGATCGATGGCGTCGCAGGAATGAGTGTATAATAAAATTAATGAAAACTGTGTTGTCTCTTTTATTTCATTAAAATACTTTTTCTTGCTGTGTCTTTTTTTTATACATTTAAAAACTTTGGGATTAATAATGGATCGGTGTCTTATTGACACCTCTCCATTATTAACCGGGCTTATTCTCACCGTGCAATCAACGGTGACATTAACCCCTTATTACCCCGCTTGCCACCGCTACAGGGCAGTGGGAAGAGCCGGGTAAAGTGCCACAATTGGCACATCTTTTGATGCGCCAAATGTGGGGCTGCTGTAGCCTGGTATTATCAGGCTGTTGAGGGCCAAAATCCATGGGCCTTGACAGTCTTTTAATACCAGGCCGCAGCAGTCTGCATTTTACTTGGCTGGTTAACAAAAATAGGGGGACCCCTACGCCGTTTTTTTTTTCGAGGGGATCCCCTATTTTTGTTAACCAGCCAAGCTAAGCAGACTGCTGTGGCCTGGTATTATCAGGCTGGCAAGGTCCATGGATATTGGATCCTTACCAGCCTGAAAAACCAGGCCTCAGCAGTCTGCTTCATCTGGCTGGTTAACAAAAATAGGGGGGACCCCACGCCAAATTTTTTTCGAGGGGATCCCTATTTTTGTTAACCAGCCAAGATATGCAGACTGCTGTGGCCTGGTATTATCAGGCTGGCAAGCAGGGTCGGACTGAGGCACCGGGACACCGGAGAAACCTACGGTGGGCCCCAGCTCCTGCGTGGTGGGCCCTGATTTGAAAGGATAGGTCGCGGGGCAGAGGGGGCGGTGGCCCCGGGGCCTGCGCTCTGAGGGGGCCCACCCGGAGCTACGATACAGTTACATTCTGCGGCAGAGCAGGGAGAATCGCTCTCCCTGCTCTGCCGCCCGGAAGCTATGGGGCCTGAACAGGCGTTGGGGGGGCCCGGTGCCAGCAGTGGGCCCCCCACCCGTCATCGGAGGGTCAGCTGTATCGGCATCCAGCCGATAAAGCTGACCGCATGGAGAGAGAAGGAGCGAGCGTTCCTACTCTCCCATAATCCCCCTCTCAGCGTATGACAGCGGGCGCAATAACATCACCTGCCGGCGCCCGCTGTCAGACGCTGAGAGGGAGAACAGTGAGCAGCACAGGAGCCGGGAGGTGAGATTTTTTTTAAATTTTTTTTGAATGGGGGTGCAGTCGAGTCCTGGCTGGAGAAGTCGTCATGTCGGTGTGGGCCAGATGGAAAAGACATGAAAAGTGAACAATTCCATTAGAAAGAACATCAGCGGTAAGTCATTATCTGTACCTGTGCTGTAATCTATTATATGTTCTGTAGGACTGGTATTATTTAACACAGACCATATGGCGGTAATATCAATATTGGTCTTTTTATATATAGATTATTTTGGCCAACAGCGCGGTCATTTGCTGAGGTTCTCTGATGATGGGCCCACTCAGAAGTTTTGCCCCCACTAAACCAAAACCCTAGCTACGCCTATGGCTCTCTCTCTAGTCTTTCTTTCTCGCTCTCTGTTCTTTCCTTCTCGCTCTCTGTTCTTTTTTCTCTCTGTTCTTTCTTTCTCTCTTTTCTTTCTTTCCTCTCTTTCTTTCTCTGTTTGTTCTTTCCTCTCGCTGCTCTTTCTTTCTTTTCCTCAGTACCAGCCACTGTGCCCTCATTACCAGTCAGTGTGATCAGCAGTGCTAAATGGTTACGCTTGGGGCGAGGATATGGGTGTGATTAGCTGTAAAATGGGTGTTGTCTGGGCGTGGCCTAAAATTTTCAGCGGCGCGCAACACGCGCCGCAGCCTTTAATCCTCTTTCCTGTCTTCCAAATTTGGGAGGTATGCTGTATGACCTCCCTACAACTTCTGGCCATGCTCCTGATGAGCGCGACGGATGGTCTCGTGAGGGATCTCCTCCCACACCTGGACTAGAGCATCCACCAACTCCTGGACAGTCTGTGGTGCAACGTGGCATGGCCTAAAATTTTCTGCAGCATGCACAGCGTGCCACAGCCTTTGTCCCTCTTTCCCTTATTCAAAGGTTGGGAAGTATGATGTTGGGCCGCAAGAATATATTTTCTCTGGTGGGCCCAAGGTACTCCAGTCCGACGCTGCTGGCAAGGTCCATGTATGTTGGCTCCTTAACAGCCTTAAATACCATGCCTCAGCAGCAGGGGCGTACATATAAATCATGGGGCCCCATAGCAAAAGTCTGAATGTTCCCCACCCCTCCCCAAAAAAAACCCAGAGGCATTGTAAATGTAAAGTGCCAGCACAGTGAGGGAAGTTGAGTCGCACAGAGACAGGGGTTTTGGGGGTACTCGGCACCGATCACGTCGACTTCTATGGGGGATGTCACGAGTAGCACAGCTCGGTCCGTGACCTGGGCGATCACTGGAATGTGGGATATTTCCAGGGGATGATAGAATGTTCGTGTAGTTTGTCGTGACGCCACCTGTAGTACCTGGTCAGGGTGTCCAGCGCTGCTGTGCAGGTCCTCTGGAAGGGATGGTGTAGTGCAGGTAGGTGAAAAGTCTTCTACAGGTAACACGCTATCCTTCCAGGGCAGATAGATGTGAGATAGAGCAATGGTGCAAAGTGATGTAGCAGAGTGGACTATGCGACGTAGTAAGAAAGCAGGAAACACTTCAAGTTAAACGTTGCATAATAAAATTTTTAATAATATTACAAAAGTGCAAATAGCATTAGTGCCGAAGTTCGTGGAGACTTCTTAGGACTACCCCACCGGGGTAACTTCACAGTGTCCTTTACTTGTGCTTGTGGAGGACCCGCTCCAAACCTCCAACTGTGGTCTTGGGTGGGCTGCAAGACTTTCCTTGAGCAGACCTCACTTTCGGCCACACCAAACGGGTTTTTAGTTTCTGAGGTAGTTGAAAATAGTGCACAGTTAAGTTTTTTGTAAAACCAAGATGGAGCACCGAAGTGCCAACTATTTACAGAAAAGTTTGTGAGCCAGTACAGTTCATGGCTTCAAAGTTCAACATTTTGATTACAGTGAAACACCATTACCCAACCTGGGTATATTAAGGCAACAATAAACTTGTTCTTCTGAACATTCACCCGTCCGGGTACATCAAACCATTACCCAACCTGGGTATATTAAGGCAACAATAAACTTCTTTTTATGAACATTCACCCGTCCGTGTACATCAATAATTTAACTATTTACATACAGAGACCCTGTCCGGGTTATTTAGACTTCTTTGGCTGGCCTCTTACAGGTACCACCTGGTACTGTTCTGGATAGTGTTGAGCATTCCGATACTGCAAATATCGGGTATCGGCCGATATTAGCTGTATCGGAATTCCGATTCCGAGTTCCGATATTTTCGTCTTATCGGATACCGGAATCGGGATTGTCACTGTCACTGTCAGTGTCCGTCTGTCGGGTCTGTCAGGAGTCAGCGGCACTTACCTGGCAGAAGATCTCCGGCGGTCACGTCCTGGACTGCTTCATGGCCGCCATCCTCTTCTCCCCGGCGGTCACATGCAGTTTCTCGTGATAACTGCAGTGACTGCTGGGTAATCCCGGCCGTAAAGCAGTCAGTCCGATGACGTCACCGCCGGGGAAGCAGGTAATCAGCTGTGCTGCGTTGCAATGACAGGCTCTGCCTGTCATTGCGATGTAGCAGAGCTGGATCGCCGTGGGACTGTCGTTACTATGGACTGCGTCGGACAGGTGGTATACTGTTGGTTTGTTTTTTTTCTTTTTTTACAGGAGATCGATGGCGTCGCAGGAATGAGAGTGTAATAAAAGAAATGAAAACTGTGTTGTCTCTTTTATTTCATTAAAAGACTTTTTTCTTGCTTTGTCTTTTTTTTACACATTTAATAACTTTGGGATTAATAATGGATCGGTGTCTTATTGACACCTCTCCATTATTAACCGGGCTTATTGTCACCGTGCAATCAACGGTGACATTAACCCCTTATTACCCCGCTTGCCACCGCTACAGGGCAAGTGGGAAGAGCCGGGTAAAGTGCCACAATTGGCACATCTTTTGATGCGCCAAATGTGGGGCTGCTGTAGCCTGGTATTATCAGGCTGTTGAGGGCCAAAATCCATGGGCCTTGACAGTCTTTTAATACCAGGCCGCAGCAGTCTGCATTTTACTTGGCTGGTTAACAAAAATAGGGGGGATCCCCACGCCGTTTTTTTTTTGAGGGGATCCCCTATTTTTGTTAACCAGCCAAGCTAAGCAGACTGCTGTGGCCTGGTATTATCAGGCTTGCAAGGTCCATGGATATTGGATCCTTACCAGCCTGAAAAACCAGGCCTCAGCGGTCTGCTTCATCTGGCTGGTTAACAAAAATAGGGGGGACCCCACGCTAATTTTTTTCGAGGGGATCCCCTATTTTTGTTAATCAGCCAAGATATGCAGACTGCTGTGGCCTGGTATTATCAGGCTGGCAAGGTCCATGGATCTTGGCTCCTTAACAGCCTGAAAATCCAGGCCTCAGCGGTCTGCTTCATCTGGCTGGTTAACAAAAATAGGGGGGACCCCACGCCAATTTTTTTCGAGGGGATCCCCTATTTTTGTTAATCAGCCAAGATATGCAGACTGCTGTGGCCTGGTATTATCAGGCTGGCAAGGTCCATGGATCTTGGCTCCTTAACAGCCTGAAAATCCAGGCCTCAGCGGTCTGCTTCATCTGGCTGGTTAACAAAAATAGGGGGGACCCCACGCCATTTTTTTTTCGAAGGGAACCCCTATTTTTGTTAATCAGTTCCCTCTGACGTCACTGATTGTGTCCCTGGCTGACCTGAAGTGAAAGTGGAAAGCAATCAATTAAGCTTTCCACTTAAGGGCCCGTCTCACATAGCGATATCGCTACCGAGATCGCTGCTGAGTCACTAGTTTTGTGACGCAGCAGCGAGCTCACCAGCGATATCGCTGTGTGTGACATTCAGCGACGATCAGCCCCCCTGCCGGGTATCGCTGATCGTCGCTGAAATGTCAGGACCTTTGATCGCTGGTTTCCCGCCTGTCACACGCAGCGATGCGTGCCTGTCAGAGGGAAACCAGCGATCAAAAAAAGGTCCTGACATTTCTGCGACGATCAGCGATACCCGGCAGGGGGGCTGATCGTCGCTGAATGTCACACACAGCGATATCGCTGGTGAGCTCGCTGCTGCGTCACAAAACTAGTGACTCAGCAGCGATCTCGGTAGCGATATCGCTATGTGAGACGGGCCCTTAAGCGATGTTACCCGCAGTGTCGCTGTCCCAGATCGCTGCCTGAGCTGCCTGTTTGGCAGCTCAGCAGCGATCATGTAGCGATACACCAGCGATCCTGACAAGTGCATATCGTTGTCGGGATCGCTGGTGTATCGTTATGTGACACCCAGCCTTTACTCTCCTGTCAGGCAGGAGAGGAACTCATTCATTTGGGGTTTACTGTGAGGCTGCAGCATTAGCTGCGGTCCCTGCAGTAAACATTAACCCTTTCTGAAGGATTACACCGTGGGACCTGACTGTGCATGGGATAGGTAAGAATAATTTTGCTTTTTTATTTTATTTTTATTACAGGAAATGGTTTTTGCAGTAAAATAAAAGATGGTCAAAAACATGTGTCTTTATTTCATTAAAATGATTTTTAATTAAAGTGTGTGTGTTTTATTTTTATTTCATGCAATAGGATTAATAATTGATAGTTGTCTAATTGACAGCTCTCAATTATTAACCTGGCTTAAGGTCACCTTTCAATAGCAAGGTGGCTTTAACCCCATATTAACCCATTCGCCACCGCTACAGGGCAATGGGAATAGACGGGCAAAGTGCCAGAAAGGGCGAATCTAATTATAGATTTGTCTTTCCTGGGGTGTCTGGGGGCAGATGTTAGTAGCCGGGGGGGGGCAAAAATAATGGTCCCTCTCTGGGCTATTATTATCTGCCCCCACTCACTGGCTTTGTCTGTCTGGTTGCGAAAATAGGGCGGGAGCCCACGCATTTTTTTTCAGCAATTTTACACCTCATATATATATATACATGTCATTGAATTTGTGACACATATATATATATATTTATATTTGTAGTTCATACACTTCTACATAGTATAATAGCCGCTAATTCAATTGCCGGCTTTTGTGAAAATGCAGAACCCGACATGAAATGACACTTGGTGTACATAGGGTTAACCATGTCTTTTCATGTCCTTTGCTATCTAATTTGCACAAACAATTAAATCAGACTATGTGTGCAAAATTTCACACCTGTAGGGGTTAATTAAAGGTGTAAATTCGTAGCAAAAAAGTCCGTTTTTTTTACAACTAATTTACACCTTTAATTAACCCCTAGAGGTGTGAAATTTTGCACACATAGTCTGATTTAATTGTTTGTGCAAATTAGATAGCAAAGGACATGAAAAGAAATGTTTAACCCTATGTACACCAAGTGTCATTTCATGTCGGGTGCTTCTGTCTTTTCACTGAAGCCGGCTTTACCCGGCAATTGAATCAAAGGATATTTTACTATGTAGAAGTGTATAAACTATACATATATGTATATATATATGTCACAATGACATGTATATATATATATATGTATTCTATGTGTGTATATTTAGTGTTTACAAGGAAAGAATGGGTTTTTTTAGTTGCGATATTTTGTTCCCATAGACTTACATGGGACTTCCGGTATCGGTATCGGGTATCGCCGATATTTTAGTGATATCGGCGATACCATTCCGATTCCGATACTTTAGCATATCGGAAAGTATCGCTCAACTCTAGTTCTGGAGCTTGCCAAACATCCGTGACAGGAGGGTCCACCCAGACCTGATGACGTCGTGTGGCCTGTACAGTGACGTCGTGACCCGCTATCTGGGTCTGTGTGGCCACCTCTTTCGTCTCCCTCCGGGTCTGGACCCCTATGTCCCGGACTGAACGAACCCCAGGGGGCCTAACAGGCGCCGGGTACGGGCCATCTATCATTATCATGTCCATAGCTGGGGCTGCTGAGGAGACCACTGAGGGAGGCTGGGGAGATTTACGGCGTGGGGTGGGCACTTGTGCAGAGGCCTGGTTGGGGGAGGCTGAAGGCTCGTAGGGTCTGTCAGTTTCCTGACACTCTGGGGAGTAGGGGTCGCACCTGGTAACATTTAGGGCGTACCATCCATTGTAACCCCAGTGTCGGGTGTAAGTCACCAAGTCTCCTGGCAACAGGTCCCTCCCCGGGTGTCCTTCTGGAGGTGAGCCTCCACGTCCCGCCGGGTTACAAAAACTTCTAAATAAAGTCCAGGCTCCTGGATGAAGCCCCAACCACCTTTTAACTTAAAGTTCCGTACTGCACCCTTACGCCGCGGCTCCCTCACCGTACTTTTATCCTTTCTCATACGTGCCTTCTCTGCCAGGTCCTTCTCCAGGTGACGTTGCCGAAGCTTTTGGGATTCTCGCTGCTCCCTTTGTCGCTCTGCTTCCCGCTCCCGACGTCTCCACTCTTCCTCCTGACGCCGGTTGTAATTCTCCTCCACCAGCAGCTCCATGTCTCCACCATCAAACGCCAGCTTACGATGTACGGTTTGCGGCAGCTCTCCTGGCGCCCGCCAGTCCTGGCGGCGCTCACCTGTGGCGGAAGCAGCCGGCTCTGGAACAGATGACGGTCGGGGCTCCGGTACAGGCAGGTAGAGCTCTGGTGCCTGCGCGGCCTCCTCCATGAGGACGGGTGTCGCTTCTTCTGCCTCAGCGACGGGGGCAGACAGCGGGATCTGGGGTGCTGGTGCGGCGTTTTCTGCAGGAACGGGTGCCTCCACTGTGATACTGTCAACCGGTTCAGATTGCAAGGGCTGGGATGCCCGCACGGCCTCCTCTACTGGAACGGGTGCCTCACCTTCCGGTACAGACACTTCAGGGGGTAAGAGGGATTGGCGCCGCTCCAATTGTAGTTTTAGGGCCCGCCAGCTCGCTTCCATCCTGGCGACCTCCTCCCGGTGCCGGGCCAGGTCTCTCAGGGTATCCTCCGCTTCTTCCAGCGTAGGAGGGTTTCCAGGCCGGGTGCCAAACGGTGGCTCCGTGGCGATCGGGTCGCTTCCGTGGGGGGAGAGCTCTGACTCCTCCATCCCTTCCCACTTCTGCTCATGTCCGTTCGCCATCTCTGCCAAGTCACATGTGTCATTAGCATCAGGAGAGGCGCCATCTTTTGTAGGGAGGCGGGACCTTCGCGTTAGTTTCCGCCCACTGAGGAGGATGAGGAGGCGGAACTCCAGAGCTGTGGGGCACGATCTTACATTGCAGTAACATTTAGAGTGTGCGGACATCGTTTTCGCGCCACGGAGTGAGTGTACGCCCACGAGAGCACGCCCTTATTCTTCACCTGTGCCTCGTGGCGCAGATATGACGGAAAAATGGCAAATACAGTCTATGATGATTTTTGCAATTCTCAAGCAAAAAAACAGTTCAATTAAGGCACACAGGACTCGCTTATAGCGAGCTTCTGAATCCTGTTCGTGACGCCAAAGTTGAGTCGCACAGAGCCACAGGTATTGGGGGTACTCGGCACCAAGCCCGTCGACTTCTATGGGGGATGTGACGGGTAGCACAGCTATGTCCGTGCCCTGGTCGCTCACTGGAATGTGGGATATTTCCAGGGGATGATAGAATGTTTGTGTAGTTTGTCGTGACGCCACCTGTAGTACCTGGTCAGGGTGACCAGCGCTGCTGTGCAGGTTCTCTGGCAGGGATGGTGTAGTGCAGCTAGGTGATAAGTCTTGTACAGGTAACACGCTATCCTTCCAGGGCAGATAGATGTGAGATAGAGCAATGGTGCAGAGTGATGTAGCAGAGTGGAGTATGCGACGTAGTAAGAAAGCAGGAAAGGAAACAATTCTTACTACAAAGACATGCAGCATAAGGCTGCCTCAACCCCTCCCATCCAACTAGCTACACCCTGTTCTAACCAGCCTGAGCTAGACCATCCCATTGGGTCCGCCTACACTCAGCTGGCATAGTGTACTGTTGAATGCAGTGGTTGGAGTCAATGGGGTGTTTCCTCCTTACCTGAGAGTAAGTTGTCACACCGCTGGGTGCGATGCAACATCTCTGTGGCGACTGGACCCTCGGGTGCTTCTGTCTTTTCACAAATGCCGGCTTTACCCGGCAATTGAATCAGAGGCTATTTTACTATGTAGAAGTGAATAAACTATAAATATATGTATATATATATATGTCACAATGACATGTATATATATATATATATGTATTCTAAGTGTGTATATTTTGTGTTTACAAGGAAAGAAAGTGTTTTTTTAGTTGCGATATTTTGTTCCCATAGACTTACATGGGACTTCCGGTATCGGAATCGGATATCGCCGATATTTAGTGATGTACGTATATTCTTCCCATTTATTCTGAGCCCAAAATTTTATATTTTACTCCAAGAAAGTAGGCAGTGTTTACAAAAGGTATACAAGATATTATAAAGGGAGATAATTACAATATGTACAAAGCAAATACAAAATAAAAAGAATGAAAGGTGAAAAACTTACAGTTATCTCATATCATGGTTAGCGGCTAACCATGATATGAGATAACTGTAAGTTTTTCACCTTTCATTCTTTTTATTTTGTATTTGCTTTGTACATATTGTAATTATCTCCCTTTATAATATCTTGTATACCTTTTGTAAACACTGCCTACTTTCTTGGAGTAAAATATAAAATTTTGGGCTCAGAATAAATGGGAAGAATATACGTACATCTCATTTTTATGAGATTTTCCCCTGGGGGAGTAACATTTGTTTTGGTTTCAAAATAGTAACGGGCCTCATAAAAACACCCTTGCCAAAAATTGATTGACTTTTGCATCACAGAATACGTTCACCCTGGTGTTCTACTGGTTGTGGATGATGAGGATAAGGAGGAGGATAACACCAAACAGACCAAATCAAGAAGCAGATACCCATGTATGCTTCTGAAGAGGTGCGTGAGAATACACCTCCACAAATAAGACAGTGTATTTGAGGTTATGTTTCTCTGTTTTTATTCGGTGGTATACAGAAGTCTTGCCCAATCCAGCCCTTGTTCATTTTTATAAGAGTCAGCCTGTCTGCATCAGTTGACAGGCGGATGCGCTGTTATAATTCCACCAGCGGCACTAAAAACCCGTTCTGACGGAACGCTAGCAGCAGGGCAAGCCAGGACCTCCAACGCATAGAGAACCAGTTCATGCCATGTGTCCAGCTTGGATACCCAATAATTAAAAGGCACAGAGGAATCCCGTAGGATGTTTGTACAATCTGCAAGGTACTCCCTCACCATCTTCCCAAACATTGCACTTCTTGTGCCAGCACCCCTTGCCTCTGAGGGTCTGAGAAAACTGTCCCAGAACTTTGCCATTGTTCCCCTGCCTGAGCTGGATTGTACTTCTGTCTCTCTCGCTTGGACTCCTAGGCTGTACAACAAACTGTGATGTCTGCTGCCAGCGTTCTCACATGTGAATTTTTTCAGTAATTCCAGTACAAGGGCCCTCTGGTACAGCAACATTTTTGTTCACCTGTTTGCCTCTGGAAGAAGAGATTGAAAGTTTTCCTGGTAGTGTGGGTCTAGAAGTTTCACCAACCAGTAATGAGTGTCAGGGAAATTTTTTATAATGCGAGGGTCACAGGTAACGCAGTGCAGCATAAAGTCAGCCATGCGTGCCAGACTACTAACAGGCAAGACTTCTGTGTCCTCAACAACAGGACAACTGACCATGCTGTCCTCCTCCTCCTCATAATCATCCTCCTCCTCCCTGTCCTCAGGCCATCCCCGCTGAACAGATGGTATGACATCTGTGCTTGAAGTACTGTCTATAGCGCATGAAAGTAGCTCCTGTTCTTTCTCCTCCTCCTCCTCATTGTCTACCAATCCACATTGCAACGAGGTTGGGCTGATTGTAATCACCCTGTATGGTTCCTTGCTTCATGTCCTCGTGCTCTGCCTGCAATGCATCATCTTTAATTGTGAGCAGAGAGATTTCCAGAATGCTGAGAAGCGGGATGGTGATGCTAATTATGGCGTCATCGCCGCTCACCATCTTTGTGCAGTCCTCAAAGTTCTGGAGGATGGTTCATATGTCTGACATCCATGTCCAATACTGAGGTCTTATGTGTGGAGTCTGAACTGAATATGGACAGCCTTGTTGATGCTTGTAGTCAACAACTGCCCTCTTCTGCTCACAAATCCTTTCCAAAATATGCAGTGTAAAGTTCCAACGCGTGGGGATGGGAACATCACACACAAGTCGGTGAGCCGTAAGCTGCAAACGCTGCTGAAGCACGGCAAGGGCGGCTTAAGCTGTAACTGACTTTCTAAAATGGGCAGACAGACGACGTACTTTCACTAGCAGATCCAGCAGCTCCGAGTAGCTTTTGAGAAAACATTGAACCACGAGGTTAAGCACATGGGCCAGGCAAGGTACGTGTGTGAGCTCACCTTGCCTCAGAGCTGCCACCAGGTTCCGGTCATTGTCACACACGACCATGCCTGGCTGTAGGTTCAGCTGTGTCATCCAAATATCTGACTGCTCTTTCAGCGCTGTCCACAACTCTTCTGCATTGTGCGGTTTGTCACCTATGCAGATTAGATTCAGCACAGCATGTTGCCACTGAGGCAGTGCTGCAGTGCTTCCAGCTTCTGACTGATGTGTTCATTTCAGAGATGGAGGCTGAAGAAGAGGAGGAGGAGGAGATGCAGGAGCTGTAGACTATGGGGGCAACCCTGATTGACGTAGGACCCGCTATCCTCGGCTTGGGAAGGATGTGGTCCATCCCAAGATCTAACTGGGTCCCGGCTTCCACTATATTAACCCAGTGTGCCATCAGTGAGATGTACCATCCCTGCCCACAGGCACTTGTCCACGTGTCTGTGGTTAAGTGGACTTTCCCAGTAACAGCATTGTTGAGGGCACGGGTAATGCTGTGGGACACATGCTGGTGTAATGCCGATATGGCACAATGGGAGAAATAGTGGCGACTTGGGACCGAGTACCTTGGGACGGCCGCCGACATCAGGTTGCAGAAATCTTCTGTCTCAACGAGCCTAAAAGGCAACATTTCGAGCGCAAGCAGAGGAGAAATGTGCAAATTAAGTACTGTGGCCTGTGGGCATTGGCTGGGCATTTCCACTTGTGTTCCAATGACTGGGGCATAGACAACTGAAGGCTGGGCTGGGACAAGGACGTGGACGGGCTTGATGATGGTGCTGGTTGACTGTGGGCAACAACAGGTGCAAGGCCTGAGGCATCTTCACAGGCACGGTGAACTGGGGATTGGCTTGTACGCAAAACAGTGGAAGAAGCAGTGTTGTCACCTGCAGAAAATGTTCCTGGAGCTTGGGGTTCAGCCCACAATGTTGGGTGCTTTGCTGCCATGTGCCTAATCATGCTGGTGGTGGTCAGGCTGGTAGTTTTGCTTCCCCTGCTGATGCAAGTGCTGCAAATGGCCTGTTTGGGGTTCTCAGCAGAGTTTTTACAAAAATAACCAGATCGGGAAGATCTAACTTTTGGAATGGCAACTTCCGTCCTGTTGGTGTTACGTGGAACGATGCACCCCTTCTGTCTGCTGCCAGCACACTGCTTCTTCCTGCCTGTTGGGATGATATGCCTCCTTCACCATGTGTGCTACTGTCCTCGCTCTGCTTGTCCTCCTGCCAGGTTTGGTCAGTCACTATGTCATCCACCACCTCGTCTTCCACATCCACACCCTGCTCCTCCTTCTGACTACCCGGCAATTGTGTCTCACCATCGTCCACCTCTTGTGACCGTGGCTGCTCAAAGATTTGTGCATCGTTACATGGAATATCATCTTGCCCCACTTCAAGTAGAGTGGAAGAGAGGCACAAATCTCCAAATGGAAAACTGAACAGCTCTTCGGAGTGTCCAAGTGTGGGTTCAGTTTTCTCAGGGCACTCGGCATGGTGGGAGGAATGAGGATCAGAGTGAGTAATATCCGGTCCAAACTCATGGCTACTCAGACTTGACGGTGTGGAAGACATGGAGTTGGTGGCTAAGTGACTGGGAGCATTATCCGCTATCCAACCAACAACCATTTCACACTGCTCTGGCTTCAATAGTGGTGTGCTGCGGTCCCCTAGAAACTGGGACAGGAAGGTCAAGCGCGAAGATGTCTTTGCTATGGCCCACTTTCAGCTTGGCTACGGCCTCGTCCTCTGCATGCACCATCAGCATCACGTCCACTTTCCCGTCCCTTGCACCTTGCCTTGCCCATTTTAAATGGACTACTGAAATATTTGAAAAGCTCGATACAAATGAATTTATTTGGAGAAAAATTATATGTGATCAGTATGCCTGCAAAGCGAAGATTTTTTCCACCACAGATACAACAGGCCTCAGCCTGAGATAACAGACTGTATTAATTTATTTGGTTATGTTTTTTGTTTGTTTTTTGGAAGCACAAAATAATGAGTAGAACAAGGCTAGCAGACAGAACTATGTAACGTATGCCTGCGAAGCAAAGATTTTTAAACCACAGTTACACCAGGCCTCAGCCTGAGATAACAAACTGTATTAATTTATTTGGTTATGTTTTTTGTTACTTTTTGAAAACAATAAAAAATGCCTAGAACAAGGCTAACAGACAGAACTATGCAAGGTATGCCTGCGAAGAAAAGATTTTTCCACCACAGATACACTAGGCCTCAGCCTGAGATAACAGACTGTATTAATTTTTTTTTTATTTTTTGGATAAAAAAGACTGCTGGATATAACGAGAGTGACAGACTGCCCAAAAAAGTGAAGTTAGGCTTAAAATGCCTCAATTTTTTGCATGCGGATGTATGAGGCATGTCACAGATAGACCCCACTGTAAAATGTGGCCTGTTTTTTAATATAATGCAGCATAGTGCTGTATATCAGAGCTGTGACACCCAGGACGAAAAAAATAAAAACTGGAATACACTGGCCAAACTTTGAGCATGCACAGATATGAGCTGGCACGGAGATACCCCTACGACAAATGTGTGCCCTGTTTTTTTTTTGGCTAAATACTGGTGTATATAAGTACAGTCACACCCAGGGCAAAAAATAAAACTCATTACACTGGCCAAACTTTGAGCACGCACAGATATGAGCTGGCACGGAGATACCATACCGTAAAATGTGTGGCCTGTATTCCAATTACACCTGGGGCTAGCTATATACAGCCAATATATCATACAGGGAGCAGCAGCAACACCAGAACAAATGAATGGAATGGACCCTCTTGATGTATGCAATGATCTATATACACACATACAGTGCTTGCAGGCCTTGCACTGATGTGTATAGAGCGAAGTACACTCCCTTGCCTACCTAACACTGGAACCTATATACTCCAGAATTACCGTATTTTTCGGACCAAAAGACGCACTTTTTTCCCCCCAAAATCGGGGGGAAAATGAGGGTGCGTCTTATGATCGGAACGTACCTGTAAATGGAGTCACAGGAGCTCGGATCCGGCGTCCGTGAAGCGGTAGTGCAGGAGCTGGGAGCCGCTGGCGGTGGAGTGGCACTGCGGGAGTGCAGCCACACGAGAAGCAGTGGCAAGAGTTTTTTGGTGGCCTTTAATGGCTTTGGATGTTAAGAAACATGTCGCTACATGTGGAATATGTGCCCGTTCTAAGAGCTCTCATTGCCGGCCGGCCGGGGAATTGGTGCCTTTACAATTCCGGGAAGACCATGGACTCATTTGTCCATGGACTTCATTACCAATCTGCCATTGTCCCGTGGAAATACTGTTATTTGGGTAATCGTGGACAAATTGCCCGCAGGGCTGGTTTTGGGCATGCCCTGGCTTCAACGCCACAATCCAATGATTGACTGGGAATTGGGGGAGATTGTCAAGTGGGGGTCCAAATGTGTTGACTGTGACTCTAAATCTGTTTTTTGTGTGAAAATTGCAAAACCTGTCTCTGTGTCTTCTGTCAGTCTGGAGGGTATTCCGGAGTACCTAAAAGACTTTCAGGACGTTTTTTCAGAAAGTGAGGCTGAGGCGTTACCCCCTCATAGGCCATTTGACTGTGCCATCGATCTTATTCCAGGAGCCAAATTGCCCAAAGCTCGTTTATTTAATTTGTCAGGTCCGGAGCGCCTGGCTATGAAACAATATATTGCTGAGAGTCTCCGTAAGGGGCACATCAGACCTTCAGTTTCCCCGGTAGCAGCGGGGTTTTTCTTTGTTAAGAAAAAAGATGGTGGCCTGCGTCCCTGCCTCGACTTTCGAGAATTAAATAAAATTACGGTCAGGAACACATATCCTCTGCCTTTGATTCCCGATCTCTGTAATCAGCTCTCTGGATCCAAATGGTTCTCTAAACTGGATCTCAGAGGGGCCTATAATCTGATAAGGATACGGGAAGGGGATGAGTGGAAAACGGCTTTTCTTACTTCTGAGGGGTTATTTGAGAACTTGGTTATGCCTTTTGGTCTCACCAATGCACCAGCCGTTTTCCAAAATTTTATTAATGTTGTGTTCTCGGACCTTATCGGTCGCTTATAATGTCAGGGACACCGCACTGCACTTGCTCACTGAGCCAGTGCGTGTGTCCTTAGTGAACAAACTATGCCCAAAGATACCTGTAGCAGAGCCGCAGCAGAGATTACGTGTGTTTCTCAGTAACAGGACCTTCCACATGTGACTGCTAGTGGGCGGAGCCGGCCACACGTCTCTCAAAGTCAGCAGTAGCAGATAGAGAATGCTTCAGAGCAAAGGACCTGCAGGCACGTGACTGCTAGTGGGCGTGGCCTAAGCTCCAGAGAGCTATGAGGTGAAGGAAAACTCCTAGAAGGGTAACTACGGGACACAGTTACCAAGGGGCATATACCGAACGGATAATCAGAACGTAGCCAAGGGGTCATACACATAGAGGGCGACGAAGTACAAGAGGAGCAGGCAGAGCGAAGTCAGAACGTAGCCAAGGGTCATACACGTAAAGAGCGACGAAGTACAAGAGGAGCAGGCAGAGCGGAGTCAGAACGTAGCCAAGGATCATACACGTAGAGGGCAGCAGAGTACAAAAGGGACAGGCAAAACTCAAAACAGGGACACAGCCAAATCAGAACCAGACAAACAGAACGTAGCACAGGCACAAAGCACTGGCACAAGCACAACAGGGTCACACACACTCGGCCAAGGGTAAGAGTATAAGCGACAGAGGATGGCCCCACAATGAGGCTAAAAAAAGCCTCCCAGAATCCCAGAGTGAGGCCATCCCGGTTAACCCTAAAACCACCTAATCCCAGAAACTCAGCAGACCATGACAGCAGTTTCAGAAGAGTAAGAAGAGTGGAAACTGGATTGTAGAGGGTTGGGAAGAGAGTTATCTGAGAGATAGCTGATAAGACGGGAGTGGACCATGCATTTCAGGAGTTTAGAGATGAAGGGAAGATTAGAGACAGGTCTATAGTTAGCAGCACAGTTTTGGTTGAGGGATGATTTTTTAAGCAATGGATGTATGATGGCATGCTTAAATGAGGAGGAAAGATACCAGAAGAGAGAGAGGTTGAATATTTTTGTTAGGTGAGCAGTGACAGCAGGGGAAAGGGACTGGAGGAGATGTGAAAGAATGGGGTCACTGGTGCAAGTGGTCGGGCGAGAAGATGCACGGAGCCTGATTACTTCTTCTTCTGTGACAGGTTCAAAGTCAGAGAGTGAGCTAGATGCAGTGAGGGAGGGAGGACAGTACATGGTATGAGGGATTGGGAGATAATTTCCTGTCGGATACGGTCAATTTTTTCTTTGATATAATTGGCCAGATCGTTAACACAGAGATCCGTGGTTGGGGCCTGCATTCTTGGGTTGAGTAGGGAATGAAAAGTGTCAAAGAAATGTTTCAGGTTATTGGATAATGAAGTGAAGAGCATGTTGAAATAGGTTGGTATGGAGAGTTCAAGGGCAGTCTTGTATGTTTTAAGCATAAACTTATAATAGATGAAATCTTCGGGTAAATTGGATTTTCTCCACAAACGTTCGGCTCACCTGGAGTACCGCTACAGGAAACGTGTTTTTACGGTTGTTGCCATTTGTGCCGTATTGTTCTATGTATAGGAGGTACAGTTTCATCCAGGGCACTTTCCAGTGTTTTGTTGTAATGCTTCAATGCAGAATCAGGACATGAGAGGGAGGAGATTGGGGCCAATGATGACTGCAAGTTCTTCATAAGTTTCTGGGTGTTAATGGCCTGTATGTTTCTATAAGTGTGGAAAGTAGGGGTGACCTGAGCGGGATGGCAGTTCTTGATAGAGAATGAAAGAAGGTTGTGGCCAGAGAGCAGAAGAAGGGAGTTTGTGAAATCATCCACTGAGCAAACCCGGGAGCAGACTAAGTCGAGTGAGTTTCCATCTTCAAGCGTTGAAGGGATAGTAAGCTGTGAAAGGAAGAAAGAGGAGGTTAGAGATAAAAAGTGAGTAGCAGATGGGGAGAGGGGAAGAGCAATGGGGATGATGAAATCACCCATGATGAGGGTGGGTATGTCACAGGAGAGAAAATGTAGAAGCCAGGTGGCAAAGTGATCCAGGAACTGATGGGAGGGGCCCAGAGGACGATACAACACCGCCACTTACATGAAGAAGGGGATGTAGAATCTGATAGCATGGACCCCAAAGAAGGGAAGACAAGTGAGGGTACTTGAGGGATAATCTGAAAGATACATTTGCATGATATGAGCAGACCAATGCCTCCACCTGCTCTGTTGTCCGATCTTGGGGTATGAGAGAAGTGTAGTCCACCATATGACAGAGCAGCAGCGGTGGTGGCTGACTGCTGGATCCAGGTTTCAGTAAGAGCCAGGAGGTTAAGAGAATTAGAAAGGAAGAAGTCATGGATGAAGAAAAGCTTATTACACACTGAGCAAGAATTCCAAAGGGCACACTTGAAAGAGACAGAAGGCATGCAGGGAATATTAATAAGATTAGAGGGGTTTCTGAGTGTAGCAGTTGAGAGGTTAGGCTTGCTATAACATGGGGGGCCAGGGTTGGGAGAAATATCTCCTGCAGCTAGGAGAAGGAGGATAGAAAGAGAGAGTGTTGTGAATGGGTTTGAGATGAGTTCTGAGCAGAGGCTCCCTCTGGTGGTTACAAGCGGTGCTGGTCTGTCCAGTGAAGATTGTGAGGACTGGGAATCAGGTGTTGCTGACTGGTCTTATATAAGGGAGTCACCTTCCCATCAGGGTTGCCGGTGATCAATTGTTCTGGTCTGAATCCTTTATTCCAGTTTCCCTTGTAGCCTGCTGTGTCGTGTCTGCAACTCCTGCTTACAGATAAGACATTTTCTTCTTTTGTGTTTGTGCTATATTTTTGCAATTTGTCCTGCACTTCTGTGGGGGCCTTCAGGGTCCCCTCCGGGGGCTTTTGCCCTCTCAGTTTTGTTCAGCCACTGATGTTTGTACTTTTGCTTTTTCAAGTTTTTTCAGTGGCTGCTGTTTTGATTTTGTTACACCAGAGAACTAATTTAGGTGGAAGAGGTCGTGTGATCTCAGGTGTTTTTGAAATTAGTAGAGTTGGTGCTTTTCAGGGTTTTCTGGGATTGCAGTAAGTACCCTTCCTATCCTTTTCTATTTAGTTAGTTTGGGCCCCAGCGTTTGCTCATACTATTTTCTTTCTGTGTCAGTATTTCATCTTGTCTAACCGCCATTACATGTTTGGGGGCTTTCTATTATCTTTGGGGTTCTGCTCCGGGGCAGATAGCTTTCCTATATCTATCTTTAGGTGTAGTTAGTTTCTCAGGCTGTGACGAGGCGTCTAGGACCAACGTAGGAACGCTCCACGGCTGCCTCTAGTTGTGGTGGTTAGTCAGGGTACTGCAATCTCATAGATTCCAACTGCTCTGGTGTATTGCCTTTTTTACCTGCACTCCTCAGCTACCGAAACATAACAAGAGAGCATCTGTGCAGTTTAGCAATGTGAAAAGAGTGTGAGTGCTATACATAGGAGAGGAGAGGACTGAGGGGCCAATATATATATTTTGTATGTAACCCCTTCTCATGTACAGCACCATGGAATCAATGGCGCTATATAAATAAATTATAATAATAATAGTAATAATAATAATAATATGGATGGAGTGTAAAGAGTTAATGCAAGGACGGTGGATTGGAGTGAATGCAGCAGCCAGGACATACATTATACAAATGCATAAGGTAAATATTTGTTGCAGTCCAAATGTACTGTGATTAGGTTTGTTTAAATGTCTTACCTGTCTTCTGCCCTGTCTAACTGCCATGGCTTAACTGCCAAGTACTTTGATAAAATGTACTTCAATTAAATGTACATAAATGCACCCCTGCATAAATGATTCCCCAGTCTATGTCTCAATATATAGGAGGCTAGCTCTAAGAGCTTTCACTATTTTACCTCATTAGCAATCAATCAACTAAATTAAGACAGCAGGAGGCCATAAATGAACTAAGAAATAAACAACTATGCAGTCCTACATGGATCATAAACCACTTTGAAAAAGTTGTATGACCTTACAGCATAAAAGGGCAAGCAGAGTAAGTTGAAATGCCTAAAAACCATTACATTTGCTTGCAAATATGAATAGGAATAACTGTACACATGCAGGATCAGTGCAGGAGTTGAATGAGCTGAATACCATTAGAAGCTGCTTGCTGACATAGAATAGAGTGGACACATGCAGGATCAGTGCAGGAGTTGAATGAGCTGAATACCTGAATGTTTAATTCGCTCAGACACAGGCATGCTTCTTTTTGTGTTAAATTAGTTATATCAGGTGGGGAACTTTTATTTTGTCTTGTTTAAAGATCACTGAAACAGACAGTTCTTTGGTGAACATGGATGAAAAGTTCCTGATTAATATATTAGTATTTTCTTTTAGTACATTGCTGAGAACTAGTCAGCGCTTTCAGAGCTTTATGGTGGCCATGATGTGCTACATGACAGACATCTTAGAGGCCTTGCCAAGCAGTAAGTATCATCACAAAGCGAACCAGCCCAAAGAAGATACACACTACAGAGGAAGACGAAAAGAAGGACGGAACGCCAAGCAGCAGGGAGTGGTGGGACAGGTAAGCAGTCATGTGATTATTATTTTTTTATCCTTTGCTGGCCCTATACAGTTCAGCAAACTATCTATAGCTGGCCACCATATTCCTGCATTTGTATGAAGTGAATTGCAAAAAATCCATATTTTGGAGAATATGAATTTTTGTAAAGTTAGAGGCGAAATATATCTCTCTAAATGCACACTTGTTGCTAGCTTTTCTACATATTATAATTAGTGATGAGCGAATTTTGTTCGGAAAGCGATCGGCAAACATAAATTCGGCATGAACATGGCACATTCGGATTCGGGATAGGAAACATGAGCAAAATTCTATAAAATCGGTAAAAAATGCAGGAAAATATTTGCGTTGCCACAAAAATATTTTCAGCACTTTAGCAGCGATAATGGTGGTGTATCATGACCGATTAGTACGTGATTGATGAGGGGAGGGGTTTGCAGAGCTCAGAGGCATGGCGTTCTTGTAAGCAGTCTTCTTTTTCCTAACTTTATATGTGCACATTCCCGGCTAGCCAATCAGGTCGCAGGGAAACACCCAAAATGTCCTGACACATTGGCTAGTGTCATTGGCTGCTCAAATCACATATTCCTCTCCCCATATAAATAGCAGACATCTTCTTTTAGCACCATTTGACACTGTAACAGTGCAGAGAGGCTGCTCCTGATGCTGGTACTGTTAATAGCAAGATTTTAACTAGTTAGTTAGGTGATTGTATATCAGTCAGATAGTGTACCTTGATACTGTCCAATGTGGCTGTAAAATTTACCTTCCGGAACTTTTTTTGGGGGGGCCATTACTGAAGTCCACAGACAAAGCCAACAGGGCACATGTCCAACAAATGTGTTGTGTACTGCTTCTGTTATGCGCCATGCACAAGTATAGAATTCTAAATAATATTTTTTCATTAGTTAAATGTGAAAAAGCCTGCTGTATCGACATTTTAGCTACTTAGATAGGTGGTTGTATATCAGTTTATAAACTGTAGATTTGCTAGTGTTCCATGTAGCTGTTAAGTTTACCTTCCAGCACTTTTTTCTTTTTTGGCCATACTGAGGTTCACAAAGAAAGCCAGCAGGGCACATGTTGTGCACTGCTTCTATTGTGCTGCATATACAAGTATGCATTTTGATTAATATTTTTTCACTGGCTTAATTGAAACAGCCTGCTGTATCCCTTGTCATTTTGTGCTGTGGTGAGATGAACCTGTCTGCAGGCTTAATGTGCATTAAAAAAATTTGAATTTTTTTCTGTTGCTAAATATGAAAAGCCTGCCGTATCCCATGTGGTCATTTTTGTTGCAGTGATATGAACGTGTGTGCAGACCTAACACGCATTAAAAAAATCCTAATAATTTTCTTTTGCCGAATGAGAAAAAGCCCGCCATATCCCACATAGTCATGTTGTGGCGGTGTTATGAACCTGTCTGCAGACCTAACCGCTTTAAAAAAATTTTTATTTTTTTCTATTGCTGAATGTGATACAGCCTGCCGTATTCCACATTGTCTTTTTGTGGCAGTGATATGAAGCTGTCTGCAAACCTCAAACAAATTAAAATATTTATTTTTTTCTGTTGATAAATGTGATCGAGCCCCTTATATCTAACCTTTTCATTTAGTGGCATTGAAATTGTTCTGTGTTCAGAGCTGTTGCACACTAAATATTTTTTTTATTTTTTTTTACAAACGTGATGCAGCATCTGAGATCTGAGTTTGAAATTGTTTTGAGCCTATCTTCTAGATTATGTACATCTATGGCATCCAATTTCTCATGGGCATATTTTATACCTAGCATCTTTTATACCTAGCTTGAGACACGCATCTGTTACACCTATCTTCTGATGAGCATCAAACTCATGGGTGTTAGGTAGATGAGTAATAGTTGTGGCTGGAGCCTGGATCTAATATTCCATAGCCGCCCTGTTATTGATCCTGTTAAACGTTCCCATTCCAGCACAAAAAATTCTTCTTTTACTAACAGCATCAGTAGGGGACATGTCACCTTTAAATCATTTGGAGCATCTTGTAAATGTTTACAGGCCTTATAGACCCGGGGGGCCCAAAAAATTCTTTGTTACTAACGTCATACAGTAGGGACATGGGACTTTGAAATTGTTTGGGAGCATTACTCAATCTTATAAGGCCTTATCGACAGGTCCAAAAAAAATTCTTCTGTTCTAACGTCTACAATAGGGGCATGTCACTTTAATTGTTTGAGCACATCAATGTTACCAGGCCTTATCGCCCGACCCAACAAAAATTTTCTGTTCCTAGTGTCAGACAGAGGGGATATGACTTTTAACCCTTTCAGATATCCGTTGTTAAAATTTTACGCCAATGTCAAAATTTCGTGGGCTCTGGCGTGGCCCACATCTTTCCTGGGAAATGTCAGCTGTTTTGTTTCGGGTGTTCAAATTTCCCCAATAGCCGTGGGGGAATCGCGCCGGAAATATGCTCACCTGACCCCTCACGTGATTGCGGGACACCAGTTCATTGGAAAGACAGCCAGAGGTACCTGAGACCCTCTTGGTTTCATGCCGGCTTCTTGTGAGTGCCCCCGAGACCGAGCACACACAACTTTTCAATCCATCTTTAACATCACCGCACCTCTCCACGGTCCACATTTGCGATTCCACCATACTCTGCCTCTCTCAGCATTGCACCAGCCCATGGTACCGCATTGTGGTCTTAAAAGATGTTTCCTCCTACGCATACAAAGCTAAGAGGTTGAACTCCCCCCCATCTCCAATTTGTTGGCCAAGGAAATGTTTGCCTTTGCGCCGGTAATACAGACAGTTTCCGAAAGCTGATGGCCGTCACAGTCCCCCAGGACCAATTGCCCAGTCCCCATTACTTTTTAAGAAAATGTTTCCTGCACTACACCAGTTTTCGCAGATAACCTCCATTATGGACTGAACGGGTTGGGAGAAGTGGTATTACAACCACTGGACAGCACTGGCAGGTAGTGAAAGTCCAAAATATCCAGGGAAAGTACACAGGAGCACAATGTAGTTTACGGATCAGCAGATGAAAGGAAGCTTGACTAAAAGTTAGTAGGAAATAACTATCGCAAGGAAGGAAGTACAATGGCAGATTTAAGAAGGGTTTTTAAAAAGGGGGAATGACAGGAACTCAGGGTGGAGACAATCAAAAACAACAAGGTACTTGTATTTTGGGTTGGGAAAGGGAAAATGTCCAAGAGATTAAATAGTTCAGGGGGAAGAGCTGCTGGTTTCGAATCCTGACAGTACTCCCTCCTTCCAGGATGGCCTCTGGATATCTCAGGCGCATGATTCTTTGGATGTCTCTGATGAAAAACTTTGTAAGCCTGAGTGCATGAAGTTCCCTTTTCCGGCTCCCTTAAATTTAAACTTCTGGTCCATAACCTTCCTCTGAATCTTTTAGAGTCCAAATGTTATACACAATGTACTCCTCTTCACCCTTTAACTTTTTCTGGTGGTGGAAAATGTCTTAGTTCTACCGGGAAACGGTTTCACGCATTGTTTGAGCAAGGATACATGGAGCAAGGGTGAATTTTTGGTTGTTGGAAAAATTTAAATGGAAAGCAAACTGGGTTTTTTTTGTGCCGAAATTTGAAAAGGGGGCCTAAGAATTTTGAACTCAATTTACAAGACGGTACGTTCATTTTCAAATTTTTATTTAAAAAAAACAAAACCTTGGCAAATGACCCCGAAGGGTAAGGGGCTTTGTAGTTTTGGGTTTCTTTCTTTGTAATCTTCTTGGGCCTTTTGTAACATTCAGTTAGTTCCTTTTTGAACTTTTGCAACCTGTAGGTTATTTATAACAGCAGGAAAAAGAATTTTAAATGGAAGATTAAAAATATATACTGGGGAAATCAAAGGTAGCAAAAAAAAAGACTTTGGAATGTAAAACTGTGTTTGGGGGTTTTTAGGCAAATTCTTTCTGTTGTAAAATAGTCCACCCAGTATCCTGGAGGTAAAGAAATAAAGCACGCAGGTATTGTTCCACAGTTTTGTTAGTTCTTTCATCTGGTCATTGGATTGTGGGTGGAGGGGAAATATACAAAATGACACTAAATCCAAAATTTTTCAGAAGCTTTTCCAAAAACTTTAAGAAAAATGAACACCTTATCAAAATTACACAATCAGGGATTCCATGGCCCGCCTAAAAAATCTGTTTGAACCCTTTTTTTTCTGTGCTTTTTCAGTGGTTTGGAATCCCTTTAGTTGGAATAAAAAGGTCCATCTTTGTGAGCCCCCACCTACCACAAAAAGGAAACAGTTTATTTCTTTGTGGGGTGGTCCACGTTAAAATTAATTGAAATTGATCCTCAAAGGCCTTGGATGGAAATAGAAAAGGGGTTTAAGGAAAAAGCAGAGTAGAAATTGTGGCATCTTCCCTCTGGGGCAAAATGTTAAACAGGGGAAATTTTTTTTATCCAATTGTTCCTACCCAAAAAGGCCATTAAAAAGAACAAAACAGTAGTTCCTTTTTGTTTTTATACTTTAAGGGTGCCCTACAAGTTTTTGAAACCTGGACAATTTGAGGACTTCAAGTCGAAATAAATTCTGGGAAAATATAGTTTTGGGGGTTCTGCATTCCAAACCACTCCCTTAAAAGAAGATCAACATCTTGGGAACACGGCAACTTTTTTAGCTTGCAAGGCCACCAAAGCAGCTACACAAAAAAGGGTAATTTAGAATGAAACCCGGTTTAATCCCTGCCTAGGTGAACAGATGAAGACAGAGTTGATGTTCCCCGCTACATCACCCAAAAGGTTCCTGTTTCCGGGAAATACTTTATCCTGAGAATTGCCTCTCCCTTTTCCCTAAAAGGCATTGGAAAAAAACCAAGCAAGCTGCTGTTTTTGGGGATACCTTTGGGTTTTTTCTCGATTAGCTTTTTCTGCTTCCATGCAGTCAGATTTTCTGCTCTTTTTTTACAGTATTCATCAAAAATACCCAGCTCGGTCTGAGGGCTTTCTAAGAGTTTGACATGCATTCTTCTTAAGGATTGTTTTTGCAAGGCTGGGAAAGTACGGAGATTTGAAACCTTTTCCTTATTAAGTTTGGGTAAGCTTGCGAGCAGGCCTCTTCCTCTTGGTATCTACTTTGATCTGTGTTTATTTTAAGCTGTAATGTCTATTGTCTGGTTCAATCTCCTCTTTAATGTAAGTGCGCGGAATATGTTGGCGCTATAGAAATAAAATTATTATTATTAATAGAAAATATCTTTTGAATCTTCTGGCTCAGGCTAGAAATAGGGCTAAAATGGGTAAAAGTTGGGCAAAAGTTTGGCATTGTGCGATTTATTTTTCTGTGGAGTCCGGAGTGTCCCCGTTGATGAATCCTGGTTCAAATTTTCCATAGCCTGGTCTAACAGCATGGGGATCAGAGCCCACTTCAGGGCCCGAAAACTTTTTCAGCAGTACAGTTTGGACCATGAGATTTTCTTTTCAGATGCCTCAAATGACTCCTTTGGCTGCTGTTTTTCACAATAAATGCTACCTGCTGGAACATCAGGGACAGAAACAGACTGGGCCAAAAGACAGATACTCCAACACATTCCTGATAGTTTAGATGGTTTTTTTATTCATCACTGTTTGGATAGTTCTTTGGCATCCAAACTTGAAGCACAGGGATATCAAAACGAAAGAAACGTTCAAAGTCTAGGTCTTCATGTCCCCCATGACTGGAAAGGATGGTATCTGGTTGTGTAAAGCATGTCTCCACTTAATGTAGATGCCGCCCTCAAACCCACCCTGTGTTTTTGTCACAGCTACAGCCACCGGGTTTTGCCAAGTCGCAACCACACAATTATATCGGGAATTACCAGATCAGAGGTGGGACTTGGAGAAACTAACACGGTTGAAAAGACTGGGCCTGGGGTAAGAGGGGGCTAAGTAGTGAAAGGGGGGAGACGGGCCCCACTAATGGAAAGGGAAAATTCAGCTGTATCAATGGTAGCCATGGGCTAATTTTTCGGGTCGAGTACCTGAGAAACCGATCTGCTGACCTGAGGCAATGAGCCCCAAGAAATTTTTTGTGCTTGCCCCACTACTGGGTCGCTGCTGTTTGTTTGTTACCTTTGCTGAACCTGAAGAGGGAGAGTACGAAACCCAGCCTTTGCGAGCAAGAGCTGAAACTGATGTCTTTGCTGAGCATTAAATAACTGTGGTTGAACTGAATGGGAGAACCAAGGAGGGAAAACAAGGCTTGGGTCCATCCTGTGCAGAGGGAAGAATTTGGTTCTAACATGAAATTTTACTTCGCTAGTCTGGAGCTGCAGTAAATTTCAGAAACCCTATAGCCATTTTTTTTTGAAACAAACAGTAATTTTAATCAAATTTCAGTTTATAGATAGAAAAAGCCCCTCACTCAAACATAAATCCAGCATTGTTGCTGAAGAGAGGGGAGATGGAAGGTTGTTATAGACCAAACTGTATAGGTTTCAAATCAACTAAAATAGAAGAAACAGCAAAGGGGGGGTAGGATAGAATTTAGCAAAAAAAACTTTATTAATTAACAAAGTTTAAAAGCACGCGGGGCAAAAGGGCCACTTTTAAAAAAATTTTTCCAACCAATGCAAGGGAAATGTGTAAGTGAATACTAAATGGGGAAATAGTGTTGAGCGTTAAAAAAAACCCCAAATATGGGTATCGGGGGAATTACTCTAACGGGGGTTTTTTAAACTTGTTCCGAAATTTTGTTTTTTTCGGTACCGGGGAACGAATTGTCCCCGTCACTGTCAGTGTCCGTCGGTCGGGTCTGTCAGGACAGGGGACTTACCTGGCAGAAGATCTCCGGGTACGTCTGGACTGCTTGTGACCGCCATCGATAACTGCGTGACTGCGGGGGAACCCGGCCCCTAAAGCACGTCCGATGACGTCACCCCCGGGGAAGCGGGAAAAAAAACTGGGGGTCGAATGACGGGGTTCCTGTCATTTCGATTAGCAGAGCTGGGGCGTCGTGGGTGTCGTTACTTGGACTGCGTCGGGGAGTGGAACTGTGGGGTTTTTTTTTTTTTTTTTTACGGAGACGATGGCGTCGCAGGAATGAGTGTTAAAAAATTATGAAAAAAGGTTGTCTCTTTATTTTTTTTAAAATATTTTTTTTTTCTGTGTCTTTTTTTTAACATTTAAAAACTTTTTGGGTTAAAAATGGTCGGGGTCTTATTGCACCCCCCATTATTTTAACCCCCGGGTATTCTCACCGTGCAATCAACGGGACATAACCCCTTATTTCCCGCTTCCCCCCCCTTAAAGGGCAGTGGGAAGAGCCGGGTTTGTGCCACAAAGGCACTCTTTTGATGCGCCCAAATGTGGGGGGCTGTAGCGGTTTACAGGCTGTTGAGGGCCCCAAAACCTGGGCCCGCACTTTTAATACCAGCCGCAGCAGTCGCATTTTACTTGGGGGTTTTTTAAAAAAAGGGGGACCCCACGCCGTTTTTTTTTCGAGGGATCCCCATTTTGTTAACCGCCAAGCTAAGCAGATGCTGTGGCCTGGATTTCAGGGGGCAAGGGTTGGTATTGGATCCTTTTCCGCGGAAAAAACCGGCCTCAGAGTCTCTTCTTGGGGGGTTAAAAAAAAAAGGGGGGGGGCCCCCCAAATTTTTTTCAGGGGATCCCTATTTTTGTTAACCAGCCAAAATATGCAGAGCTGTGGCTTGGTATTTGGCTGGCAAAAAGGGTTGAGGCACCGGGGGGACCCCGGAAAACCCGGTGGGCCCCACTCCTGCGGGGGGCCCTGATTGAAAGGAAAAGGTCGCGGGGGGAGGGGGCGGGGGCCCCGGGGCCCGCGCTCTGAGGGGGGGCCCCCCGGAGCTACGATACAGTT